>JARHVA010000017.1:9815000-10232500 GCA_037957365.1 Torreya grandis
TGGTGAAAATAAAGAGTTACATTAACTAATATAACTACCATTCCCATGTTGAGTTGGCATGTAAGAATCTTGTTTTGGTAACCACCTAAACCAACATAGAAGTTGGATGAGAATGGAGTTGTAAGGAGGAGAGTAGAGAGAGAGAGAGAGAGAGAGAGAGAGAGAGAGAGAGAGAGAGAGAGAGAGAGAGAGAGAGAGAGAGAGAGAGAGGAAACTAAGCAAAAGAAGTTTATATACCCCTCAAAAAAGGTGGCAGAGTCTAAGAAAGGATTATATTTATAACAATTGAAGGTTCATATGAATAATGAGAAGTCATTTTATTATGTTTAATCTTTATATAAAGGTACATTGATTGTTATTATTCATGTATTGTTCATAAAATCCATTAAGGCTATCGATAATCTCTATTATGTGTTGTTTGTAATGAAATTACTTCAACAATAAAGTAGAATAGCAAAAATAGATCCAAATATGCTTGAAATATATCATAATATATGATAATAGACAAGCCACTTCAAGGGGGCAACCTCCACAAGTTTCAATAAGAACATAATTCACAATATGATGATAAATAATTACCCACTACCTTCGATATACAGTCTATCTAGGCCATGGTTACTCCATAGGCTGACCTACTAACCAAATAAATGCATATAGAAATGTGATATATCATCAAAGAGGGATAAGTAAGCCACAAGTCAGTTATTCCTATCCTAATACATGTGATAGGTTAGGGGTGTAGCATGCCCTTCCCCTTCAAACTAGCATTGTCCTCAACATTGAACAAATATGGATGAAGTTGCAAAAAAACCTTCACCTTCCCAAGTTACATCTTCACTGCTCAGGTTCTTCCACTTGATTAGATATTCCATAATCTCTCTAGTTCTCAACCTCTTATTACATGTTTGGAGGATCTTGTTTGGTTCCAAAATGACACATCCTTCATCTAGTTTTGGTAGCTCTATCTGGGCTGAAACTTTCTATCCAATGATCTTCTTCAAACAAGAAACATGAAATACTGGGTGTAAGCTTGTAAGCCACAGTTCCAATTTTCTATAGATCCTGATAAGGGCCATAATACTTAGGAGCAAGTTTTTTTCCCTTTTTTTGTTACTTCAAGGACATCTACTTGTAAGGCTACAAATGTATAGATATCCAGTCACCCACCTCAAAATTTTACTCACTACAATGTTGATCTGCTTGTTGTTTCATCTTGTTTTGTGACAAGTCCAAATTCTCTCTCAAACTAGCCAAAACCTCTTGTTCATGTTGAATGTGCTCCTCCACATCTGTAACCTTGGTTTTCACCTTTAATGAAGAACTGATGGAAGGTGGATGGTAATCATATAGTGCTAGAAATGGAGACATTTTAGAAGAGGTATGGAAAGATGTGTTATAACACCATTCTGCAAGTGGTAGCCATAAAACCCAACGTTCTTATTTATCTAATACAAAAAAATAGAGATACCCCTGTAAACATTTGTTAACCACTTCTATTTGTCTATCATATTGGAGGTGGTAAGATGAGCTATGAGCTAGCTGAGTAACCAAATAGGAAAATAGTTTAGTCTAGAAATTACTAGTGAAAATAGGATCATGATCACTTGCAATTATTTTTGGGGTTCCTTGTAATTTTAGAATTGCTTCCAAAAAATAGTTGCTACTGTACTTGCTAAAAATGGGTGTGAGAGAGCACAAAAATGGGCATATTTTGTAAGCCTATCCACAATGACCAAGATAACATTCTTACCTTAAGAACAATGCAACCCTATGATGAAATCCATGGAAACCTCCTCTCACCTTTGACTAGGAATTGCTAACAGTTGTAATAGACCCAGGGTCTTAACTGTCTCACCTTTATTCTATTAGCATATCAAGCATTCTACCACAAAATTTTATACATAACCCTTGAGTCATACCCAAAATAATTATTTCTTAATTATGTGATAAGTTTTCAAGAACCCTGAGTGTCCCCCAATTGGAGATGCATGAAACTCCACAAGAATCTTATGCTTAAGCTCTGAATCTTTACACAAGTATAGCCTACCCTTATACCACAGGACATTACCTTTTCATTCAAATTTTTTAGAGGCTAAAGTACCTTGCTAGATATTTTAAATTAGAACTTATGTATCCTTGTCTTGCTCCCATTCTAACCTAGCTTCATCCACCCAATCTAATTGCAACATGGACATTGCACAAAGTAATGCTTCTGTGGATGTATCCCATCTAGATAGTGCATCTGCTACTACATTATCTTTACCCTTCTTGTAGATGATTTCAAAATCATAACCCAACATTTTGGTTACCCACTTTTGTTGTTCCTTAGATGATAATATTTGCTTAAAAAAATATAAGAGACTATCATGATCCATTTTCACCTTAAAGTGTCTACCCATCAGATAGGGCCTCCATTGTTTAAATACATGAAGAATAGCCATCATTTCTTTCTCATAAATAGGTTTTTGTGGATTATTACCTGTTAAAGTGTGGAGCTAAAAGCTTCAACTACTTGCAGACACAAGAGAGGATGTTGAAGAACCAGAGGAACCGGCATCGGCAGCATGACCAACGTCGGTCACAGACAGTGGAGAAGGAAACCAGCGACGGCAGGGAGTCGGCCGACGTTGGCAGCACCAGACAAGTAGGGACCGACGTCGGTCACTTGTGCGGTCTAGAACTGTTTGTTGCATGAACAATTAGTTAGTTGAATCGATTGTTTGCATGTTAAGGGGCTAATTTAAGTTGCAGGCTGTGTGTCTAATTTTAGTAGTTAGAGTTCTATTTTTGTAAGCATGGGATCCTATTTAAAGACCCATAAGGCATGTATTGTAATTATTCTAAGGCAAGTAAAAGCATTGAAGCAAGCAAGGTCAAGGAGATCTACAGGTGTAAGGTCAAGGAGATCAGCTGAAGCATTTAAGGAGGGATAGCAACTCAGGCTTTAGAGTTGTTGTGTTGAGAAAGAGAGAGAGGGAAGAAGGTCTTGAGGTGTGGCAAGCCTTTGAGGTGGAGGAAGAAGTGGCATCTTCCTTATTGTATTTTATTCTATTAGTATTTAATACAAGAGTGTGTATTGTCTCTCAAATTCTTTGTTGTCTCACGTTTCTAGCTAATTTATCATTCTGGTATAATTTCGTGTTTAATTGCTAATACGAGAAGTAATCAATTATGCTCTAATTGGTAGAGCTAGAGATCCCCTGACAAGTGGTATCAGAGCCAGGTTTGCAGGAAGTAGGGTATTGTTTTTTATTACAAGTCATTCACAGGGTTTTCTAATTGAGTGGGAGTTTAGCAATGGTAGAAGAAAGCAGGCTACGAATGGAGAAGTTTAACGGCAAGAATTATCAACATTGGAGGATGCAGATTGAGGACTATCTGTATCAGAAGGATTTGTACTTACCGTTGGGTGGGGTTGCATGCAAGCCCACAGATATGAAGGATGAAGAATGGAACGTTCTTGATCGGAAGGCTCTCGGTTCCATAAGGTTGAGCCTTGCATCATCTGTGATTTCCAGCTTATCACAGTGCAAGACAATGGAAGAGTTGATAAAGTCCTTGGCAAATTTATACAAAAAGCCCTCGGCTTCTAATAAGGTATATCTTATGAAGCAGCTATTTACTTTGCAAATGCAGGAAGGTGGATCGGTACATACTCAGCTCAGTGATTTCCATGGTTTGGTAAACCAACTAGCTTCAGTCAATATTGTTTTTGATGATGAGGTAAAGGCTCTCTTGATTTTATGTTCTTTGCCTGAAAGATGGGACGGTATGGTTATGGCAGTAAGTAATTCTGCATCTACTTCTAAAATCTTAAAAGTTGATGATGTTGTGAGTGTGATCTTGAATGAGGAAATACGCAAGAGAAGCACAGGTGAATCATCAAGGAATGCTCTAAGTGCAGAAAGCAGGGAAAGGCAAAGGGAGAAGGTTGAGCAAGGGAAATCAAGATCGGGAAGGAGATCTGAGTCCAAAGGTATTACCTGCTGGTTTTGTGGAAAGAAAGGACATACAAAGAAGGAGTGTTGGTTGAGAGATAAAGAGAATCAACATGCAGGTATGGAAGAAGCAAAGGATGCAAATATTGTGATGCAGGATGCTCTCATACTTTCTTCGGATAGTCAGGTAGGATCATGGATTTTAGATTCTGGTTCATCTTTCCATGCATCCCCAAACAGAGATTTGTTTTATGAGTATGAACAGGGAGACTTTGGAGTTCTTTATTTAGGGGATGGTACGCCTTGTCAGATAGTTGGCAAAGGGAAAGTGTAGTTGAGATTGCAGATTGGCAACACGTGGGTGTTGAAAGAGGTCATGCATGTTCTAATTCTAAAGCAGAGTCTGATTTTTATAGGAAGGTTGGGAGATTAGGGATGCACAATAACCCTCACAGCGGATTCTTGGAAGGTTACCAAGGGAGCACTTGTTCTAGCAAGAGGTAAGAAAGTAGATACTCTTTATCTGTCTACTTGTATTACTGATTCTACTTCTGGTGTAGATTCGAAGATGTGGCCTAATAGGCTTGGTCACAAGAATAGGAAGGGAATGGAAGTTCTTGATTCAAAAGGTATGTGTTCAAATTTGGAAAGCATAAATACAGTTCATTGCAGAAAGAGGAAATTTGATGCCTTTGACAGGAACAAAGAAGCCTTGGTGTTTTTAGAGGAGATGAAGGACAAAGATCAGTCACAGGGGCTGAATAAGTCTGAGCAGGGTAGCATGGATAGAGGTTTGATCCAAGAAGAGCTCACGGATGAAAATTTCATCACTTACAAGAACACACAGACATTGATGTCGGTAGCTTGGCACCGACGTCAGTCATCCAAGTACCGACATCGGTCATGTGCAGACCAGCAAGGTCGGTAGGTTAGACTGGAGAAGTCTGACATTGGTCATAAGGACCAACGTCGGTAGGAGGGATGCCGGGGTCGGCCAGGGAAATGACGTCGACAGTCAGGGTCAGTGCAGGGAACCGACATCGGTCGGGAGCAGACTGGGAGATGGCCTAAATCGGTCACTGGAATGGATGTTGGGTGAATTAATAGGTCTCAAACACCCATGTGGAGGTCAGGAAAGGTATGTGAACCTCATATTCATTGTTCACCTTCTTTATATTGCTTACTGATAGTCATGAACTAGGAAGATAGAAGAAGCAATGCAGGTAAAATCCAGAAACAGTGGGAGCTTGGCATGGATGAGGAGTGTGAGTCCTTGGAGAACTAAACAGGTATTTGTTGGTAGTGTTTTCAGCTAGAAGGAAGCACTGGATAGAGGGATGGATTCCCGTTTTAGAGAAGAGAGTGGATGGAGACATGAGATAGAAGGCTATGGTACATGGTCTTGATTATGTTGCAGAACAATGGAGGTTTGACCATTGTATTTTATCTTTATCAGGTTGGATAATATTAGCTACATTATCTTGTTACTGTATTCTGTTACTTGTTGCAGGGTTTCATATATAGGGAGTTTTTTGAGCTAAGGGTAGAGTTAGTTCAAAAATATGTCATGAAGAATTTGGGAGCAGCAAAATTCTTGTGGCATAAGAGACAGGTATTGCATCACAGGTTTACGTGGTGGTTGGTCTTCAAGAGTGACATTGAAGAGGGATACAGAGCCTAAGGAATAAAATAGATGGTGTACAGGTATAGGTACAAGTTGCAGTTGTTTATCTCCAAGTGGGAGATTGTTAAAGTGTGGAGCTAAAAGCTTCAACTACTTACAGACACAAGAGAGGATGCTGAAGAACTAGAGGAACCGGCGTCGGCAGCATGACCGACGTCGGTCACAGATAGTGGAGAAGGAAACCGGTGATGGCAGGGAGTCGGCCGACGTCGGCAGCACCAAACAAGCAGGGATCGACGTCGGTCACATGTGCGGTCCAGAACTATTCATTGCACGAACAGTTAGTTAGTTGAACCGAGTGTTTGCATGCTAAGGGGCTAATTTAAGTCATGGGCTGTGTGTCTAATTTTAGTAGTTAGAGTTCTATTTTTGTAAGCATGGGATCCTATTTAAAGACCCATAAGGCATGTATTGTAATTATTCTAAGGCAAGTAAAAGCATTGAAGCAAGCAAGGTCAAGGAGATCTACAGGTGTAAGGTCAAGGAGATCAGCTGAAGCATTCAAGGAGGGATAGCAACTCAGGCTTTAGAGTTGTTGTGTTGAGCAAGAGAGAGAGGGAAGAAGGTCTTGAGGTGTGGCAAGCCTTTGAGGTGGAGGAAGAAGTGGCATCTTCCTTATTGTATTTTCTTCTAGTAGTATTTAATACAAGAGTGTGTATTGTCTCTCAAATTCTTTGTTGTCTCACGTTTCTAGCTAATTTATCATTCTGGTATAATTCCATGTTTAATTGCTAATACGAGAAGTAATCAATTGTGCTCTAATTGGTAGAGCTAGAGATCCCCTGACATTACCTTTAAATTGATGACTCTAAAATGCAATGGGTCTTCCTTATTACATTAGTACTGCTCCCAACCTAGATCTAGAAGCATCACATTCAACAGTGAATGTCTTTGAGAAGTCTCGAGTAGCCAAAATTAGAGTGGTGCACATAGCTACTTATAGTTTCTCAAATTCTTAGGTGGTGGCATTATTTCAATGGAAGGCATCCTTATTTATCAATGCAATGAGTGGAGCTACTATGATACCATAGCCTTTCACAAATCTTTGGTAGTAACATGTTAGTCCTAAGACCCTTGAAGCTTTTTGAGAGTTTTTGGCATGGGCCATTCCATCATAACTTTGATCTTCTGGGGATCAACTTTGACACCTTCATGGGAAACAATGTGACCTAGGTACTCTACCCCCTGTACTCCAAAATCACATTTGGATGGCTTGGCATAAAGTTGATGCTTCTCCAAAACTATCAACACTTGTTTCACATGTTACAAATGTGCTTCCCATGTCTGACTATAAATAAATATATCGTCATTGAAAACTAGCACAAACTTCCTTTAAAAAGGCCCAAAAATAGTGTTCATCAACCTCTAAAAAGTAGATGGTGCATTTTTAAGACCAAAGGGCATTATCAAAAACTCATAATGGCCCTCATGCATTTTTAAAATAGTTTTATGAACATCTTCATCCTTGATTCTAATTTGATGGTACCCCAAGCAAAGATCCAATTTTGTGAAATAATTAGCACCATGTAACTCATCAAGTAAATCATCAATTACTTGAATAGGAAACTTATCTTTGATGGTGTACTTATTGAGTTCCCTATAATCTAGGCACATCCTCCATGTGTCATCCTTCTTCCACACCATGACTACTGGTGATGAATATGCACTTTGGCTATGCTTAATGATCCCTGCCTCTAGCATCTCATGGACCATCTTTTTGATTTCACTCTTCTATTCGTATGGATATCTATATGGTCTGATATTTGGTGGTTGACTCCCTAGAATTAGTTGAATGGCATGCTCATGTTCTCTTTTTGGTGGTAGTCCTTTTGGCATGGCCCCAAAAATAGATGGGTGTTCATCAAGAATCATTTTTAGATTAGGATGTGTAGATTCCTATGTTGGTTGAACTTTTATGGAACATAATCATGCAATAATTCCCTCTTCCCCCTTTTTTAGCATCTTGGTCATCTGATGTGAACTAATCAATTATGTAGATTTTACTTGTAATCCACGTAGTTCAATTTTCCTACCTTTAGAATGAAAGTGCATGAATAGTTCCTAGAAGTTCATCTCAATAGTACCCAAGGTTGTGATCCATTGGACTCCCAAAAAAATGTTTGTGTTACCCATGAGAATAGAAAACATAGGAGAATTGAGATTGTAATCACCCATATCAAGCTTAATACTATGGCATTTACCTAAACAATTAATTACACCACCATCTGCAATCATGACCTAAAATTCTGGTGTTGGGTAGATGAAACAGTTCAATCGAGTGGCCAACTTATGGTTGATGAAGTTATGTGTGTTCCCCAAATCAATCAAGACTATCACCTTCTATTTTTTAAGGAAACCCACCACCTCAAGAGTTTGTGGAATGTTAATACCTACAATTACATGACAAGAGATTGTAGGTTAGGAATCTTTAGGTACCTCCTCTATCACTTCCTCGTCATCATTAGAGGCATCATCTTCTTCTTCTTCATCTTCATTGGATCGCTCAATGTAGAATAACTTCTTCTCAACACATCTATGTCCTTTGCTCCACTTGTTATCACAACCTAAACATAATCCCTTTGCATGCTTCTCTTTAATTTTTTAAGGGATCAATCTAGTAGGTGGAGGAAATGTTGGTGTCTATATGCTATGATCTTTGATGTGAGTGAATAGTTGCTTCTTATTGGCTATGAATTTTTCCTCAGCTCTGTGTGCCATGATAATAGAATCAAAAATCTTAAGTGGATTAAACATGTGTACCTCATGTTGAATGTGTTCCTTGAGTCCACCCAAAAATAGGTCATTCAAGTTCTCCTCAAAAATTATCTCCACACATAAGGATAGGTTCTAAAAATGATGAATATAATCCTTGATGGAGCCAGTCTATCACAATTTTTCTAGTTGGCTAAAGTAATTCTTTGTCACACTATTGCCATAGTGTAATTGCAGCTCCTCTATAAAAACTAACTAGGTGACACTGAGAGTCATCTTTTTATTTTAAGCACACAACCATCGATACCAAATAAATTGACCAGGTTTAAGATACAAGGATGCCATGGTAACCTTCTATCCACTTGGGATATAATGCAGATAAAAAAAAAATCCATTTGGTTGATCCAATTGAGTGGATCTTTTCCATCAAATTTGTGCATATCCACCTTTGGTAACAGGTTCCTCCGTGGCAATGTAGTTAGATTTGAAGTAGACTGGTTGGGAGAACCACCCTGGTGGGGTTGTGAAATAGAAATAGCTAGATGATTTGATTGATTATTTTTCAAATCCATCATGATATCTACTAAACTATCTTTTATGGATTTCATATTAGATTGTATGTCTTGCACCTCACTTTGAATGCCTTGCACACTATAGTCAAGCTAGCTCACTTTGTGATCTATGTCAAAGAACCCTAGTACAAAGGATCTAGTACATCTCCCTTCTGAATCCATCTCTTTCTTGTTAGGATTTTTACCTAGAGTTTTAGCACCCTTTCCTCTACCTTGAGTTTCTGGACTTGCCATAAAAAGGCTTTATGATGTCGACCCTGATTGGCACTTTTGACCCAACTTTGACCAAGTGATTTTGGACTTATGTCAGCCTCAAATCAAAACATACAAAGAACATACCCTATCCAAATTTTTATAATATTTCCAAAAAAGTAAATAACTCATAAAAATTCTTTGAATTATGCACTATAGAGCAATTTTATGAAAAAATCTAAAATGCAGATAAATTTTGTAAAATAGATCCAAATGATATTAAATTTTAATGGAAGCTTAATTTAATGATTTCCCAAATCCATTAAAATAATTTTAGATAAATTCATAACCATTTTTTAGAGATATCCAAATTTTTAAAAGTAGGGTTTCACCCACAAGTTTGCCAAAATCGTAGCTCTGATACCACTTGTAATGAAATTACTTCAACAATAAAGTAGAATAGCAAAAATAGATCTAAATATAAATAAAATATATCATAATATATGATAATATACAAGCCACTTCAAGGGGGAAACCTCCACAAGTTTCAATAAGAGCAAAATTCACAATATAATGATAAACAACTACCCACTACCTCCTATATATAGTCTATTTAGGCTATGGTTACTCCATAGGCTGACCTACTAACCAAATGAATGCATAGAGAAATGTGATATAGCATCAAATTTGGATAATTAAGCCACAATTTGGCTATTCCTATCCTAATACATGTGATAGGTTAGGGGTGTAGCATTGTTATAGCCCTGAGTACAAGAATATAGGTTACAGTCAAGATAAGAAAAGATGGTAATGGAGTTAGCAAAATTTTGAAAAATAAGGAACTTTATGAAACATTACCCTAAATTTTTTTGAATTATGTGATACCTTAAGTTGATTGAATTAAGTGTCTTATATTAAAATAAACTTAGAATAGGGACATCTTTGTCCATGTGCCCTATTGTAGCCTGTGACAATCAAGTAAATGATTATTTTAATAGTTTGAAGGATGATTAAATCAAGTATAAATAGAGTATGCTTGTCCTAAGATCATATATGTGTTATTCCTCCCATTATGGGGTTATTCATGGAATTCTAAAGTGAGAAACCTAATAGTAGGTGAACTCTACTTTTAGAAGTCTATGTCTATTTGTCATAGTTGCCTTATTAAGGAAACAAGTGGTTTAACCCCTATCAAGAAGCTTGTATATGTTGAATTATAATTGGTTGTTGTATTAAAGTGTATATGGGTTATTAAATTCCAAACTTAATGTGAAATATCAAATATTAGTTACAATCATCACAAATTTCATTAACCTACTTGTACCCTATCTTGAGATAAACAATCATGGTGAAAAGAAAGGTAGAATCTTTTTTTTTTTTTTTTCAAATAAATGAGTGTTACTTCCTAATGTGGGTTTAGTATGGTATGAAAAATTGAGATAAATGTGTGGAAGGTTGAAAAGGGTCTTAAGGAGTCTTCAAACTCAATAAATCTTCAAACCCTATTGACACAGTCCTTCATGAGGACACATAATTATATATTTTGCTTAGTATAAGCCATAAGAGGATTGGTTAAATACTATTATCCATTTGAGAAGGTGTAAAATTTTAAAACATACCTAGGGAAGGTCTTGGTTTATTTTTAAAATACATAAAACAAAATATATTGAATTTTGAGTCCTCTTAGCCTCTACAGTCAAGGAACTAGGGTTTAAAAACTAAAAACCCCATAACTTCTATTCTAACTAAGGTAATTTCATAAAACTTTGTAATATTTCTTTATTTTTCATTTATATAAGGATTAAAGTGGTTTTGGTTAGGTACAATATATAATAGTATAGTTTTGATGACTAGGCTAGTGTATAGAGGGCTAAAAGGCCTAATTGGGAAGAAGCCTACAAAGGAAGTTATATTTAGACAGAGTTTTTTACATTGAAACTTAATGGAAGGATGTAAAAGGATAGAGGGTGACCAAATATGGGATTATTTTTTTCATATGACTTGCAAAGCTTTCATAATAACAAGATTTGTGGGAAAAAGGCTATAAGGGAGTTGTGTCATTATGAGCTTGAGGTGTGAAAGTGAGAGTTGGAGAGTGATTGAGGTATTCAAAAGGGTGAATTTGAGTATAACATTATTAGGAGAGATCATTCATCATATCCAATGGTATTCATTAGATCAATCACAAGATTGGGTATTTTACGCTTTTGAGAAGATTGCCTAGTGAGGAGCTAGTGAGTGAGTTATTGATAAGGAGATGAATCAAAGAATGGAATGAGTGGAGATGATGAGTGAGAGACTTATGCATGATCTAGTGCTATATTATAAGGATTAATAAGGTTCATTTTGAACAAATCTATACTAATGAAGGCTATCAAGCTTGAGAAGATCAAAGACTATATAATGAAGATTGAAACTAAGGAACAAAGCAAAGTATTTGAATGAGATCATCTCCAGGTTTAGAGCCAGGAATAGTGAGTTTTAAGTTTTTCCCATGTACCTTTACATAAACATGCTTTAATGGGTTAATTTATAATAATTTATTAAAACATAAACATCATTACTCTACATTCAAATGTTTTATTTGATTGGTGTGTTTATGTATTGAATCTATTTAGCATAAAACAAGTACATATGGTTGGTCCTTAGTTATTTTTTTATTTTTACATTTCTTAGTTTTTTAGTTTGTGATTTTTATTGTAAGACCTAAGGAATAAAATAAACCCTTCTCATAAATGTGCATCTTCTTTATCTTTCTTTGTGCCATTTTTTTCTTTATTATTCTTTGGTATCTTTTATCATTATGTACACCCTTTGGGTTTTTTTAATATTTTTTATGCTTCATAGATTTATCATTTTTATGATTCATAGATTTATCTCACTTACGCCTCTTGCATTTTTAGTTTGTGATTTGGATGGTAAGACCTAGGGATTCAACCATGCTCTCCTCAAGAATTACCATCAATATTTACTTTCATATATTATTTTTTCTCCCAACCTTATCTAAGAGTATTTTTTATCTTAATTTGGATACATTTTTGGGTTTTTTAAGTCATAAGTAGCTTTAGTATTTAAGATACTTGATTTTACCTTATCATTTTTATGCTTCCTTGGATGTTTTGGTTCCAACCTATCCTTATTTATCTTGGATTTCTAAGTTTTCATGTTTTTCAACCAATACTGAGATTTGTTTTCATTTACTTCCATTTACTAACTATCTTGCATATGTGTGTATTGCTTTATTCCAATTTTAAACTTATATTCACATGCTTTCTTAAATGTAGTTATTTCACCCTTCATGATCAATACTATGGTATTTTCATGCATAATTTATATAGATAGGTAACTGAAGGTATGTATATGGTAATTTCATTTATCCATTCATCAACATTTCCTTTCAATTATGCTCTTTTGTGTTACTATGTTTATATCTTGAAGTACCATCCCTTGTTAAGCTATTTTGACATGTGATGAGCTTGGGGGAATGAGGGGAGGGGTATATGTATACCCTTGGAATTTTTCTCTATATCATTTTACTAATAATTTATCTCATAAGATGCATTTATCACATTAGTCTCCCTAAGTGCACACATTAAAAGGTTCACGTTGAATTGAATGACATCAAATTATGGTACTTTGCATGACAATTTTGCACATTCTTATATAATACCTTCATTGCTATCTATTTAACCTCCATTGATTCTCATTTTGTTTTACCTTTATATCTAATTTCCATTCATGTTTTATAGATTCCCTATATCCTACTATATCAACTAGGGTGATATAGTCTATTCATACTTATCTTTCCCTACACTATTTCATACAAGCCTTTTTCATACTTATCTTTCAATGTAGTTATGAGTCTATATTTTGTACTATATCATCTTGGTATATGCACTACTTTTTCATCCAACATATTTCAAACTCTATCAACCTAGCTAATACTATCATCTTAGAATTCAGGGTTAGTTTTGGTTATTAGAGCCACATATAGGGGTCAAATTTCATTCCAAAATTATATAACACACTCATCTTCTTTGTTTATGCTCACATTTATGTTCTTAAGTAGTAAAAGGATGAGTTATAGGTTAGAGTCTTATATTGAAGGTCTATTATTTCTTATAATCTTTGAATATTAGTAATATGAGTAATGCGAAGGATGTGTCTTAGTATTTAGTGTCCCCAACTGAGGATATTTAGGTATTTTTATTTCCATTTTAGGTTTTCAATATACAACATCTCTTGGAAAGTGCCACTTGAGCCAAAGGGGGATAATTATGCAATGACGAGTCCACCCAAAGGTAAATATCTCTATCCTTACTCTCTTTCCTTTATTTCCTTAATAGATAGGACATTTATTTACATGTTGATATTATAGATGGCTTGTTTACCCTTTCTTATGAACCTCCTTATATTGAATAAGATGATATAGATATATGGTTTTTGAGGTTTAACATTTTTCACCTTATGTTACATAGACCACCCATTGTTTGACCATTTTACCACTTATCTTATTATTAGTTTATTACTTTTAGCTATCTTGGATCTAGGTTACCCTTATTCATCAATTCCTTTCATAAATTATCCTTATTATATCCTTGATATGCCCCTTTATTACAGCCATTTTTATAATCATGCATCTATATTTAGCCCTAGTGAGAGATATGCACATGTCATAGGATTATTATTTAGAAGACCTTCCTCTTGAAATTTGAGAATATATTACCTTCTACTAGGTCTATGGTTATTTGAGGTCCCTATTTGCATTCCATGTATACACAATCTCTATTATTTTGACCTTACTCAGTCTTATCTTATTATATGAAATAGGATAATTATAGGTTATTTTAGCTCATTTATACTACTACCACCAACCCAATCACTACCACCATCACCATGACTACCACCTTCTTAAAATATTAAATCCATGGATGGAAAACATATTCAAGGGGAGCCATTATAGTGCTTGCTATAGGAACACATCCTCCCTTGTTGTTTATGCCCCAATCCAATGGATGCAACGAACATTGAGGATATTTTATAAGTAATATACTAATAACATAATGGTAACTAACATAATGATATTATAGAGTCTAGAAGTGAGTCACATCCAAATGAACTTTCTCATATTGAACTTGAATATGAAGAATAACATTAATCTTGTTACTTGTGAAAAAGTAATCATCAAGAATAACATGATTAAATTATACTATTTTTTGTTTTTATATCAATAAAAATTATTTATTGCATTACAAATTCCAAATTTGTGTTTGTTTTATAGAAATCATGATCAAGTCCCCTAAAAATACCATCTTTTAGGTAAACATATATGGATGGAAGGGTTGGAAGAGGGTGTGAATCTAATGCAATGTTGACTAAGAAAGCTTGTAGAACCAAAAAGTTTTCTTTAAATATTATGTGTGCTTGTAAAAAAAAGGATGTGCCATTAAAATGTGCAATAAACATGTACTACTTGGGAGTTGTTGGTTAAGAGTACACCACAAGAAGTGTTGATGTTTTGTCTTAATGATAACTACCCACACACATTCAAATCTTCTTCTCCAAACCTTAACTATGGAATTAAATTTCCATTTGGGCATTAAAAGAATCAACTTGAATAAAATTTTGAGAGAGTAAATGAAAACCTAACCGAGGTTTATTCTAGTGGAATGGGTTCTCAACATGCCACTTCTAGTTGTTCCACCATCTTGAAGGTGTTTGAACACATATCCTATGGAGATGGATATCAAGTATGGTATTATAAATTTATAAAATAAAATCCTGATCATTATCTAACAATTGAAATTGGTCCCTTTAGATATGCCAAGGCATCAAGTCTTTGGTTTAATTTAAAAATAAATCAAATATGACTTTTATATCTTTCTAAAAGGCTAGAGATTTTTAATCTAAAGCACAAGAACATAATGAACCTCATGAAAATTAAGAACTAGAAACACCAGAGAGAATGGGAATTGATATAAATCTAAGATTTAAACCCATATCCATCCTAAATTAATTGCCTTTTGAGAAGTTCCCAATCCTTCTAGATATTCTTAACAACAAAGGTTCTAAAAATGGTGATAAGGACCTAAGTGAGTAGGAGAATTTGCATATTCAAGCCCTTCCAAGATATTTTCCCCATAGCATTGCCTTGAGTCATGTAATTCCTAAGCATAATTTTCATTATCATCCAATGCATAGATGATCCATTTAGTACACATGGCATAGCCTTGGATTGTGATATTTAAAATACCAAGCCCTCTTAAGGATATTGATTTAAAGTAGATATCCCAAGAAACTTGTCGTAAATATCTATTTCATTTATATTTTACCCACATAAATTTCCTATGAATTTTGTCCATCTTGGTATAGGCTATCTTAGAATGAGACCAACAATTAGAATAGTAGACATGTGTGGCAGCCAACACCTTGAAACAAATATTAAAATATCATGCTAAGAAGAGTGACTTAGAGATCTAGTAGCCAATTTTTTCTAAACCCTTTGAACCAAATCATTCCACAAATTTTAAGGTGTAACTTTAAAATTAAAATATATGCCAATATATTTAAAATTTTCCCTATGTTAATCCAATTCCATATTTATTGATGTAACGAGGTAGACAAGGAAGAAAAATATTGACTATAACAATAAGTTATTCTCCATTGAATGAAGGATCTAGAAGCTAAAAAAAACTTATAGACTTTTCATAGATTTGGAAATGGAATTTTACTCTTCAGTGAATGTGAGGAAGGAATCATCAACAAACTATCCATTGACCATTTTCTTGTGAGTTATGGAAATGATATACCCCTGATCAACCATTTAAAGGAATAATTTTTGAATTAGTATCTAAATCCTTCATTAGTCAACACATTAATTGATGGGCCAATAGGATATCCTTGACATATAAATTAAAACAAACTAAACTATTTAGATTGAATATTATTGATGGTAATGCAAACCCCTACATTCTAGAATAACATTTTAACTATACTAATAAACCTAGGGTTAAACCATAGAGCTTGAAGCATATCCAAAATGAAGGGGCATTCAATTATTTAATATGCTTTCTGAAAATATTTTTTTATAAATAAAACATTCTGATGAGACCTCTGAAGCCATTCCATCCTTTCCAAAATAAAAATAATTTTATCAAAGATATATTTTTTATAAATAAACCCAGTGTACTCTTACTAAATAATAAGAGGTAATAAATATCTAACCCTAAGAGAAAGAGATTTTGTAAAAAAACTATAGGAGGAAATGAGAATAGTAATAGGCTCCAACTAGTTATAAAATACAAGTCCCTAAGTTTGGGAATTAATTTTATATTACCCTAGATTAATAAATTTTCTAAGAGATTGGGTTTAAATGAATTCAAGGTATACTTTGTATAGATATAGACCTATTATGTTCCATTCATTTGAATAGAATGTTTAGGTAATCCCATCAATAGAATGGGAATTTTCAACATCCATTGCATATCCACCTCCTAAATCTCCTCAATAGAGAGAAGCTAATCACATGGCATATGTTTTTCATTCATCATCTTATAAGGAACCACTTAGAGACATCTCTAATGAAAATGAGATGGGAAAGATATACATACACCAAATACATTTGAAATAATTATAAAGCATTATATTCAACAACCTCATATTTCCCAATAAAAATAGACAAATTTTATTTTCAATCTCACCAAGGTTTCACAATGGTAAAAATTCCTAATGTAGATTCAAGATAACTTCTACACTAATATATTTGCATTCATTGACTATCTAAAAATAGTATTTTACCAAATTAAAAGAGGAAGAATCAAAATATATTGACATACTCATGCACATCATTCATCCAGAAAAAATCATGGTACAAAGTCTTGTAAATAATTTTTGTATTGATCCTTCATGGGGATATACATACAAACTCCTTCCTTTCATATCTCTAAAAGTTCTCAGACTATCAAAAATGCCTTCATATTGCCCCATTGTGAGGAAGGGTATTTTAATGGATTTAGAGGTTTATAAAAGGAATATTATAAGTAAAGGCAAGAATAAGAAGGTGATGCAAAATATTGAAACCATTGATATTGATAAAGATAATGAAGAGAAATAAAATTTAGGGTAGAATGAAGATATATTCAAGCATTTAGAAGGGGAAATGTTGATTTTTCCTAGAATGTAGGAAGGTGTGAATGATAATGAAACTATATCCTTGGGAGAGAATGAAAATAAAATCCAAGAGGTAGTGGAAACTCTACATCTTCTTAAGGAAAGAGGTGCACGGATTGAGAATGATCACAAGGAGGATAATTTGTCTACAGACAAGGATAAAATGTGATTAAATTTTGAAATTTTGGTAGATGATTTAAAAAAGTGGGATAATATTGCATAAATTGAAGAGATTGACCTACATAAAGCCTTTCTACATTGGTTTACGAAAGACCATTCTTGTCTTAAGGAGGCAATAAATATATAGAATCATAATGATGGAATTTTCTATATTAAAGCTGATTTTATGGATATGAATATTTAGGTTTAAATTCTAATGGATAAAGTGGAAAAAATGGAAAAAAAAATAGAGGCTTAAATAAAATCTATTATTTATTGGTGATTTCATCTGGGTGGTTATGCAGAACTATGTACAGAGTATGGAAGGCCTTAGGACTTTGGTTAACATGAAGAAAAAATATCCTCATAATGATAATCAAGATAATAAGATTAAAATTTTATTTTTAGAGAAACAAGAGCCCTAGATTTCTCAATAAATGGAGACTACTTTTAAGAATCTCATAGACAACTAGGTGAAAGCATATGAGGAATGAAAATGCCAAGGATGTAAGTTTGAAGATACTAGTTTTTCAATGTTATTTGGATATTTTTGTGTTTTTTTTTAAGTATTTGGTTTTTTTTATCTCCTTAAGTATCTATATATATATATATATATATATATATATATATATATATATATATATATATATATATATATGTTTTTTGGTTTCTAGACCAAGTCTGTGTGCACTATGTAAAGGGTAGGGTCCCTGTTTAAAACCCCCTTTTACCATTAATAAAAAAATCCCTTCAAATGACTCAATAAATTTTATATATAGCTTACAATGGTTGGTTATGGGTCATAACCACTTTTTTAATATTTAGACTACTTACAAAAGCTCGATGATAAAAGACACAACTTAAAAGTTTTAAAAGTGCATGGGTAAGAATGCGCAGCTTAAATACTGCAAAGGTGAATTTGTAAAAATACACAACTTGAAAACTAATAAAATGACATTACAATTTTTAAAAACCTAAAAATTATAAAAATTAATTTTATAAAACATATTTTTGTTGAGTATTAGTGGGAACTTGGACCTTTCTTCACAACTAATAGGAATTCAACCTAATTTTGCAACTACTTTTTGCACTGCTTTTGGACTTGAAAATTACCAAAGAAAATATATTAGGTTTGGAACCATGAGTTCTTAATTTAAAATTTTCTCCATAAAAATATAATCCTAACACATCTAATGTGATCCAAAATGGAGTTTAGATGTGAAAGTTATGAAAAAAGGGAACTTGGACCCTACTTTTGTAGTTGTGGGAACTTCACCTTTTTTTTGTAAATGTGATTTTCCCCCCTTAATTTAATAAGTCTGAGATTTTTTTTTGTAGCATGTGTCCTTAATATAAAATTTTATACATCAAAATATATTTCTAACTCATCAAACAAAAGATAAAAAAGAGCTTAGATGTGAAAGTTATGAACAGAAGGAACTTGGACCCTACTTTTGCAACTATGATTTGCCCCCTTGATTTTATAAGTTTGAGATAATTTTTTTGTAGCATGGGTCCTTAAGATAAAATTTTCCTCATAATAATATCTTCCAAATTCATCAAATGAGGTCTAAATTGAATTTCATATGCAAAAGTTATGGACAAAGGAAACCTAGACCCTACTCTTGTAATTGTTGGTTTCCTTGACCTAATTTTATAGTTGTCAAGTTCCCTATCCTAATTTTTCAAATATTAGGTTCCCTAACCTAGCTTTGTAGCTATTAGGTTCCCTAACCTAATTTTTCATCTATTTAGTTCCCTCACCTACTTTTACAACTATCAAGTTCCCTGACTTACTTTTATAGCTCTGATTTGCCCCCTTGATTTTTCAAGCTTGAGATGAATTTTTATACCATGAGGCCTTTGGATAAAATTTTCCTCATAAAAATATATTTTCAATACATTAAACATGACCCAAAATGGAGTCAGTATGTGAAATTTATGAATAGAGGAAACTTGGACCTTGCTTTTGTAGCTATTGGGTTCCCTGACCTACTTTTGCATCTATTGATTTCCTTGACCTAAATTTATACCTGTTGGGTTCACTAACCTACTTTTTTACCTTTCAAGTTATATGACCTAATTTTTATTTTTCATGTTCCCTAGCCTAGTTTTTTAGTTATCAGGTTCCCTAACCTACTTTTATAGTTGTGATTCTCCCCCTTGATTTTTGAATCTCACAATGAATTTTTATACCAAACATTTAGATTCAAAATGCATCTCTCAGGTTTGGCATATGCATTAAGATAAAAATTAGGTGAATTATTGGAAGTTTTATATTACCTTAAATTTAACACTAATTTTGATAAGGTCAAATTAGTGTCTGCTAGATAAGTTCTAGATCAAAAATAACAAGCGGTGCATGATATAAACACTACATCACAATATATTCCTAAAATAATAGATGATAAGATCGAATCCAATAAGTGTTGAATTGAATGACTACTAAATTTAATGAAAATTAGATGCAATGAACATTGAACATGATGAGAACCAATGATTCAAAATTCATTATGCAAAATTACCCATGTAGATTTATCTACGAGTATATAATTATGAATGGGTTCTTCAAGAATTTTCCATTAGGCTATGAGGTCGGTATATTTATTATAAAATTTTGCCATCCATGTCTTTGAAACACCTCTAATCGAAAGTAGGAGTGAAATTTGGGGTGTTTTTTTGAAATGTCAAATTTCACAACAACAATAGGGAGTTGGTTTGAAATCAAAGCATCAAGGATGACTACCATAGGGAATTCACAATTATTACCAAAGGTGAAAATATATTTCTCTACAATCATAGCAAAATTTATATATTTTTGCAACTATTTCATTTCCTTGACATAAAATAGACCATGAAAACCAAGGTGAGGTAGTAGGGAGGTGGTAGTGGTGATTAAGATCAAATAACTAATTTTATTTCACAAGTAAAACCATGCCTCTTTTGTCAGTGCACCACCACATGGGAAATAAATCCTCCTTGGATTTTTGGGATTTAATCATATTGAAGTCACTACATATCTCAACTCATTAGACATATTTTTTCAATGTGATATTTTTAAACGAAATAAGAGAATATCATTTTAGTTGAAAAATTACTAATAACAAAACCTAACATTCATAAATATTTCAAAAAAAATTATGTTAAAAAAATTATATATTTTTTTGTCTAAACCCTAATGAATTTCAACAAATCCAATATTTTTTAATGTTAAAATTGTAAAGCCTCATAATCTATTTGATAGTATAAAAATAATTCTTTCAATTTTCCTTCCTTACTAAGAATAAATAATTTACAAGATTAAATTAATTTTAAAATATTATACACATAAAATTACTCAATCCGATGACCCCTTCATTTTTTTAAAAGGGTGTTGCATACTATGGATTTTGGTGGATCCAAAGTTCATGTGGTCACACATTAATAATGAGTACTATACCCCCCAAATCCTCATCACTCATTCACACATCAATAAGTAGAGGAATACCATACCCTATAGGAGATGTAATATTATTTAGGCAATAAGATACTAAAATGATGTTATACATAAATTATGTGATGATGGACTCAAGAAGGATAAAGACCAAGCCATATATTAGTTTAAAAAATAAATAACATTAAAAAAATACTATAATTACTTAAAAAAAAGTTTTTAAATTAATGCATGTTTCAATATTAGCCAAGAAAAGGCCCAAATTTTCATATTAAGTCAATGGAAATCAGTTAATCATAACTTGGGTAAAATGAACATAGATAAAAATGCACACTACCTTGTAAATTTATACAAATAAGCCAACTTTTAAATTTCAAGACATGAATTTAACACACACAAATCCAAGATTGAGCCTCCATGGAAAATAAGTGTTCGACAAAACCTTTTACACCTTTTCTAAGAATCTTCATCATTTGGTGGGAACTAACCAGTTATGGAGATTTAGCCTATAATCCATGTAGTTTAAAAGTCCTTCCTTCTGAATGGAATGTCATGAATAATTCCTAAAAATTAATCTCAATAGTGCCCAAAGTGGTGAGCCATTGCACTCCTAAAATAATATCATCTCCTCCCATGGGAATAGAAAACATAGGGGAATATTAAAAATAGTCTCCCAAAGCTTAATACTATGACATTTTCTAAAACAATTGATTGTACCATCATCTGTAATCATGACTTGAAAGTTTGAAACTAGGTAAATGAAACAATTTAAATGAGCATCCAACTTACTATTGATGATGTTATGTGTAATACCAGAGTCAATTAATATAATCACCTTCTATTTCTTCAATAACCCCATCACCTTAAGATTATGAGGAGTATTGATGCCTGAAAGTGCATGATAGGAAATAGTAGGTTGAGAATCTTTAGATTCATCCTCAGGTTCTTCTAACCTTTCCCCTGAAGTCTCCTCATATTATTCCTAATCATTATCACCATCAATGTAAAATAAATTATTTTTATCACATTGATTCTATTTGCTCCATTTTCTATCACAACCAAAACACAAACCTTTTGCATGCTTTTCTTTCACTTGTTGAGGTGTCAATCTGGTAGGTTGATGAAATGATGGTGTTCAAAAGGTCCATTCACAAACATTGGTGAAAGGTTTTCATTTGATCAACTCTTCTTCCTCAACCATGCATGCCTTTTGTATGGCCTCAGATATAGTATTGGAATGAAACATGCAAACCTCTAATTAGATATTGTCTTTGAGGCCACCCAAAAATAGGTCAGTTAGATTTTACTCAATGAAGTCTACCACTCGTAAGGAGAGATTTTGAAATTGATGATTATAGTCCTTGATTTTCCTAGTTTAGTGTAACTTAGATAGCTAATTAAAGTAATTTTTAGAGACATTATTTTGATAGTGGAGCTCTAACTCAGAAAATACTGACCATGAAATTAGGACACCCTTATTTTTCTTTTGAGCACACAACCAAAGATACCAAATGAATGGCTCAAGTTCAAGACAAAGAATGGCCATAAACACATTTTGTGAACATGGAATTTGAGTGATCCAAGTGAGTGGATCACTACCATCAAACTTGTGTAGGTCTACTTTTGGGAACATCAGCTTAGGGCCAAAATTGGTATTGGTATTATGTGGAGTAGGAGAACCAAACTAAAGTGGTAGAGGATTATTTTTTAGTGGCTGAGTTGACAAGTTGGCCAATTGCCCAGATATTTATTGTAATTGATCTTTTATGCTATCCAAGTCCCCTCTCAAAAATATAATGTCACCTTGAACCATATCAAAATCATCTTTTTTCACCATGCCTTGTAACTCTGACTTAAGTTACTGAACTACCTTGAAATAGATGGATCAAAAGTTTTAGATTCCATGTCATCTTTATGAGTATATTTTGGAGTTTATTTCCCTTTCCCATGTCCACGAGTGTTTTGACAAGCCATGCACAAACCCTAGGAGGTTTTTATCCCTAAAAATGTATTGGTGGTATCTACTATTGTGATCATATCATCGAGATGAATCCAACTACTAATATTATGCACAAGGGTGAAAATTTTTGACCCAAAAAAGTGTACTGATGGAATACACCATTGTGATTATCTTACAAAGATGAATCTAATGACCACTAACATGAATAAGACTACGATGATGAGAAAATCAAGTCCTCCTAAATCACAATTTATATTTTTTGACCTTGTAGTGCTCAAGATGCTAGATCCAAAAAAATTATGCTGTAGAAACTTGCCCAAATCGATGCTCTGATACCACTTGTATAGAAATTACTTAGATGATTCACAACAATAGAATTATATATGCTAGAATTAAGAGTAAAACAAGAAGATCCACAACAACAATTGGTGATAGAGAAAAATACTTGAATATTATGACTGAGCCACTTTGATGGGGCAACCTCCATAATAATGCAATAAGAATAGAATTAAAAATATGATGATAAAAGACTAACCATTACCTCTTATATATACTTTACTTAGCCATGGTTATTCTATAGGCCAACCATATTAAGAACATCAAGAAATGTAATAATCTAATATGAAGATGTGTAATCCATAAGTCAACCACACATATCCCTAGATACACTATAGGTTAACGACATAGCACATCCGTGCACACACACACACAAAATATTTAACAAGAAACACTATGACTGTAGGGCTGATATGTAATTATGGCAGTAGCTAAAAAAACTTGTGTGGAACATCAACACATTCAATGAGTAGACTTTTTATAAGGATTATGTGTTTTTAATAAATTCATAATTTAGTCAAGAAGAAATAGGTGGGATCTAAGTATTCATGTTTTTAATTTTAATTATCTATTTTAAAAAAATTAACTTCAACCATTTATATTTTATTAACTTATGTATTTGTAGATTGGTATATTTTTTATGATGGTTGATGGACCTCATTTTCATGGGATTGTGAGAATGATCCTAACTACTATGAGGAGTTAATTGATAGTGTCATAGACATTGAGCTAGAGCCCTCACATGCATATGACCTAAATGATATGATAAATGATGGTCCTGATGTGGATTACAAACTAAGTAATCATAGTGTGTGTGTTTTTTTGGAATGGATAATACACTAATTTCACTCCCTTTGATGTTGTATTATAGATGATTAATCACTTAGTTTCTCATTTATATGACATTATTGTATATATCTTTTTTATGTAAATATATCCTTTTTTTCCAATTGTAATATTTTATTTATGAATGTTCAAATATATAGATATAAATATATATTTATCAATTAAAAAATGTAATATATATAGTATAAACATTTAAAAAATTAAAATAATATATATTTATAAAAAACACAAAAATATTAAAATATAATTATTTATAATTAATATAATTATAAATTATTATATTATAATTATTTTGTTTTTTATTATTTATTATATGTAGGGGATGCTAAAATGATGCGATATAGTACAATTTGTTTCGATGTCATCTTCATGATAATGGATGTGACCAAGAATTTACACTGACTTTTGATGATGCAAATTAAATGCAAAACCAGTACAAAGTCAACATGGCTAATTTCATTGAATTTTTCATTGATTTTGTATCACCAAGTTTGACATTATAATATTAATTTTGAATCCAAAACAACAACAAAAATTGATTCCAAGAAAAATATGGCACAAACGTTGATGTAAAATACACTGTATAATAGTTCCTTCTTCCAGAATTTATTGAATGTAATTAATTAGAACATGTTTCCAATTATAATGATTATATGTTTCTTCAATTTAAGGATATCAACAAGTTATCTTTGCATAAAAATTTCCTAAGCATCCCATACTTTTTGAGAATGCATACACTTAAAAAAAATATGGAGGACACCTTCATAGTGAGTAAAACATAATAGACCTTAAAAAATCTCTTGAACACCTCTTTGAGTAAGTTCATCATGTGTCAAATATTATTTTTGTGGATAATCCATTTAAATGCAATTTTATTTTCCATATGATATTTTCCCATAACTTGTAAATCTAAGGAATGAATGACAATAAACTATGGCAAATATTAAGATCCTTTAATTAACCCATTCGAGTTAAATAATCTATTGAGAAAATATTAACTTAATAAAAATTATCATCTTGATTATTTTTTAAAATATTTTGACTATTGAAAATATCTTAAATATGGGTAGAGCTTTTATCCAACTACTTATAGGCTTCCAATGTTTGAATAGATCATTATTGGAATGTGTTTGTGTTCACAAAAATATATTTGATTTTAATAAGTGACGGATTCATGGCTAAGGAAGGATACAATTTCCCAGAGACTTACCAAAACATTTACAAGGTTTTCATCCCTATCTTCCCAAGGAAGCTTTTTTTGAATAAGGCTTCTAGTTTTCATCATACTATTGCATATATATGATTCATGGAAATATTTATTGGAAGAATAGTATGTATGATAATTATTTAAAAATTAGTATTGTTGACTTTATCTCAGCCTTGAGATTTTCTTGCATTCGAATACAAAATCAAACATTTTGTAATCCTTGCTCACTAAATCATGATATGTTCAAATGCAAAAAATTTATCTGATTTAATATTAGATTTTAAACATAAAATTATTATAAAAAATTCTATATATTTTGTCTATGACTAAATCATGGAATTGAATACTAAAATTGACTCTCAAGAATTAGATTATAATTCAAATTCTTCTAGTCTAGAATTAGAATGTTTTGAATTAGAATAAAATCTTGATTTTTTATCAAATTCAAAATTAAAATAATATAATTCATTTGATCTGCTTAATCATTCATATGATAATGTCATTTATCTTAATTATAATTTTTTTATTGATAAAAACATTTTATTAGACAGAAAATAGTTCCTAATACGGATAATGGAGAAACTAATGATATGTTAATAAGATCTTAACTTGAAAATCCCAATTTAATTATGGAATTTTCTCGGGAGTTAGAATCTACTTGCTTTCTAAACAAACATAATTATTCTCTTTATGACTTTATTGTTGTCTATAATAATCTCAGATCTAATTCAAAATTTTATGATAACTATCCTATCACTTCAGACCACACTCTAGATTAAACTTTTGATCTCCAAAATGTTGGATTAAGTTCTATAACAACAAAAAAGAATTTTGAAAATATTGATGTTACGAATATTGAGATAAGCAATCAATTGATAAAAATTTAATATGAAATTTTTGATTTTATTTATTTTTTAGATCATGATGTGATATTGACATGTGAGTATGACACATTTCGTTATTCTTATTTTATAAAATCAAAGTTAGAAGATTTAAAAATAAAGTTGATTATGAATGTTTCAAATTATATGACCTTATAGAATTTGAAACAAAATTTTGTATTGAATATTTGAAATTTGAAATTATTAAAAATTATTTAATAGAGATAAATATTTAGGATATACTTAAACAAATAAATATTCTTGAGACAAATTCTCATTGTCATAACTACAAATACCTTCATCTCTTTGTAAATCAAATTGATAACCTTTCATATGTTATTCAAAAGCAAGAAATTGATAAAACTACACCCAGTAATAGTTCAACTATCTTTATACAAGCATATATGATATGTTTATCTTATTGTCTTATTTCATTAATATCTTATAACTCAATGTATGATGAATATATTCAAGTTAAAATTAGTGTCTTACATTATAATTATAATAAAATAAATCACCTGACAAATATTATTTTATTATTTTCATGTATTAAGCATTATTTCTTTACTTTTGTTATGTTTTAACATTGGATTATTTTTCGTTTCACTTTGCAATGGAAGATTTTTGATGCCGATTAATTTTTTTGCTTATCTTTTCATTTTGTATATATTTTGTAGATTTTGGTTTTCTTTTATTTGTTTTTTTGTTTCTTGTTATTATTGTTTTGTTTGTTTTATTGTTGTTTTGTTCTTTCTTTTGTTTTGTTTTGGTTTATGTCTGACTCTCTTTTTAGTAACTATGAGGAATTAATCATTATGAAGGATAAGACATGAATTTTTTCCATATTATTTTAATTATTTATTTATCAAATGATTGAATATTTTTTTCAAATTTTGATCAATATTTTATAAGGAAACAAATACTAAATATTCTTTTATTACAAACAATACTCCTTTCAAAATTAATATTCTAGACTAGGGCATTGATTTTCATCCAGCATGAACTTTTTTGGTTTAATATTTCATATTATTCATGCCACACTAGCCAAAAAACCCATCCATTAATTATAGAACCTTTAAATGGGTTCATACATAATTGATTAGGAAATGATTGGCCTAGATCACACTCCTAAATATATGAAATTTATAATTCTAATTAAAACCCAATTTCACATGTGAAACTAGCTAGCAAGGTCACCATTATTATAGATAATTTAAATACCCCTCCTAAAAAAATTAAAATAATTATCTAATTCTTGCACATGATGACCTGAGCTATGAAACTTAAAACTACTTGGTTGGGTCAAACGTGTTTTCATTCATTCAATAATTATTTTTTGTGCATGTATAATGTGATATACTATTGTCTTGATTGATTTCAAAATATTTGTAACATCATTTACGTGAACTCACACTTCACACATTTGATCAATTTTTCATAAAATATTACTTTGCATAAAAATATTGAAAATGATCCTTTCATAACCATCACAAAATTCAATATCATAAATTAATCTAGTTGTAATCCTTTGAATTCTATGTTGGAGATTTTTCCATAAGCCTTTCTTTGCTAATGGATATGTTTCATGGTACAATTTCCACATTGATCATCATTCAGTTTCTAATAATAATTTATATTATAGAGTGAGTTTTGGTAATTCAATTCATAATAAGAATGACATAAATTCTAAATTGAGATTATGGTTTTGCTTTAAGACAATCTCTAAATGTTCACTCTATACTCATTGAGATTACGATTTGCATTATAACATTTAAAATTTCTATCCCATACATTTACAAGGTGAAAGTTTGATGCTATACTTGATAGCTTGATATGAATTTATTATATTTCAAAATGTGTCTTACAAACTAAATCACTATTTCATTATAACTTAGCTTAATGCAAACTATGTTGTTCATGGTTAGCTCAAATGACATTACAATTCAAGGTTAAGCCGATCATCAAATTATTCATAGGATTTGTTTAGTTGTCATATGGTTTGTTTTGAGGGATTTAAGACATATCATGTTGAAGGCATTATATTTAAACATGAAGATATAAATCAATAATGATGTACATGGAAATCCTTGGAATTTAAAAGCATTGTTATGTCGAAGTTGGTAGTCTATAGAAAGTGTTGGCAGAAAACATAACTTTTGAGTTACTAACTTTTTATAATGACTTTTGAGGCATTGAAAATCATGGATTACTTGACAAAGCAGTAAGAAGTTTCTTGATATTTCCAATTTCAAGGACATGTAAGTGTCAAAAAGCATTCAATGATGCACTATTTGGTGATTTTAATCTTAAGGTAGTTATTGTTTATTATTGTTCATTTGGTAAATCTCATAAAAGAAGCCAAGTTCTATAATTTTAACATTCACTTGATAGTGGATTTGGAAGATATTGTGTAAAAAAGCTATTTTAATTATGCGAACTCATTCATTGAATAACTTAAAGGTATGCTTCACTTTTGGATTTGAACTCAGTTATGAGAGTTATTATGTTTGGTTCTCATGCAAATGAGCTTCTATTTTATTTTTAGTGGGTGGTATGGATATTGTATTCATGTTAGTTTTCTCCTGCATTTGAGTCACGATACATAAAAAGAAAAGAGAAGATAGTTATGTTGTTTCATGACCTCTATAGCCTACATATTCAGATTTATATGGATAATATTGATAACATAACAAATACCTAGAATTTTCTTTTGATACTTGTTCATGTTTCATTGGCTAGTAGTGTTTTATATTTTTTTTTTCATTTATTTATGTTACATGTGTGTGTTTATTAAAGGAATTCACATAAAAAAGAAATAAATTAGTGGAATTATGAGCAAATGATAACATGAAGTTTGTTTCTTACAAACATTTTTTTTGTTTCATATTTCATATAATTATGAAAGATTTTTATAACATGCATGTAGTTAAGAATGCTTTTGTTATTTCTAGGTTTTGAATTAAAACATGTCTCAATTATAAACAACTTTTACCTACATATTCTTGATTATATTTCATATGGTTTATCTTTAAAACATATGGAATGACTCATACTCATGGATATGTTGTTTAGAAACTCAATTTGTTGCATATTAGTAGTAAGGATTTTTTAGGGTTTATTCATAAAACTTCTGTAGATTTTTAATAGATTATTTGGCATTGTCACTATTACATTTGAAGCATGAATGTTAAATGGTTTATATTCACCATTAAGTGACAAGGTATAAAAATATTTGAATTTTGTGAACATAATGTTTCTTGAAATTTGGTTTGTGCATTTAAATTGATTTTTTGTTTCCAAGTTCTTATTCATATTTGAAATTTCTATCTTAGTCGTATTTCTACATAAAGTTTTGGAAATTATTAAAACAAGCTCAATGATAAGTCTTAAAATATTTGAAGGCTTATCTTTGAAACCCTAATTTTTGTTTGTGCATGAAAATTATTTTACTATTTGAGTACAAAAGGAAATACTTATTCTTTGAAAATAGTGGTTGTATTCTAAAAATGAATAGTTGTCTTGAGCTCCTTGTAGTGCATCATAAAAATAGTAATTTAATAAATAGTGACAATATTTATGTTGTTTGAATATTAAATCATTGGACATCATGACACTTCATTGGTCATGTTTATAATCTTTTATACTCTCAGTTTATACATTACTATGGCAATTGGTTTTGGTAGATATGCTCATTTTTTATATTTTATTCTGGTACATATGCTCATTTTTTATAGTATGCTTAGTATTAATAATAGATATTTAATATATTTCTATAGTAGTGATGTTTTGATATATTGATTATATAGTTTTCATTTAGATAATGTTGTGTTATTTATGGATTATGATGTTAGGAAATTTTTAATCATTAGACATAGCACTTATTAAACATTTAGTTTATATGTACTTGAAATTAATTTGTTAATGATGTTAGACAAGTTACAAGGCCCCCCACCTATTAGAAAATATTAAATTGGTCTATATTATTTTAATTAAATCTTATAAACTTTATTTTAAAGTTATAAAACATAGAAAACTTTATTATTTTAATATTTGTAACTTATCAAGTAATTAATAGTAAAGTAATTAACTTTTTAGACAACTAAATAAAGGTTAGTTGTAACTTCAAAACATAACCACATTCAATAGAACTACTTTATAAGGAGATTGAAGACACATAAAAAAAGCGATAAACCACATAGGTATTAAGAGATCTTCAATTTTTTTAATCTTCTATATGTTTACTCTTTCGTGAAAGCATCTCTGAGATTGAATAATCACTTACATATAGATCAAACAGTATCTTCTTTGATAGTGAAGTAATATAATCTATTTTTTGATTTAGTTATAACCTATTATCTGAATATGTTTAAGTATTAATGTCATTAATAATTGTAGATATGCAGTCATATGCATATAAATTCATGAACTTTCCCCAAATAATGATGAAAACATCATATTTTATGATAGGTTGTTAATATATCAATTACATAGTGATCGTTTATTGAAATATTACTTTTACACTTCTAATTTGATTCTTTTTAAGTCTCACACTCTTATATTTGCTTAGTTTTTTATATTAATTAGTTCATTTACTTTCTTAGTTGTTTAGTTAATATTTTCTGTATTATTTTTATTCTCTTAATTATTTTTTTGATATAGATGTAACCTTTAATTTTATTAATTTATAACTTACTAAAAATAGTCTTAAAGCCTAATTAGTTTAATTTTTTAGATTAGTGTTAGGTATGTTCTATTTAGGTGTTTGTTTATGCTTCTTAGTTGTTTTAGATTAGATTTTGTTGGTGTAGACTTTTGTCCCACTAGGTTTTATATACACGATCTAGTCAAGCTTGCTTAGTTTTAATAAAGGTCCTTAAGGGGAAAATAATCCCACATACATGAGGATGTTGGCACGTCTGTATTTTATACCTATATAAGGAACCTTCTTGTGTATTTTTTGGATAATGCTTATTGATGTAACTTTCTTTTCTGGAGATAACCTTTTTCATCTTTTGAGTTGTTTTCTTTTGCAAGATCCACTACTCCATACATGTTTTATCTGTGCATTTGATCCTATCTAGTAGATCGAATTATGTCCCACTATAACCTTGTATTCTAGATTTATTGGTATTCAAATGTTATTGTTCATTTTATGAGACCTTGCATTCAGCTTGTTCAGTGTTTATCATGATTTTAGTTCTCAAGGGTTTGGTGGTATTTCTCAAAAATTCATGTAGATCTATGTAGATGGGGTCTCCTAATTAAAAAAAAATATTGTTGTTGGATTTAAAAGGCATCAAAACCCTAAGATTAGCTATAAACATGACTTGGTGTTGTGATAGTCAATTTTTACCATTTTTGGAGGGTTTGAAGGCATTTTTCAAAAATATGTAGATTCCATACCACCTAACACTCAAAGCAAGATGAAATGAGGGGGCATGAGTTAGAAAATGAACTTATCATTTTGAGCCTAGGTCATTTTGATACAATTCAAGACCTTTTCACCAAGTTTAAATCACTTAGGTTATAGTTGAAACTTTGTGACATTGACAAAAATCATGATCAATTGATTATTTCCATCATTGCCAAATTGAGATCTAACCATTTTGTATTCATTTCTACCTTTTACACCACCAAGCATTCCCTTGGAACTACATAGACAATGTCATCCTTAGATGACTTTGTTACTGACTTGAATTAGGAGCAAGATAAGCTCATTCAAATGGGTATACTGAAGTCTTCCAAATGTCATGCCTTATTTTTGAGTCATGACAAATTGAAGGCTTCCAATAACAAGGAGAAAAAATAAAACAAGAACTATCCAAAGCAAAGAAAGGGTTATAAATATGATGATAAGACAAAATCATCAAAAGATTCCTCCTCTTCAGATGGGAAATCCAAGAAAGAGTGACTCACATGTGGTTATTGTAAGAAATTTGGGCATGATGAAGCCAAATCCATGAAGAAGCAAAGTGATCAATTGATAAAAATGTTCAAGAATCATAATATAAATGTCCTTGATTCTTCCACTCAGATTTCATCAGCATAGGGGTCTTCAAAGGCCAAAGATAGTAAAAAGGGAAAAGATAATGGAAAATCACTTGTTACAATTGTATCCTAGTCTTCCACATGGGTTATTGATTCTGGTACATCACACCACATGGATTCATCATAGGACATGTTTACATCCTTAGAGCCTTATTTTATACCTTCCATTTTATTAGGTGATGATACTTCCATAGAAGTTAGTAAGAGTGGAGATGTTAAAGTGAATGATGGGATATTTCATGATGTTTTATATCTTCCCTCTTTATCTATTAGTCTCTTATCTATTTACCAGATCACTCACATCGGTTTGAGTAAGAGAGTTGAGTTCACACCCAATTCTATGGTTATTAGAGAAGCTAAAAGTGACTCCATTCTTGCATTTGGGAAAGAAGATCACCAATCTAAGTTGTATACTTTCTCACATTTTCCTCCTAATCAACCCTCTATTGTACTGTTCACTCATTTAAATGAGGTGAGTAAACTATGGCATGAGCGATTAGGCCATCTCAACTATTGCAACATGGAGCAAGTTAGTCATCAAGACATGGTTTCATGGTTATAATGAGTTAAGTTCTCTTATATAGTTTATGAGGGTTGCATTATTGGTACACATCCATAGGATAATTATGACAAGGGAAAATCACAAAGAGCTAAATAGATATTGGATATTGTTCATAGTGACATTCATGGCCCATTTCTAAAACCTTCATTCAATAGGAAAAAGTACATGCTTACTTTCATCAATGACTATTCACGATATACTTGAGTGTATTTTGTTAGGTAAAAATTAGAGGTCTTTAATCATTTTCAAGACTTCAAAGTGATTGTAGAGAAACAGTTAGGTAAAGATATCAAGATTTTATACATTGATAATGGTGATGACTATGTAAGTAAATGTTTTGATAAATTTTATACATCGGAAGGGATTGAACTACAATGTACAATTCCATATAGTCTTAAATAGAAGAGTGATGTAGAGCACAAAAATAGGTCCTTGAAGGAAATGGCCAATTATATGCTACACTATAAGTCTCTTGCACCTCAATATTGAGTTGAGGTCATCAAATGTGCTTGTTACATATAGAACCAAGTTCCTCATAAAGAATTGAAGGGATTCACTCATTTTGAAGATTGGAGTGCTTAAAAACCCATAGTTGAGCACTTCTAATTATTTGGTTCACCTGTATAGATCATATTATAAATAAGAAATGTAAGGCATTGGAACCTTAATGTTAGTTTCACATCTTCATTAGATATCCTGAGGGTATTGAGGGATACAAGCTCTTCCATCCCACCACTCATTATTTTTTTATTAAGAAGAGTTCTCATTTTATATAGGGTCATTTATATTCCACACTCAACACCTCTCAACCTTCCTTAGATGCACTTAGATTTGATGATAGTTGTGATGATTTAGAATTGCCTAATCAACCTTTTGATGATCCTAATTATTCTTCTAGTTATGATTATGAGAGTAGTGATGAGTATTCCCCTCCTCTTTCTCCTAGATTAACTTAAGATGATGAAGAATCCCCACATAACTCTCTGAGAATTGGTCCTCTTTAGGATAGATGAACACTAAGTGTTGGCCAATGGGTTGGAGGTCCATCAGATAATAGGTGAAACCATTCATAATTCTAAGATGGCCCACATGCTTTCATTACATCTATTTTTAGTCCATTATCATTTCACAAGGCATCAACCACTCTTGAGTGGGATACTACTATGGAAGATGATTATAGTTCCTTGTAGATGAATAATTCTTGGGATTTAGTCCCACTTCTTAAGGGAAGAAAACTTATTCAATGTAGTTGGATATAATGAATAAAATTTGTAGTAGATGTGTCTATAGACAATTTCAAAGAAAGTTTGGTAATAAAGGGTTTTTCTTAGGTGCCTAGCATTGACTACACCAAGACATTCACCCTAGTTGCTAAAATGAACTCAATCTGACTCACTTTCTCTATTATTATAGCACATTATTGGGATGTTCATCAAATGGATGTGAAGAGTATCTTTCTTCACAATGACCTCAAAGAGTAAATATACATGGAATAACCAAAAGTATTTATGTAATATTTCTCTTTAGTTTTTAATATTTAAAAATCTATCAATGGCCTCATGTAAGATCCTCAAGCTTGGTATGTCAAGATAGACTCCTTTCTTCTTTTGGTTGGATTTACTAGATGCCTTTCTAATCCAAATGTCTACATTTTATGATAGGATGATTCACTATTGATTTTGTTTCTCTATGTGGATGACTTATTGATTATAGGAAGTTCTTCATCTACCATCACAACAATGAAAATTACTTTGTTTGATAAGTTCTCAATCACTGACTTGGGCTTGTTGTATTACTTCCTCAAGATTAAAATTTATCAATTTGACTCTGGGATCACTATTGCACAATCCAAGTATGTTTTTGTTTTAATTACATGGTTTATCATAGCTAATTATAAGACAAATCTAACTCTCTTTGTTATCTGGTGTAAATCTTAATCTAATTTCCCATCTCCTTTGGCTGATATTGCCTCATATCAACAACTTATTGGCAGTCTCATCTACATTATGCACACTAGACCTAGTATTTAATATATAGTGGGCATGGTCTTTAGATTCATGTAAGAATAACATGAGATACACTGGAAAGTAGCTAAGTAGATCCTCCACTACATTTAGGGTACTCCTAGTTTTGGGATTCACTATGGAGAAAGCATCAACATCAAATTAATTAGGTGTAAAAATTTAAATTGGGTTGACAACATTTAAAATTATAACTCTACTTCAGGGTATAGTTTCTCCTTGAGTGCAAGTTTGATTAGTTGGTCAAGTAAGAAGTAGAATGCTATTGATTTATCTTCTACATAGGTATAATACAAAATATTTATTAATGCTACCATTGAGGCTATTTGGTTTTATGGGATCCTCACTAAGTTTGACATCTAGTTTCAATGACTAACAATCATCTTATGGGATAACCAAATCACAATCCATATCTATAAGAATCTGGTCCTCCATCAAAGACCAAGCATATCGAGATTCACATGCATTTCATTTGAGATCTCATCCATGAGTAGGTCATTTATCTCCAATAAATTGAGACAACAAAGTAAATTACTGATATATGCACCAAAACCCTTCATTAAAAACAAGTATATTTATTTATGATCTCTTCTTAGGGTTTGAGCAGCTCCATTTTCTTCCTCCTCTAGGGGATCATCACTATGTACTTGGGTACCTCATCAGGTATTTATTCCAAGATCCAATTCTTCTAACCACCTAAGCTACAATTAAGGGGGGTGTTGGTTTAGACTTTTATCCCTCTAGTTTTTGTCTACATGGTCTAGTCAAGCATGCTTAGGTTTAATAAAGGTCCTTAAGGGGAAAATAATCTCACCTGTATGAGGATGTTGGGACTTGTGTATTTTCCACCTATATAAGAAACCTTCTTATGTACTATTTTGATAATGTTTATTAATGAAACTTTCTTTTATAGATACAAGCTTCTTCCTCTTTTGAGTTATTTTATTTTTTAGGTTTCACTACTCCATACAGGTTTTTTCTATGTGTTCGATCCTGTCCATTAGATTTGATCACTCTAATAGATTTGTGTTGATCTTGGTTAGTTTTTATTAGTTTGTTTTCTTTTATTTCATTTTTTTGCTTTCTCTTTTATTTTTATTTTGTTGCTTCTATTTCATCCTTTCTCTTTTATTTTTATTTTGTTGCTTCTATTTCATCCTTTTAGTTTGAACATGTATGTGATATATAGTTTTTTTAGTAAATTTGATTATTCTATCATTCAAGGGATATGGTCAATAATAAAGTTATAAGTATTCTATCCTTAACACATTTGATTAGAGCATTATATATAAGTATATTTCTTATGGATATGGTCAATAATAAAGTTATGTTTGATCAATTTTATGAAATGGTTATAAGATTGGTTTAGATTTATTATAAATATTTTAATCCCTAAAACTTAAATGACCCTTTTAACATGTCTTAGGATTGATTCTCAACCATAGGTCCCTTAAGATTAAATGCATATGATTCCATCTTAGCCTTCATGATAGGCAAATGAGTTGATTCATTGATGTAACATTTTCATCATCAACAAAATTATCTTAGAGATTCAAGCCTCAATGAGTATAAAAATCACATTCTACAATAGAGTATAGATTTCAAAGATTTAAAGTAATTCAAAATCATATTTTATAATAGAGTACATGTTTTAAATGATTCAAAATAATTTAAAAATTAAGTACATGATAAATAGTGGCATATTGATATAAATTATGAGAGCATATGACATGCATATATATTCACTTTATAAAGATAAAAATATTGATTCATACACATTTGAATGCATATGCATGGGTATATGTAAAATAATTACATGAATAAAAAATATAGGTTTTCACATAAAGTTACAATTGAGCATATAGATGCACAAAATTATATATCATTGAATATAGATTTACGGGACATGATACTAGTTGATGAACACATATAATTTTTTTCAAAGTCAGAAGGCATGATATTGGGTCATGTGCATATACATTATTATACAATTTACAAATTTGATGACAAAATATTGTCATTTCAATTCAAATCTATTGTCATTGTGGTCATGATGGGGGGTGAATATTATTAATTGTATTTCAATATTATAATTAGAATCTAGATCTATTTGTTGTAATGTGATTCATTTTATCATGGTTAATGTAGTTTGAGTCTAGTGAGACTAAACGACCTTGGCTTTACTTCTTAAAAATCCATTATGTGGTTCCACCTTATATTAGAAGTGATGTACATTCAAATCTAGTGACACTCAATAGACTCGACATCACTTGTAGTAAGCCCAATATAGTTTCAACTTTTCAGACTAGTACAATGGGCACTTATCCCTATTCATGAGATTTGGAGCATGCAACTTTATAACTCAAGGGATTGATTAGTTATTAAAAATCAGGACTTGATCATTCTCAAAGTTTACCAATGGTTCAACATAAGGAACCATCTCTCCAAGTGATTCAGTAAGGGGGGACATTTATCTAATAGTTCATCACATTTTACAAGTTACATGTCAAATGATTGCATCTCCATATAGGTGTACTTCTTCCTTTCTCTCTTTTCAATTTTTAAAATTTAGAGCTTTAAAATTTTAAATATGAATAATGACTACTTAATGTTGTTAAGATAAAATAAAACACAGATTTATCCCCAAATCACATACAAGATAAACTATGAAATGAATCAATCAAACATACATACAATAATCATAAACATGTACAAAATAGAAGACACCAGATTTAACATGGTTCACCTAAGATGGGTTACATCCACTAAACTTGTCCAATATATTATTTCCAGTAATACAAGGGAAAAACAAATCCTATAGCAAAACCTATTACACCTCTCTACCTTATGTTCCTCCTTTCTGTGTACAACCCTTTTTTTCTTATTTCATCTTAGCCATGTAATAATACATTTTAGGGGGAAAAGCACTTAAACATAACCTCTACCATCATATTTGGAAACCTTTATTAAATGGCCTAGATTGACTATGAAATTATAATTCCCTCTCTCTCTTCCTTTTTCTACATATGTTCCAACTTATACCACATGTAGAAATCTCTAAAAGTTTTAGACAAGACATATCTAACATTTTAGAGAACAAACTCTTATGCTTTGGCTTGCTTAGGCTATGTTGAAATTTGTACTGTAACACCTTTTGATGCAATAAAGACTAAATTCCATCATTTTGTAAGCTAGATTGAAGTGTGTTTTATGAATTTATGTACTATACTTAAGTGAATGTATGTTCCTTGTCTATGTTTGAGTAAGTGAATGTATGTTCCTTGTCTATGTTTGAGTTTTTTCACTTTCATGAAGTGCTTAATAGTTTCCACAGGTCATTATAAGTGCAATTTATAGTTTTTTGTTTAACTTAAAAGTGGATATTTGCCCTCTCATGCTAGTTTGATAATTGATTCATGCCTTATTATGAAATAATCATGTGTAACTAATCTTCTTTGGTCTTGAATATGTCTCATAGTGTGTCTTGTGTAAAGTATAAGTGTTTTAATTACTGGTGCATCACCCCATTTTTACATGATTTCATATATTGTTGTATCTCTATATCTCTTTTCCCAGTAAGTGTTAGATTAGATCTAGTATAGGTGATGGATCTAGAAGTAAATATACCTTCTCCATAGGTATGACCAAAGTTTAGGTGACCCATAGCATAGGGTCAGTCCCATGTTGGACTAGATTTGTGTAAGAGGACTTGAACAATCCCCTTATGTAGCTCAGGTGCAATCTATTATACCAATAGTTTTGGCATGCTTGGTGGGACAATGTTTCCTTGGCATAATTAAAGTTTTAATATTGAGAAGAAGAAATTGCAAAAGGAGGAGAGATCTACCATCATCAAAATTTTAATATCCTTCAAGTTGCGGAGCTTATAGCATCTTTTAGATAGTTTTTTCATGCTGAAATTTACCATAATATTATCAAGTAAAGGTACTCCTTTTAAACACATTGAATTACCTTCTACTTATAAAAAATCAAGATTTAATAAGATGAATCCTTATCCTCAAAAGAAGCATTCATCTCTTGGTCATCCTATTATTTTAGTCCAATCTATTGTCCCCATAAGTCAAATCCCTTTTTCCCAAATAGTGATTAAGAATTAAGTTTTTATTCCATTAAATAGGGGTAGTCCCATGAATTTGGACCAATATGATGACATCCATGTGTCTACCTTAAATATTATCCCATTCTTATTAGGATAATGGGATAAAATTACTACTATTGATCATATTCAGGATGTTTCCAGCCTATGTTCTATTCATAATGTTACTCAAGATAATGTGGCTATCAGACTACTTAATGCTTCCTTAAAACAAAAATCATTACAATGGTATAGGAATATTATTTTTAACTCCATTACTACTTGGGATAACTTAAGCATAGCCTTAGTTAGTAAATTTGAAGACAAGTATGATCATCTATATTTGGTTGAACAACTAACTACCATACAAAGGTACCCCCATGAGTTCATGTTTGATTTCAACCATAGATTATAGAAGACATGGACTAGAATCCTTACATTGGTTAGACCATCTCTAGAGTATGCATTTTTGTACTATATAAAGGCCCTCAATTTTGATATTAGTGTCATGATACAATCCATGGGTGGTAATAATTTGTCAAATCCCTATGAACTTGTAATAACAATAGAAAATAACTTGATTCAAGCTAGTAAACTTTCTTGAAGGCTTTTAATTCCCCTATTCTTAGAATTTCAACCTGTTTCTCCTCCTCAAGTTTCTCGTATTTCATCTATATTTCCTATTCCATCTCTAAAATCCAAAGTTGTAGCCCCTTTTAATCAGACTAGTGAGATTGGAGATCTGAAAAGTATGCTACAAGCTTTTGGGAATGAGATCATTCAACTCAAGATACAACATAACCAAGTTAGACCTTATCAAAATAAAAACTAGAACACTATAAGTCCTTCAATAACCAAAGATCTCCTTTTCGAGGTTTTAAGGATAATAGGCAATCTTACCAAAATCAAGGAGTTGTAACCCAAACTAAGCCACATGTAGCCCTTGATCCTAAGGTACCTTCTACTTTAAATCTATTGTTACCCAAAACAACTTGATGCAATATTCAAGTTAGCAGCTTCTTAATCTAAATGACATTTAAAACCAAGCCTTAATATCATAATATGATACTATGCCACAAATGACACATGAAGAGTTATCTCATCAAGGTGCTCAGTATCAAGACATGAATATGACATTCAAAGGAGAAGATCAACAAGTTATAGGGAAACCTAATGTTATAAATGTTAATTAGAAATTAGATTATCATATTGCATTCAACCAAGTTTGTGAAACTAGCAACACAAATAGTCAAATTGCAGCTCTAACTAGAGCTAAAAGAAGAGCAGTTGAGGAAACTTAATATTTGAGAAATATTTCTAGTGTTACTAACATTATTCCTAAAAGTTTCAAGGATAAACTTGTTATCCCTATAGCATATAATATTTAGAATGTAGAGGTAGTGAAGGTTCCCAAAATGCTTCTAATTAGAGAATAACAAGTGGTTCAATAGTTACATCCAAAGGCTAGTGGAGCCTCATTCAGCATTATAGATTAAATGAAGAAATCAAATGTTAACATTATCATGTGGGATTCCATTACTTTCTAGGGTAAAAAATCATTCTCATTCAAGAGCTTTTAGCTCTTAAGGCATCTAAATAACCAATTGAGAAACAAAGAGTTGTCTTGGCTAATTTAGACCAATAAATTAAGTAACATGATCGATAGGTACATAACATGAAAAAGGTAGAGAAAACCAATGTCAAATAAAACAAAACCCCTCCCTTTTATCTCTCTTATTGTTGGTGATTATTTAGTCCATAATTGTATGGTATCTAGTGGATCTAGTAATACTATCATGCCCAAGCAAATTGCAAACAATCTTAGTCTGTCTATGAACTAAATACCAAGGGAGTATTATAATTAGATGGGTCAATAAAAAAAACAATAGGCATAATCAAGGATATAAATTTGAAATTACATGCTTGCCCTAATGTTACCATTTATCAATATGTAGTAGTAGTGGACTTGCCTCCCTATTTTTTCATGTGTCTGTCAAGGGACTTTACTTCAAAGATTGGAGGATATTTGTTAGCTTATTGAACCTATTTAATGTTCAATACCAAGAATGGTAATAAGGTAATAATACATTATAAACCTATTTCAAGATTTCTTTTGGATCCATATATGCCAAGTATGGTGAACATTAATTGTGTTATCTTAGACAAAGTATTAGAAAATAGTGAGGTGGAAACTGAGTCACCTCTAGATGGAGTTACAAACGTTTTCCTTGATGAATTATCCTCTAATTTTTATGAACACTATCCATAAAATATAATTGAATAATAAATACTTGGTGTTTATTACCTTCATGAAAATTATACACCAATTCTAGCATTGATGAAAGATGATCAGCCTAGTGATGGCCTGTGGTAACTATATTTTGATGAACCCAGGAAAAAACATGGCACTGGGGGCTAGAATGATGTTAATTTATCTATCCAATTAAATTTATTTATATTCTCTCAATTTTTATTTTGGTTGTTCCAAAAATGTTACTAAATATGAAGCACTAGTACATGGTTTTCAATGGGCAAGAAAGATGAAGGTTAGTACCTTACAAGTTTTTGGTGATAGTGAATTAGTAGTTCACCAAGCAAGAGGATTTAATGTATGAAAGAACCCAATGCTTAGGTAATATAACCATATAGTATGGGACTTACTTAAATACTTTAAATATTTCAATATTTGTGTTATATCAAGAAATAAGAATAAGTATGTAGATAGGTTGGTTGTCATTGGGTCACAATTCACTATCCTAGATGACATAAATAATGGAAAGGTTCAATCACACATCAAGGTAGTTGTAAGGCCTTTTATGCCAAACAACCATGACAATTGGTAAGTATTTGAATATGATAATTAGATTGTTAGGTTCTTACAAGAAGAAGCTAAATTCTCCTCAAGGAACTAATACAAGTGCTTACAGTAGTATGGTGACCAGATTGTGAAACTAAAAATAAAAAAGTTACTTAAAGGTTTGGTCACCCTTGAAAACATATTCAGTAGAGATGATGAATTCAGAAGAAAATTTTTAGTTGTAAACCAAAGAATAATGCTATACAAATGTGGAGATTGTAAATGATAAGATCTTAAAGTTGGGTAAAGTTTGCACATTTTCAAATAAGTAAACTTTTATTGAGTTATGGTCAAGTTTTATAGATGTATTTACATGGTAGTACAATGACCTTAAAATATTTGATCCAAGTATATCTCAACATACAATTGAGTTAGAGGATGAGACTAGGCCAGTAAGACAAAGATAAAGGCCTATTAACCCAAAGCTTCAACCTTTGATGAGATCTAAGCTATATAAGCTCATTGAGTTAGCTATAATATTTCTAATTAAGAACTCAATTTGGGTGGCAAACCTTATTCCAATATGGAAAAAAATAGTGAAATAAGACTATGTGTTCACTTTCATGACTTGAACAAGGCCTCTACTAAAGACCACTATCCATTGCCATCAATGGAAAAAAAATATAGTTAGTTGCAAGTTCAAAAAGGTTCTCTTTATTGGATGGCTATAGTGGTTATAAATAGAGTTTGGTCAAAGAAGAAGACCATTTCGAAATATCCTTCACCACAAAGTGGGGGAAATTTTCATACATAAAGATGCCTTTTGGTTTATCTAATGCTACAACAAATTTTCATAAAGCTACAGACATGAAATTTTAGGGTCTCCTTAACAAGTGTATACTTATTTATTTGGATGACATAACAATGTTCTCTAATAGTTCAAATGAGCATATGATTCACCTTAGACAAGTATTTGAAAGGTGTAGACAATTTGGGGTGTCTTTGAATCCCAAAAATTGTGTTTTTTATATCCATGAAGGTAGGCTTCTTAGACATGTAATTTCAAAACATGGTATAAGCATAGATCCTAATAGGATAGACTCAATTCTTGCACTTCCCTTACCTAAACACAAGAAAGCCTTACAAAGATTTTTAGGCAAGATAAATTTCATAAGAAGATACATTTCAAATTTTACTACTTTAGCTAGGCTACTCACAACCATGTTAAAGAAGGGTTAGAGTTTAATTTGGTCCAAATAAGAAGTAAATTTTTTTGAAGAGATCAAGAAAGCTATAGCTAGTGCTCCTATACTCCTAAACCCTAATTTTACTAAGAATTTATTTTTATACACCTATGCTAACATTGACACTATTTTAGGTATTCTCGTGCATCAAAATAAAGAGACTTTAGAGCAGCCAATAGCCTTCAATAGTCAAGGCTTAGAAGAATAAGAAACAAGGTATTATTTTATTGATAAGCATTTACTTTCAGTTATAAGACCTCTTAAAAAGTTTAGGTACTTATTTTCTAATAATAAGATACATTTGATGGTTGCACATCCAAGAGTCAAGGATTTCCTCTTGAACAAGAATATAAATGACAAAAGAGCTGGTTGGATAACTAAGGTCATGGAATATTATGTTGAGATCAAGGTCACAAAGCTGGCTAGAGGCAAAGGACTTTGTGAACATCTAGCCCAAGATTTACAAGAGGCTAATGGGGTGGTTATGGTATCAAATGATGAAGTTACAACTAATCTAACCTCATCTTCCAACTAGTTCTTAGACATGGTAAAGTATCTCTAGGATGGTATTTATCCTTCTCATCTAACCAATTCAAATATGAGATATTTTAGATTATAGTCAATTCCTTTTCTTCTTGTTGATAATGTGTTGTTTAAAAAGGATATCAATGGAATGTTGTTAAGGTGCATAGAATCAATTCAAACACAAAGAATTATAAATAAATTCCATGATGGGCATAGTGGAGGTCATTATTTATCAAGGATGATAGCCCATAAGATTATGAGAGGTGGGTATTACTAGCCAAGTATATTTGGTGAATATCATACAAGAACTAAGAAATGCAGATAATGTGTTATGTTTATTGGGAAAGTTAAGCTTGTAGCTTTACCTATCCAGCCAATTTTAGTGAATCAACCCTTTGTCCAATGGGGATTGGACTTTATTGGTCTCATCAACCCCCATTTAAGATCAGGATGCAAATGGATCCTAACTACCACAGATTATTTTAATAGATGGATAGAAGTAGTGGCATTGAAAGAAGCCAATGAAACTAATGTTCTGGACTTCTATGAAGGTTTGCTTACCATATTTGAAGTCCCTTCAACTCATATTTATGACAATTTTGTGAATTTTATGGGGTATAATATTAGCCAATGGGTAATTTAACATAGTGTTTTTCTCAATACCTCATCAAACTATTATTCACAAGGCAATGGACTTGCTAAGTACACTAACAAAAATTTGTTGAAGATGTGATCAAGAGGATTGTTGAAGACAATTAGAGGTCATGGAGTCTCAGATTGAATTCATCTCTTTGGGATAATAGGATAACCTATGAAATTTCAATAACCAACTCTCCATACAATCTAATATATGGTAGGTAAGGAAGCAAGAATGCATATTTCTATTGAATTCCCTACTTTGGAATTAATGCATCAACTTAAGATTTTGGAGAGTGAGCCAATAGAAATCAAATATGTTGAGTTCATAGAGCTAGATGAGACAAGTCATCATTCCATGTTAGCTATGGAGGCCCATCAAACAATGATAAAGAGATCAATTGACAAAGGATATTTTTCAAGGAGTTTTCAAGAAGGAAATTTGGTCCTCAAGTGGGATGAGGATATAGCTAAGTTAGGAAGGCACACAAAATTTGATTCTCTCTAGAGTGGTCCATACATATTCTCCAGCTAAAAATTCCATAATGCCTTCTAACTTCCAAAGACAGACGGTGAAGAGCTTCCTATCACAGTCAATGGGATACATCTAAAACACTAATATTAAAGAAGTTAAGTTCCCTATACATAATTAGTTGATCTTTATTTTATTTAAGTATTGTTATAACACATTAGTTTATTTTTATTTTGTCCAAAATAAGTGCTTTGTTTTCACAATTATTCATTAGATTAATTGTCTTTGATTTATTAGGTTAGTTTCCCTTTTAAGTTTGTTTCTTTCCTTGTTTATTGGAATTATTTATCTTTGAAAGTCAAGAGGAGGTCCTGCAATCATGTAAATGGTCTATGTATCATGTAAATGTCCAATATTCATAGAGATGGTTCAATTTCTCAAGCATAGCAGGCATGCAACCTAACAAAGTTGCCAAAGATGTTGTCCTAATATGGTTTACATACCAAAATGTGCCTAGTCCAAGAGTCCAGAAGCTGAGTAGGATATTGAATGAAGAGTGACCCAATGTCATGAGGAGAAGATAGAACTCAAGTGGAGATCATATATCTTTTACAAATATTTTGAAACACTTTAAGTAGGTTTAAAGTGTGATCTAATTGATCTTCAAGGGACACATCTACAATTATAGATGAAGGGTCCAAATAGGTTTCATGGTGTCCAAACCATTCAAGAGAATGAACTAGGTTGTACAAGCCTTAAAATATCATCAACATATTGAAATATTAAGCAAAAGATAGACTATGCAAGTTTAAAGAACTAGACCAATAATAGGTTGTCATCCAAAAAGGGACAGACCAACTCACTTGAGTATTTTTTTAAATACACCTCAAAAATACTCATGTAACTAGCAGATCACAAGCAATCAAATTTCTTCATGCCAATAGCATGCTCTACAAGTTTCATATTTTTATGAGCTTTCTATCCTAAGTTATGGAGCTTCAAAGTGAAACCTACAGAACAAGACATCTATGCAAGTGTCAAGTTTGAGATTCATAAAGTAACCATTTGGGTTCAAAAGACATTAACAAGTTTAAAGCTCATAAAGATATAATAAGATACGTGAGATCACATAATGACAACATAGATTTAATGGTTCTCTTTTGGGTCAAATAAGTCAAAATGTCCCTGGGTTAATGCCCTTTAAAAAACTACAAGTTGGACAAAATATAATGGGGAAGGTTTATTGAGCATAGATACAATGATACATAAGGCAACTAACAAAAGGGTGGGTCCAATATAAATCTATGATCAACACTCATTCATACCAAAGATTTGATGGTACATGGTTACTGATAATAAAGTGGGCCCAATGAGATCTATGATCCGCAAGAGCTCATACATCCTAATCATATGGTACATGTTCAATTCAACATGTCAAAGGATCTTGGCTGGTTAGAAATCAAAGGTTCACATGTATTCATAAAGTTTGATCCTATAGTGCAAAAGAGGTCAAAAATTCAAGATTTGATAATGGAATCCTACATGACCAATAATATTAAAGATAATTGGGCATAGTGTAAATGGTCCAAGTTGACAATCGACAACCAATGAACAAAGTGCAAATCCAAATAGCTTTCATTGAATGTTGATGAACTAGTTTTCAACCCAGGTGAACAAAATATTAAATATCTATATCACTATTAGAGCTGATCAATAGCATATTTAGTCATGCAAGCAAGATGGTTAAGGACAAGGCTCTATCATCATTGAATTTTAAATAGGACCTTTGTTTGATAACTCAGAACCTATCAACCTTATTATAGGGTCATTCTATTGACATGATCATTGATTTTAGATGGAAGATCCTCATTGTCTCTCACAGGTTTTAGATGCATAATAGGTCTCTTATGGCATAATATAGAGATTAAAGATGGACTAGTGATTATGAAGCAAGGTCAAGCAGTTTGTAGGTTTTCATGGGTATTGTGACTGTGTGAAAACTGATAATTGGATTGGTTCTCACCTATAATAGACCTATGTTCAATATGGGAGCAAATACAAATGTAAATATGATCATGGATAGGTGTTTCACCTATAATTAGGGTCACATTTTTGATAAATTGGTACTGATGGCCACCCAAAGTAGATGTGGCATAGTTTTATCAATTCTAAGACATGGTCCTCATTAGCATATCAAATAGATAATGACATGGACTTCTAAGAAGGATACCAGGTGAATGGATAAGGACAATGATAGTTTAATTATTTTACAAAATTTGTTCCTCATTGATAAGATCATGAGTCAGCATCTTTAAACTTGTGCTAATACATCACAGCTCCCTCTCTCTCTCTTCCCTTTTCTATATATGTTCCAACTTCTACGACATGTAGAACTTTCTGAAAGTTTTAGACAATAAATATTTAACACTTTAAAGAACAAACTCTTATGCTTTGGCTTGCTTAGACTATGTAAAAATTTGTACTATAACACCTTTTGATGCAATCAAGATTGACTTCCATCATTTTACAAGATAGATTGAAGTGTGTTTTATGATTTCATGTACTATAATTAAGGCAATATATGTTTCTTGTATATGTCTAAGTTTTCTCACTTTCATGAAGTGTTTAGTAGTTCCACAGGCCATTATAAGTGCAATTTATAGTTTGTTATTTAGATTTAAAGTGGAAATTTTCCCTCTCATGCTAGTTTGATAACTGATTCATGCCTTATTGTGAAATAATCATGTGGGACCGATCTTCTTTAGTCTTGAATGTGTCTCATAGTCTATCTTGTGCAAAGTATAAGTGCTCCAATTACTAGTACATCACCCCAATGTTACATTTTTTCATATATTATTGTATCTCTCTATCTCTTTTCCAAGCAAGTGTTAGATTTGGTCTAGTTAAGGTGATAGATCTAGAAAGAAGCCAACCTTCTTTAGAGGTCTGACCCAAGTTTAGGTGACCCACAACCTAGGTTCAGTCCCATGTTGGACTAGGTTTATGTAAGAGGACTTGAACAATCCCCTTATGTAGCTAGGGTGTAATCTAGGACACCAACACTTATCATAGAAGATGATTATGATCATGAAAATAATTAATATAATGTAAATAATGAATATGAACAAAAAAATCAAGAGCAAGTGAAAGAGCAAGATATTTTAATGTTTGAGATCATATTTTTCAAAACCCTGAAGATATCGATGAGATCTTAAAAACCATATTGGAAACTAAAACAACAAAAAACATAGATGAAAAATTAGGTGCATATAATGATCATGTTATTAGAGCTATGGGACATCCCCAAATTCCTATTTATCTTTACTTAAGCACAGCATCACTTCATATATCTAATGGGGGCATAGTTTATGTGTTTACACCATTGTTCCCTAAAAAAAAATACTAATATTACTACATCCTCCATGGGAACCATTAGCACTTCAACCCAATTATTGATTTCAATGCATATATCAACTCAAACCATGTTTACATCTCCTTTGGTGACTTCTTAAACTTTAAATCCTTAGTGATCAACATGTGAAAGAACTTAAATGAACTATAATACTTTTTAAAGCTAAGGTTACCATAATTGAGAAAAATTATTTGAAATCACCATATTATATTGATTCACAATGTGTTACATAATCCTCTTGCACTTAAAATATATTTTCACCCTTTTCCAACTAGTTTTGTTGCACCTAAGTTCACATTTTATGATGGTAAGGGTGATCCTGAACAACATATCTGATATTTACATGTAGCATATCTTGATTATGCCTCTAATGATAAAAATTTTACAAAATTATTTCCAAGGATCCTAAAAGACTATGATTTATGATGGTTCTGTGATTTATGACTCTAATCAATGAGAGTATTATAACCTCTAGCAGACCAGTTCCTAGCACATTTATCTATCAACATCAATGAAAATATGTCATATGTTAAAATTGTAAAGATCAAACAAGGAACTAATGAACCTATCAATGAATATTTTTTGAGATATAAAACAATATTGGCAAAAATGATAAACCCAATGATAAATAAAGAGCTTAAAGACATTTTTAAGAAAATCTTACTTACCCCATTATATGTGTCCATTATTTTCAAGAAGTTAAAATATTTTGATGACTTATGCCATATTGTTTGAGATCATGAAATGAAACTTATTTCATTGAACAATCTTAAGTATGAAACAAACACACTAAATACATGGAATACCAAGTTTTAAATCAAACCAAGCTACAAGGTCAAACCTATAGAACCTAAAAAGGAAACAACCATAATGGTTAATGCAGTGTCATAGAAACCTAATCAACTCATCTTATGTAATGCACCTAAGAGACAATTTACATGATTTCATAAGTCTCCATCTTATTTAATTCACAAACTTATGGAGTTCATTTCATATCTCTCCCTCTTCCCATAGAGTTAGATATGAGTTTACCTCCACCCAAATGATATGTTGTTAATGCATATTGTGAATATTATCATAGCACTAGGAATTATGAAAATAGATGATATACCTTGAATCATAAGATCCAAGGCCTTATTGATGACCAAAATATTACCTTTGATGATCCTCCAAAGGATTCAGATCTACAGCCTGTGATCACCATAGTTAGAAAATATTTAAAAATCCTTTGACAAGTCATTCTAAGAAAGATATATAAGTGAAAATGGAATAAAATGAACATCCTCATCCATCATATTATGGGAAATTAATAGATGGGATTATTATAAATTATAAACACACAAGACATCCTATGGTTCTGAGATCCTCTTTTACATTTGATGATAATAATAGTGGATGATGACTCAGATCTTCATTCATTATTTATTTAATATACCTTGACCATCAACCTATACATAGTGTTATGATAAATAATGGTGATAGTGATAAATTATGCACTATGATGTTACTTACACATTTTAGATATACACATGATTATTTATAACCTTAAATAAAAATGGTTAGATCATTCGATGGGATATCACAACACATTATTGGAAAGATGGACTTACCTTTATAGGTTTGTATAGCACATGTGGTTACCAAATTTTTAGTTATACCATATACAAGATAATTTTATATCTTATTAGGATGACCTTGGATACATATCCTCCAAATAATACCTTTCATAATGCATGGTTGTATTAAATACATTCATACCAAGAGGGTAGTCATAGTTTTTAAAATTCCATATGAACATCCACTTGAACAAGAGAATTTTATTCCAAAATAGCTAAATATAAAATCTACTAAGATAATTCCTCCATGAAAGGGTGATCAAAAGGAAATATTTTTTCCCAATCAAACCATACTCAAGAGGCCTTTACACCATAGATATATATGGATTCTACATAATCTTCATCTAATCTTACACAACATACTTAGTAACCTAGAGCAACTAAACATGTTCTTATTATTGATACTCCAAATAAACCACATAACACTCAATTATGGGTTACAAAAACCCTTAATTCTCATGTTCATATATTCTTATTACATATATGCCGAATACCAAAGATTCTCTAGATCTAGATATGACACCTATGCATGCTCTATGGCATTACCACCAGTTTGATATACCATATTATGAGTTTGGAGATACCTATGAACATCCCTTGGATGGGATCATAGGCTAGATTGTTATTTCTAAAATATTCCAAAAATACGAATAAATTCAAATATAAAAAAACATTCAAATAATTCAAAAAATACAAAACTATTCAACATTCTCATATTTATTAGCTCCTTGGCATCTATGTTTTTTTATTTTATGTTAGTAGATAGCATATCATTTATATCTATATAAACATATATTTTGCACATATTTTGAGTGTGATGCAAGAATACCCAGACACGTGATATTTTCACCTATAAATGCTGGACCTTTTCTATTATTTTCTTTTCTTGATCGCAATTGATACATGTTATATATCCTTTATGATTATGTTTGCATTATCATGTTTGATATTATATATTAATGATTGCATGTGTCTATATTTCATAGTTTACTTGATATGTTATGTTACATAACATTTTTGTTAACACATATATGTAGGGACTAGTTTGATATGTTTATGTTGGTTGCTTGTATTTAATCTAATTTTCACTTCTTTGAGTGTATCTCATAGCCTGGTATTGTATTTCTTGTGGAACATTTGGATATGTTTCTTACTTGTTGGCCCATGTTTCATTGTATATTGATTGGACATTTTAATATGTCATTTTATGTGGACTATACATTTAAATATGTCACTTCTTTTGATTGTACAACATTTGAACATTCCTCTTGTATGAAGTCTCTTTGGACTATTCTTTTGTAGTACATTGAGTGCTCATGTGTGTGTGCTTGATTTATTTTTTGAGCTTGTACTATTACTCCTTAGACATTGCCATGTTATATATCATGCATATTAGGACTTGATGTGATCACATAATATAAGATTTTAATTGATATATCTAATTTGAAATTTTGTCCCTATATTGTACATGACACAAGCATAAGTTATACAACTACCTTATCCTTTTGAGGTAAGGTAACTTCCAAAATATATTCCATCACCTAAAAATGGTAGTGTGGGGGTATGGGGAGAGGGAGGGTAGGGCATATTTGTGTGTTAATGTCATAGAAGCATTACCTCCCCATTTTTAATAGTTTTAGATTTCATTGGGGGCATGTTGTAAAGACATGACCTCCATACTTACACACCTCAGTTTCTAGATATTAGTGGGGGCATGCCATAAATACATGACCTCCACACTTATACACCTATAAATCTTATCAATTTATCTAATTTTAGTGGGGGCATATCATAAATAATGACCTCCACACATGCACAATATCTAGTTTAGTTTCATGATTTTGATATAGACTTGGGTCAGAATCTTATACATTGCGCTGATTAGGCATAGATTTGAAACATAAATTTTAAGATATATAACACACATAATTTAGATATACATATTATAGGTTCATATTCCATGATATTTCACAATTTTTTTCAAACTTTATCTATTATACTACTCACTAGGATGCACCAATTACACCATGATGCACTATTATCTAGTCATTTTTGCTATAATAGTTGGCTTACTTTATAGAATCATGACTTCCACATTTTTTATAGTTTCTACATTTTAGTGGTAATATGTCATAAAAAAAAATGACCTCCACACTTATTCACTTACTCATTATTTCCATATTTTAGTGGGGGCATGTCAGAAAGGCATAAGCTCCACACTTGCACAATCTCAAGTTTAGTTTCATGATTCACATATGCACTTATGTTAAAATCCTATACATTGTACCAACTTTGAATAAATTTAAAACATTTCTTTTAAGTTTAATACACATATACTATAGATGATACATATTATATGTGAATATTCCATGTTATTGTACTAAAAATTATAAAAATTACCAATTATACTACTCTTTAGGATGCACCGATTACAACAAGATGTATGATTATCAAGCCTTTTATGTTACAGTAATTGGTTCAATTAATAATTTGAAGTGATTAAATCATTAAACCTCACCAAATTTATATATTGGAGCGATTAAATCACCCAATTTCATTATATTTATTGGATGAGTTGATTAAATCACTCACCCTTACTAGATTACATAATCACATTTGCATTGTGTGAATGAGATATAATGATCTCAATGATCGTGTCACAACTCACCCTTAAACTAGATTAGGGGCATAATGCCTTATAATATACCTTTTAAAATCATTAATGTTAAATTTTGAACCTTTTAAAGCTTTAATACTTCATAAAGAAGAAGCTTTACTAAGTCAAAGCATCAAGGGGCAATATGGTTGCATTGATAAATATGTGTACTCTTTCCTCACTCTCTTCTTTTCAAGAATTTCAATTATTTAATGTTTTAGATTATATGCACTAATTTATAATGTAATATGCTCTTGGTTATTTATCATACACCAAAAAATCACTCAAAGTATACTCAAACAAAGGCAAGTTGTGTTATACACACTCAAGTATACATTTATTTCCTTTAACCTGGTAATTTCATCCTTATGCATTACTATATTAAATCGGGGGGGGGGGGGGGGGGGGGGGGAGGGGGGCAGGGGAATGTAGATACTAAAACTAAATATTTATAGCATCTCAATCTCATACATTTTATAAATATCAATCAGGGCCCTATCTTTTTGTTCTATACTTCCCTACTATCAAAAAACTCACATTTGTCATCTCACTGTGCCTAAATGTTTGTCTCTTAGTCTAATCAATATCATTCTAATGACCCAAGTCTACTACACTACATAAAATATTAAAATTTGATAAATAATATTCATTGTTAGTTTTAGATCCATACCTATTTTTTGTCCTTCTAGACACTACCGATCATATAGGGACACTACCGCTGACGGTAGTGTCAAGATCCTTATCTAGTATCTGATTGCCAAAATTCACCCAAATTACAAATGTTTTGAAACTTAAGGTTTAACCTACTTGTCTTATTGAACCCTAATGTGAGATATTTTCAAAAAGTGTGGTATAAATACAAGTCTAATCCTTCTCATTGTTCATCTAGAAAATATCAAGTAAGCACCAACTAAATCTAAATCAATCAACTACATAACCAATCTATTCTACCTTATTCATTCATATTTTCATATGAATCATATGAGCAATCATATTACAAGTTTGAATCATTCAAAGGGTATCACATGAGTGATATTTTTCAAGTTACAAAATATATCATTTCATGCATCATCATATAGTATATTTCACCCTTGTACATTTACTTTATAAAACATAAGAGATAACTACATAAATATGAGGCCCTCCTTGGAGTATTGGCTATGTAGGCAGTGCCCATTGATAACGGGTATTTGGGATCATCTTGATGTTTTGATCCCACTAACCCATTTTTATCAAATTCATTCCAAGGGTGAATAAGGGTGAAGAACTAGGGTTTGATTAATCAAAAAATAATGATAACATATATCTTAGATCTATATACAATATCAAAAAGGCAAAAAAACCTAAAATGTAACGAAGTTGATCACATCCAAATCTAATTATTATTTTGTACTAAATACCCACATCATAGTTTAGTGTCCATATTTTATGGTAGTTTTTATAACCACAAAAGTACAATTTACAGAATCTGACAACTAATCTTGCATGCTTTACACTCATTTCTAGTCCAGATCTGCCTACACCTAGTAAACCTAGCTAAGTATTATTTATATTCAGTTTTGAAATAAATTGAACATACTTCAAATAAATTATTTTATATATTTGAAATATCTTAATATTTTAATAATTAATATTCATTTATTTAAGTTTACAATTAATTGATATGATATAGTTTGGATTATCACTCTTATGCTTGAATTGCTTCTATATTCTTAATCATATACCCCACCATATAAAATTTTAGGGTTAAATAGTTTTTAAAAATGAGTAACCTACACAAGTGGTGTTTCCTATCAGAAAACAAAGTATATTTTACACTCTTAGGTTTATTATTTCTCCTTTACTCTAGTAATTTCATTACTAGAATAAATGGGGTAAAATGTAGATACCTAAATATGGTCATAGGCACATGATAATATTAATTCTTGACATATCTTAAACCACTTAACTTATTCTAAAATAAATTATTATTAATCATCAATCCTCTAGGCATTTATCTATATGTGGGATTGACCCTCTATTCACCGTCATTACTACATAGTAATTTCTAAGTCAATGCTTAAACATGTTTACATCATTGTCATATTATTGCCAACCTCAAAATAATTGTCCCTATTTTTTTAGAATAGGTCCATACTATGGAAATACATCCACTATTGTAGATCTATCTATCTAGAGCAGCCTCATCCCTGCACCATTTAATGACTAGTTTCCAAAATTAAAAATATTTAGTTGGGTCTTCCTGCATGTTATGCAAGTCACCTAAAGTAAATTATCAAAAGGATCACTATATAAGTAAATCAAAATCTCATTTAAAAGGGACTTGGTTTTCATATGACATATATTTTTACATAACTTCACATTTAGAAAATTTTCTCTATTTTAAAAAATTCAATATCAATCACTGGTAGTCTTAAATCAAGTTTGAAGCTTATCAAATCAAGTTTAAGAGCTAATATTGTCAAGTATCAAATTCTAAATTTCTAGGTCTACATATATATAGTCAAATATCATTATTGCATAATCACTCTAGTTGAGATAACTATGTGTGGCTTTATTCCATCCTTAGATTATCTAGATATATAAGCAATGGTCATTCATCAATGGGGGTTATTGGTGCTAGATTAGCCCATTACACTTCCCCTCTCTTTGTGTAGGATTATAACTCTCATAAGTACATCTAGGGTTTCAAAGGCAAAGAGGAGGAAAAAAAATTTAGTAGATATAAAAAACAATAAAAAAAAATTATACTCAAAGTGGTCAATTCAACAATCAATAGATATGATCAACCTGCATTATTGTTTATAGAGCACAGACCTATCTAGACAGTAAAAAAAATTGTTCTTGATTTACACTATCAATAATCTATTACATTTAGCCAAAAATATAAAAACACTATCTTATTATTGGTTGTACTTACTATTTTTAACGTAAGCCACTTGTCAATTTCAATTTGTTAATTTTTCTTTACATTCATATTTATGCTTGCATTTCATATGTCAATTTCAATTTGTTAATTTTTCTTTACATTCATATTTATGCTTGAATTTCATATATTACAACGTGAATAAATCTTTTAATTTTTATACTTATTTTCATAACTTTTATTTGTTAAACCAAAAATAAGGTAAAAAAATATGCTTCCTTTATTGAATCCAACCTAAATAGTATGGTTTAGGATATGCTTTAGTAGTGAGGCCTAGGCACTAGGTTGTGCCTTATGTAATGATGTTTCATTAGCTCCCACTATCAATGATGAATAAAGATGATGACCTTTCACCCAAAACTCAGTGAGAAAGAGACACTCTCATTACTAAAATGTGTTTATAGAAATGGCGTTGGTGTATTATAAGTTTAATTCATCCATTATTATGGGACCTTATGTATACAACACAATCAAATATTGTTACGGCATTCAAAATTGTTATGCGAACTTGTATGGTGTCAATGGCACCATTTTTCACCATGGTTATTTGTGCCTTTTCCTGATAAAGAAGATTTTGAATTATTATAATGTTGTGTGACATTATTAGGCTTCTTTTTCTTGTATGACATGTTTTTATTAGATGTGTCATGGTTAGATTGTGTGTTTTACATGAGCAAACTCTTGCACATGATTTTGGATGAAGAAGAGAAATCATGATTCATATTTATCTTGGATTTGATCTTGGTGACTTTTTGGTATGCTTTCCCTAAATTTTTTTAATTGAATAACTCCATATCTAATTGAATATAATATGAGACTCTATGAGTGTACTTTATCACCTTATGTTTCTCTATCATATTCTCACATAGACATGCAATGCATTCATGAAATTTATGTGTATCATCTTCAATTGATTTATCCTTACACTATAAAGCTTGATGTATTTATCATCATAGTTATTGAGTGGGTAAGACTTATCCTTCAAGGTATCAATAAGACACTTCCACGTCTCAATGGACTCACAATCTTGTTTGCACTATGTGTTGAATGTGTCCCACTAGTAGAACAATGAAATGGACAGGTATCTTCAATACTCTAAAGGTTATCTTCTCAATTTTAGTGAAATGGTTTACTAATAATTATACCTCAAGTTCTAAAATTTATCCATCTAGTTTTATGGTGTTGATTTTTACCTTCGAACATTAGAATGTCAAGATTGAATTACACTTTGAAGGGGTTGTTGAAATAATATAAGCATAGTATATGCATCTAAATTTTCTCTCTTTGTAACTAACATCATTAATTTCCTCTAATTTATCCTAATATCAAATTATCTTATTCCTAATATAATATTTATAATATATACCCCATCTTACAATAACCTTATAACATCTTATGAACTAATTAATTCATCTAAATCCTCATTATCTACTAACTAATCCCACTTGTCTAATATTTGGGAATTTAAAATTCCCATAAGCCACCTACCTACCTAATCTTAGGATTTTGTACAATCCTACCCAATATTCCTTGCCTAACCCTTCTTCTAATCTAGTCTAATCTTCCCCTAATCATCATTAGATTACTTAATGGAATCTAGAATTCTCCACAACCCTTCTCCTTTACTAGTGAGTTCTCTATCTAGAGAATTTCAAGGAATTTTAAATTATTTAGAATTCCTTCCTTTCTCTTTAGATTTTTATTCTCTAGAGGCTTCCAATGAATTTTTAATTCATTGGAAAATCTCCCTCCTTTGTGTATTTAAATCCACAACTCCCTCCATTCTAAACAATGAGTGGAATGTGTACAAAATCTATTAGGGCAAAATCTATTAATCCATCCAATAATCTACTAAAATCCATAATCCTACAACATTCCATGGTCAATAAGTTAATTTATAAAGCAAATAATATGATGTCAAAAATCAAAGTTTATGGTAATAAACCTCCATCTATAATCATTTAGTCTTTTTGTTTGAATCATGATTGGTGATTTAACCTTTTAAGGTTTCCCAAGTGTAAATACCTATGCTAGATTAAAGGGATGAGATGTCTAAATCAAAAAAATAGTATGCAATAATTAAGCAATGATTTATTATGGATTTTGACTTCTTTTGACTTTCTAAAAATAGTAATAAATATTCATAAATAAAAAATTACCTAAAAATTGACTATCATGAATGATCTAGGTTTAAGTATCATCAATAGGGTCCCAAGATCTAATTATTCACTAGACAGTAGTACCTCATCTAGGTAGTAGCACCATATTATTGTAGTGTCTCAAAATTTCACTAGTGTCCTCTTTACAAGACTATTCCTATTTTTTGGGAGCATTGATGCCTATGTTTCTAGGTCTTGTTCCTGTGTGCACAAAATCTATAACTCTATATTTTTCTTAGAAGACCTGATTTAGTGTGCAAACCCTAATCCTCCTTGAAATTATGACATGATTAATAAATATATGTTTGTTAGTAGGATAGGTTGGACATGCTCAACACCCCACAATGAAGAGAGTTGCCTACATAGCAATAATCCGATGAGGGATGAAGCCCAATGTAGTTCTCCCAATTAGTGTTTGGTGCAAGTGCAAGTGAATAATAGATTAAGAGTGGTATTGAATGCCTTGAGTGTGCTTGAGATTTGAAATATTTGAAATATGGGCTTAGGGTAGCTATAAATAGTAGAATGTAAAATTAGAGTAGAATAACGATCATATACCTCAGTTTTATTCAACTTGTTTCTTATTTGGATAGGATTTTGCATTTATTTTCCATCCAATTAATAAAGGTCAAATAGTCTTGTATTTATAGATATTTGTAACTTATATAGATAATAAAATATACTTAGGCCAACCTTAGGAGTGGCACACATTTGCAAAAGTATATCTTTGGTAGAGTTAGGGTAAGGGACACTAGCACCTAGTTGGTGACATTAGTGTCATGTGGGTGTAATGTCCTTAGTGTGGCACTAATGTCTATCTAGCAGACTGTTAGGCACACTGGGTTGGGATCTAATAATTTTATCATGGGACTATGTTTGGGCTGATAGAAGATGTATGTGGTCTGTACAATGGCTATAAAAGTTTGATAAAGGCTCTATGATAGGTCTAGGACTAAGCTAGGAATAGGCTATCTCAAAGAACGCTCTTAGCATCTAAATACCACTTTTAGGTGATTACATTCCCCCTCCATTTATGCTATAAATTTAGCAAAGTGAAATGACTAGTATAAAGTAAAAACAAGTGTACCTAGACTTACCTTGGAAGTGAAGCCCATGTAGTTGAGTTTAATTATGTGAATCTAGGTATGTGTATGTGAAACATGATCCAAAGTAATGACCTACAATAAAACATACAAAAATTAGTCTTTACTTTAATCAAAAGTGAAAGACTATGCTAAATAAAGTAATTAAGTAAAGAGAGAGGAAAGGAATGAATACACCTCATTGGGTACACAAACCAATGCATGAACCTAGTGGTAACCTCTATGTGTAAGTATACATAGTGATCATATAATTGAATAGATTTCACTAAGATGATAGGTTGCTAAATTATCATATGGGTAGCTCAAGAACTCAATCCAATTTTGAGTTCATCCTTGCTTGGTGGATCATGATCTGTGAATAGATTGGATAATACTATAAGTGTGTATAACCCTCTCATGTGGGTGGAACAATAACTCAATTAGGTCATGACTCCATGATTACCCACCCATGTGAAGTAGATGCATATAAATGATAGATTTTTACAAGATATCTGAATAGCAGCCATGTGATGAATGCCAAATTCCTATAGAGGTAGAATGAGAGCTGTAAAAATAAGATATTCCACAAAGGAAATGTTTCAATTATCCAATTTAAGAAAAAAGAAAGTACATATAGGGTGAGATTAGGTCACCAAAAATGTAAAACCCTAACTCATAATTAGAACCCACTTAAAGGCAAATAACCCCAAATGACTTAATTTACTAACCTAAGTAAGATACAAAGATGTGTAGGTAAAACCACTAGGTGGGAAAAAGTCTACACTAACACCCCCTTGAAGTGTAGCTTAGGTGGGTAGAAGAATTAGGTCCCAACAATGAGGCTTGTTGAGGTACCCAATTATAATGCAACTCCTATAAACTGGGGTAAAGGACAAAACACATAAGAACTAAACTCCTCAAAAGAGAGAAAAGAAGATAAGAGGGCTAAAAATCCCCACTATGTTCTATAATTGACTGTAGCCATCTAATGCCTATGAATCAAAAGTAGATGCAGTAAAGAGTGGATTACCCTAGAACAATGAGTTTTCCCACCAAGTGCCTGATGGATCTTCAATCAAGGTGTAATTCCTATAAAATGAATGATCCTCATACTATGAGGTAGGTGGCCCAACTGATCTATGCCAAAATGGTGCAATATAAGTAGAGGTGAAGAAGGTCTACATAATCTTCTATAACTATGGAATAGATTACCTGATGTCTGATGTGTTTTGGATCAGTAGATCGTTACCTTGTAATGTTAGAAGTAGACTAGAGGTAGGTGGATCAAGAACTAACTCTTGAATATTTAGAATGTGACAAGGAGATGGTGGAGTTGTGTCCACTTCACTATTGTACTCATTTGTAGAAGAAGAGTTGTAAATATCAGAAAGAAGCTCAAGTTTAGAAGTATTAATAGGTACAAAGGAGTTTTAAGAGGAATATGAAGAATCTAAATGAGAGTTAGGATCAAATTGTGAGAAGATATGTATCTAAGTCTAAAATAGTATCACTATACAACTCCCTGATGTACATTGAATTTGGGGTGAATTCAACTCGCATGCTCAGACCAAGGTGAGTGATCTGGTAGACTGACATGAGATTAGTTAAGAGTGAGGGCACACTTAAAACATTATTGAATGTTCCACCACTCACTTCAATAGACCCTCTCCTAAGAACCTTTTTAGAAGTGTTGTCACCCAATTGTATAGAGGACATGTCACATGGTTCCAAAGAACTGAACTCAATCTATGAAGAGGCCATGTGATGTGAAGCACTAGAGTCAGTGACCCATGTAAGAGGAATTAGAGGCATAATTGAAACTAAGGATTTGCCCTTATGTTTCCCCTTGTTATTTTATTTTGCCTTTTCTTTACCAAATTCATTTGCCTTAGTGGATTCATGGGTTGATGAATATGGTTTGACAAAATCTAGAACACCTATGTTATTTTAAATAAGAAGAATAGTAAGGTGGTCAATTTGTTTTTTAAAACATTTAATCTCATCATGCTTACCTGAGCAATTCCCACATTTGATCCAATCTTTATTAGGCTTATGACTAGAAGAAGAGGTCACATTGTTTGATTTGAAGGTGGAAGAATTTGCATCCTTATCATCCTTTTTCTTGATCTAATTTCTTTCTCTATTGTTAGAATCCTTATCTTTCTTAGCAAGTAATGCATGAGATTTATATGACTTCATTATGCCCATCTGTATCAACTTATCTTGCTTTTTAATCAAGTCAATAATAAAGGTATCTAAAGAAGGCATCTTCCATGTGTTGTCAAAAGCACTCTTAGTGGCATGAAAAGTGGACACAAATAAAGAATATTTATGACCCAATTTAGAGAGTATTGATAGAACAAGTTTTTCATCTTTCTTATCAACTCTACATTCTTTCAACTTAAATCTCAAAAGTCTAAACTTGGTGAAAAAATCTTGAAGAGTGTCAAAGTCATCTGGGCTCAATCTAATAAGCTCATTTTATAGCTCATGTCCTCTCATCACATCCTGCACCCTAAAGAGCTTGGAGAGTTGGGCCCACACTTTAGTAGGTGTTTTGGTATATTCAATGTGAAAGAGTAGATCTAAAGAGATGGAAAGACACAATAGTCCATAGAATTTATCACAATGGTTAAACCATTTGATTTTCACTTTAACATCAATAGGTTTAGTCTCAGTGCCCATTATAATTTGATGGTAACCCTTGGATTTAAAGATAATTTTCATTCTAGGTTTCTATTCATGATAATTAAATGGTGTAAGTGGACTTATTGAGAATGAATCCATAATATAGAAGTAAGTATTACTATAGTAAGTGAAGAAGTGATGCAAAAAAAAAATGAATGCACATCAAACACACAAGTACCCCCTTAGAGCTATCTGTAGACATCCAATTCCTAACACCATTTGTGTTGAAATTGTCAATCTTACTCAAATTGCACTCAAATGTACATTTTAGGTAAAAATCCATAAAACATGCTAAATGGTTTGAACTTTTGATTTGCAAGTGCTAATTTAGGTCAAAGTATCCCTAAATGGGGAAATACAATTTTTGGGTCAGCTAAGTTTGATCAATTCATTTCAAGTCAAAATGATGATTTCGCCTTTTGTGCTTTGGATCACTCTTTTCTCCTAAATTCATTGGTACACGTCATGTACCTTTGTTATTTTGTGTTGGAAACATCCTAAATGGAAATATGGTTTCAACGCATCTAACATCAACTTCTAATTCTTCTTGAGTCAAATTACAACTCAGTAATGACTTTCTAACCATTTTGATTAATTGAGGGCCAATTTTCATATAATTACACAAATGTTGATTAACCTTGTTAAGGCTAATTAATCCAAATCAAGAGCTTAAGTGGATTTTTCATGAGAGTTGTTGAATATTTCTTTTTTAAAAATTGATTCCTATTAACTGCATCATCAGGTAACCTCATTTCTTGGGAAGACATTCATAGGCCATAAATACCACAAATATCAGGATTATGGGTCACCCATATCTATTTAATGCCTTCCATGCCACTTCAATGCCCATTATTCCAAGGTCATGATGAAGAAAATTATGGATTTAATTCCAAATATAAGGATTATCCATGGCCACACATCTCAACCTTGAGATGGACGGTCATGGTTGATCCTAACCAATCTCAAAAATATATAAATAGAGAGGCCATGAACATCATTTCTAAGCTATTATGCTCAAATATCTTCAAAGCTTAAATATTGAAAAGTTATAATGCTAAAATTTTTCCATAAGGCTTTTCATTTGATTAGAGATTTTGTTTGCAAGCTTCATTGATAGGCTAGTTTAGTGATTTGGAATCAAGAGCATAGGTTTTATGGAGTGTTCTTGAGGCATTAGAGGAGATTACCACCATTGTTGACAAAGACAAGGATGATTGATCAAGGGAGAACATGCTTTTGAGCCACATGGGTATGGTGAATCCATTTGGGAAGGTAATATGGTATTATTTTATTTCATTTATTTCTTGTTATCCTTTGTAATTCCAATAGGAATAGATAGGCTTGGTTAGTTAGTTTTTTATGCATGTTTCATTATTTATGGACTAATGCTTGTCTAACTTATTGTGTAATCCTCTCTACATCTTGGCACGCCTAGTGAGACAAAATGCATTTCACCTAAAAAAGATCATGTTGTAACTTTAAAATATCCATTTGGACCCTTAAAACTCATGCAAATTGATTTCCTAACTTTATTTTTGCCAGTTTTGTTTACCACAGTTTTACATAGTAACTAACATCAACAAGTGATACCGACATCAGTTACCTAGCTTAACTGATGTTGGTTATCAAAATTGACATCAGTTAGATCTTGGTTATCCAAAGTAATTGATGTCAATGGTAATAATTGATGTCGATCACTATGTTTTTCCAAAAACATAGACTTGAGATCTATTTTTCCAAAGTTCATTATTTCAAGCTAAAAAGAGCTTCAAAGCTAAAGGACATGTTGACATTTTTATTGCAGGAACAAGATTTTTATTTGATAAAAACATGTTTAAATCACCTCTTGCATGCTTAAAAATCAATTAGGAACTTTGTTTTGATGTTTAACAGAGAACTTAGATGTTTTTGTGAATGTTTCCAAAGTTGCAACTAAGACCAAGGGGTCAAATGAACACCACCAAATATTTTATTTGGGTTTAAAATTGAACACACTTGTCAATTATTATTTTGAATAGTTGTTTACTTAAGTTTTGTTTGGCAAAAAGAGAAATGTTGTGTGTATGTTCTTCCATTTTTCCTATTTAGGGAACCCTTGGAATCAAAAGCACCATTCCTATTAAAAATATCGTAGTTCAAGGCTTAGAAAGAATGTCACCTAAAGCACTCCCCAAAAACTCACCAAAGTTTGGGTGATCTTGAAAGTGACCCTAAAGTCTTTCTATTTTATGCTTTCTTTATTTTCATGCAAACTTAACTTGTGAGGGGGATGTCATTACCTCTCGTGAGTTATTTAGGGAAGCTTTGACCTAGGGTTTCACCTCCTGGCATTGAATATATTTGACTCCTTTGGAGTTTCACATGGGATGTATCTATATTTGGACATCACACTACACTAAAATAATAGTAGGATATACTAGTTGTAAAAAAGACTAGACCTTTTTACAACTAGCCAATGCCATGGTCACCCAATTTTTGTGCTTGTATGTTACATCATTTGACGTGAAATTCATTATGCAATTGATTCCCCTACAATGATCAAAACCTTTCGAGTTTAGTAGACCCCACTTTACCATACCTTGTCAGTTTAGACTTAAGATGTTTGTTTTTTGTAATTAGCTTGATTGGTTTTGATTTGTGTCTAAAACTACTTGTTAACTCAATGAACTTAACCAAAACACATTGTCCTCAATTTTCTTAAGCAAGGGAGGCATTACGTTGTCCAAATGGAAAATTCATCTTTTCCTTGTTCACATTGTTATCAAAATCTTTGTGTCATGTCATCCACTTTGGCATTGTCATGCTTCCCAATTAAGTCTAGATCTTTTACCCAATTTGTTTAAATCCTTCATTTATAATCCACATTTGAAATTAAACATTTCTGAGTTCTAAGGGTTGGTGTGTCAAAGTGGGTTTGCCATTTGTGCACTAAGCTTGTTTTAACTTGGATTCAATTTTCCATTTGAATTGAAGGTTATTTATTAAGACTCAAAATCACATTATTATCTTGGTGGATTCAAGTCATCTTGCATATCACTCATGCTTTGAGTCCTAGAACATATTTTATCCTACTAGAATCATGAGGCGACATTGTGCTACCCATTTGGTTCTAGCTTTATAATTAGTGATTCATGTATGTTTTTACATCTTGAGTTGCTTAGTTCATTTTGTCTTCTTCATAATTTAAAGAGATTTCCTCTAAACTTCTAGGGTCGAATTTTCAAATTTGAAGCTAGATTTTATAGTGTGGGTGTATCACAAAGATCTAGGCTTTGGTGTACTGGTGTTTACCTTGGGTCTTCGAGTTACCTTACTCTCTTCCAATCTATATGATTTCAACTTTACCAAAGGTTGAGTAAACTCATGAACCAAATCTTATAAATTGTGCATGGTTTCAAACCACCCTCCCTTACAATCTCATTGGTACCTTGGTTATTTGTTTAAAAGAGAGCCAGAGTATATTTTGATTGGTTACAAAACATTGTTCCAAAATTAGTCAATACATAGAGTAGCTCTTTTTAGACATGAGTCAAAGTTTCACTCTTAGTGGGGATTTTTATAGCCTTAATTATCAAGATGAATAGTTTTATGATGGTCAAGATAATCCCATTATTTTTTATGGTATCTCCACAATAGTAGGATTTGAAGATGATTACAATGAATATCAACCCAAACAAGATCAAGATGAAGCCCTTCTTAGATTGATAGAATTAGGTGTTAGAATATCTTTTGACTTTCCTAAAGAACAATTGCATACCTTAGTTAAAGAAGGATAACAATGATGGTGAGAGCAATATTTTTCATAAATAGACATACCTTCTTCCTCTAATAAAGGAAAGGAAATACAAACAGAGTCAAAACTCACAAATCTGGATCTTCTAGCTAAGATCAAGATAATAAGTCAACGATATGTAGATCAACTTGTCATAGACTTAACTGACTCCCTAGTTACCACTTTAATTCATAATAATGCTTACAAAGAATAAATAAATGTGGTTGAAAGTATGCAACAAATATTGGATGAGAACATTACAAATAGTAGATCAAGGTAATCTAAATGAATAGTTAAAGTCACAAGAGACCTTATAAAATGTTCCATTTAATATGGATAATGTGTTCTTCAATCATCAAGAACCTCTTGTTACTTTACAAACTCAGAAACCCAAACATTCAATCTGAATTGAGGAAATCCCTCAAGATAATTTGGCTAGATCTTTTCAACCAACCCAAAAATTGGTAAATAAACATAGAAATTTCCAAAACCACCAAAGTATGAAACAACCAAATTCAGGGAATGTTTTAAAATCCAAGAATCAATGGCCTATGTTCTCAACTCAAGGGGAAAATTAGAACCAAATCATGGATCAAAAGGTATACACTCCCTATAGATCCACATAAAACTAGGGGCATATTCCATCCTAACAGCAATAAAACTAGGGGCACATTCCACCCCAACAACAACAAAATTAGGGACACATTTCACCCTAATAGCAATAAAACTAGGGGCACATTCCACCCCAATAGCAACAAAACTAGGGGCACATTCCACCCCAGCAACAACAAAACTACGGGCACATTTCACCCCAACAACATCTTATCCAATCCACAAATATACCAAACATGCAAGAATGGAATTCTATGAAGGAAATTATCCAAAGATTGGAGATGAATAATAGAGTCAAAAGTAAAAATTTGATGAGATATACCCATATCCATTTGACTTATCTATTCTCAAAAACCCCTTTCCACCTCATTTTGAGGCACCCAAGTTTGACAAGTACAAAGAAAAAGGAGATCCATGTGAGCAGATATAGGCATTTTTCATCCTATGTCAAGAGGTTGCTTACAATAGCAAGTACTTATTATGACTATTTCCATGAAGTTTAACACGACAAGCTCTTGATTGGCTACTTAAACTACCCAAGGGATCACTTGTGGATTGGAAAAACTTATCCAAAAAGTTCATTAACCATTTCTCATATAACATAGAACATGAATTTATCATTATTGACTTATGCTAAGCTAAGCAACATGATGGTGAAAGTTTTGCTACATATCTGCAAAGGTGGAGAGCATTGGCAGGCTGCTTTCAACAAAATTTACCAGACAAATAGTTGGCTAATATCTTTGCATAGAATTTTCATCCTAAAGTTGTGCATAATCTATGGTTAGCTTGTACTAACTCATTTGAAGAAATTATTGACAAAGGAGTGAAGATTGAGAAGGCTCTTATTGCTAAAGGCCTTGTTAAGATTTTTATGCAAGGACAATTGTCTAATTAGACTAAATCACCAGCTTAAATAGTTGTTGACACAGAAGATTGCACCCTTGGTAGGAGGCCGAGCTCCTACCTTCTTCAGGCAAAAATGGAAACTTCCCTCTCACCTGTGGGACCGGTGAAGCTGAAGGGGAGAGTCTCTAGATAAGGGCTAGCTCCCTCAGATGTATCATTTAGGCCCTAGTTTCTCCTACTGCTAACCAATAAAATGAAAAAGGGGGGATGAAAAGGGAGAAGGAGATGATGAAAACAAAGCCTAAGCCTAAAAAAGAAAAGAGGTGATACACCAAAAAATGTGACCCACTCAGGCTCGAACATACACTTTTCACCGAGAACCAGTGCCCATACACTTCATCTGTCATGAGAAAACATTATGCATTAGTGGGTCAGGGGGTCCGTGGAGATACATGGAGGAAATAACCACTAGAGGCATTCTAACATGCACTACAGCAGCCTATCCACTTCACCTATACTCCTCTAGGGACACTTCTAACAGACCTGTAAAAGGAAAACTCAAAAAATGCACCAGACGTGCTGAAATAATTATATAGAAGCATTAAGAAAATGACTTAATACAGAATCAAGTCATAGACACACACTAAAGATGCAAAAAACTTAGAATGGAGGTAAAAATGTTGTGTTTCGATTCAAGGTAAATATCTGGCAGAGCTCTACCTTACAAGCCCAAGAGATTTTTGGGTAGAGTTTTGCCTTAAGGCTGAGAGCAGATTCCTTCTCCAAATGAGAAAATTACAATATATAGAAAGAGGAAGAGAAATTGGTACTTCTTGGGAAGGATATTGGCACTCACTTTTCTATCAGTGGCCCATGTGCCTTATGAGCATTGGAAAGAGCAAGCTACTCAAAACATTAATGAATTGTGCCCTTTATCTGCTTGTAAGGCCACTTCTTCAAGGTGATTACATGGTTTATCTACTCATAAATGTGAAATGAAGAAAACTGGTTGCACTGCTAGCTATTTGCACCTCCTAATGGTCAATTCATAGGCACTGTATCATCTGTTGAAATAACTAATTGAATCGATGCCTCCCAATGGTCAATTCACAAGCACTGTATCATCTGCTGAAATAACTTCTTAAATCAGCACTTCCCTTCACCACTTGGACTATCTGCCTGCTCCATGCTCTTGGAACTTTTGTCTTTTCCTTGCCTTGTCTCTTCTGCTTTTTCAACCCTCAGGAGTGATCTTCTAGTAGGTCACTACATTCCTTGGGTTCTTTTCATGATTAGCACTTGGGCGTTTAAAAACAACGGCCTTTTTGTTTGCTTGAATTTGATGGCTTTTGGGATGTCACCATCCTCAGCAAAAGTCATCAGGTCTTTTTTTGTAGCTTTTTTCTTCCATGGGTTTCCTATTTCAGGCCTTTTCTTATTGACAAAAAGTTCGCAAGAATTGGCTGCTCTTTGTCTTTTCTATCGAGCTCTTTGAAAGCTCTCTCTACCCTCCACAAGGGCTTCTAGACTTGAACTGCCCTCTGCAAGGGCTTCTAGACCTTTGGTTATGTCCTTTGGCTGTAGGGCACACCCTTAACCTAAAATGTTGAACCAAAATTGGTTCAATAGTTCAACCACTACGCATCAATGCCATTAAACTAAGCCTTTTGAACTTGCCTTTGAACTGTTCGATTGAACCACTCATTGAAATTTAACTGCTGAACCAAGGCTGAAGCATTAAACTAAGTGGTTAAACTGAGCCAAGGTGTTGAACTAAGGCATGAACCAAAGCCGATGAACTCTGTGCTGAGCTTGGAGCATTAAACCAAGGCCTGAAAATGAAGCAATGAACTACCAATTAAACCAGGCATTGAACCAAATGATTAGACTGGTTCATTGGTTCAATCATGCTGACTTTTCTTGTGATTTTCTTCAGACCAAATCTTGAAGAAGCCTTGTAAAACCTAGCACTCTCTGAAACTAATTCTCCGTGTGCCAAAGACTAACCTACTGAGTCCATAGAAATCACTGGAACCTGTAGAGTCTGTAGATATTGCCAAATTCATGCAAAATCAAAAAATGAAAATGGCCTAGCATAGCAAGGCAGAAGGTGACCTATTTTTGGCCTATTGGGCAAAAAATGGCCAATAGATTGGTGACTCCCAGGGGAAGCATGCCTATTATGCTTAAAGACCAGTTGCCTTACAGTCCATTGGGCACAGAGTCAGATGCAGCTTGAAAAAAGTTAACAACAGCCCCAAAAGATCCAAGAATCAAACAAGAAGCCTTTTACCCCACACGTAAAGGGAAACACACAAGGCTAAAAACGCTACCTGTGTAATTACACTTAGGGAAAACAAGAAAGACAACTAAAAGCAAACTACTATATACAACTAACCAGGAAAATTTTCCTCCCTCCTGGATCAAAGGGAAAATTTATTAAGTCCCCTTCCTGCCAAGAAGACTTATGGTGCCAGACAAGTGGCTAAAAGAAAAGGAGATTTGGTGACCTGCTCCTCTTGCCTGTCACCTGGATTGGCCGGTATCTGAGTGAATCAGATTTAAACATGCCTCCAACATACATGTATTCTTCTTGTCCCTAGAGGCTTGTTGAATGCTGGTCCTTCATATTTGTGCCCTTCACCAATAAATAAGTGGCTGCTAGCTTATCACAATTAGCCCTTTGACATGTACATTCCCTCTGTGATGCATCATGGTCTGACTTGTTTCTTTCTGCCTCATTGTAGGCTCTATCAGACTCATCCTCTGCTTTCTCTTGGCTTTCTTGAAGAAGGGTGATTGTGGTGATGTCTGAAATGGACTCACAAAATGACTGCTCATCCCATAAAACATCACCTCTTTGTTCAAATTTTTCTTCTTCAAGGCCTTCCTCCAGGAAGATAGACCTCTCCTTTCCCTCCTCAAAGATCAAGACCTCTAGATGTTCAAAGGTATCCTCCTGATCCTCCTCCAACTCAAGCTCTTCAGTGTAGTCATCCTCCTCATCAAAATAGCAAGGAAGTTCATCAAATAGAGGGGAAGAGAGCTCACCATGCTTTTGTTCCTCCTCATATTGCTAGAACATCTACATATATGCATGCCCTGTGTCTTCTCCATTGCTGATGAGGTCTTCACAAGGAGAATTGATGATAATTTCTTCTTTGTTATCGCCCATGATAGCCTCCTGAAGAACTGTAGATTGGATCTTTTGCTCCTCACTCATTTCCTGTAGAACAGGTTCTTCTTTGAGAAGGGGTGAAGTGGGAAGACCATGTGGAAGAGGAGGCAGTCCTTGAGCTAGAATCGAATGATTCTCCTCCTTCCACTTGGTTAGCACTTCATCAATATTAGGTGTGGCCTGATATCTCTCTTGGAAATGTGTAGGTGGGGTGTGTTCAAACATAAAATGTGTTGTTTGGTCTGAGCCGTCCATCACACATTGGCTGAGGAATCTCTCTCTGGATTCTAACTCTGTAATTCTCCTGGCTAGATCTTCTTGGAAGAGCTTTTCCTGGAGGTCATAGGAATCATGGGTAGGAGCAGTTTTATCTTTTTTAAGGTTTTGAGCAAAACCTTTTTTCTCCTCTTTCTTGCCCCATGATTCCACTATTTCCCCCAGGTCAGGAGCATACCATCAAGGTGAAAGATCTCAGAATTAGAAGTTTCCCTTCTGGTTGAAGGGCAACTAGGAGTTCTGCTTGGGGAGATGCCATAAAAACGCTGAGCCTGATCAAAATTATAGGAAGGACAATAAGGTCCATGATTTTGTGCAGAGGGATTATACATAAAAAAGTGTGATTTCTCAATGGCACCATGCTGCTTAACCAGCTAATTCACCTCAGAGTCGCCATTGGTGTTTGATGTAGAAGCCTCCAAAGGCTGGTTGGTCGAAGAACACACCAAAATTTCTTCAACTCTGTGGACACATCTTATCCTAGTTGGTCCCACCGGGCGTGCCAGAAACTATTGATGTAGAAGATTGCACCCTTGGTAGGAGGCGGAGCTCCTGCCTTCTTCATGCAACAATGGAAACTCCCCTCTCGCTTGTGGGACCAGCGAAGCTAGAGGGGAGAGTCTCTAGATAAGGGCTAGCTCCCTCAGATGTATCATTTAGGCCCTAGTTTCTCTTACTACTAACCAATAAAATGAAAAAGGGGGGGATGAAAAGGGAGAAGGAGATGCTAAAAACAAAGCCTAAGCCTAAAAAAGAAAAAAGGTGATACCCTAGAAAATGTGACCCACTCAGGCCTGAACATACACTTTTCACCGAGAACCAGTGCCCATACACTTCATCTGTCATGAGAAAACCTTCTGCATTAGTGGGTCAGGGGTCTATGGAGATACAGGGAGGAAATAACTACTAGAGGCATTCTAAAATGCACTGCAGTAGCCTATCCACTTCACCTATACTCCTCTAGGGACACTTCTGACAGACATGTAAAAATAAAACTCAAAAAATGCACCAGACGTGTTGAAATCATTTTGTAAAAGCATTAATAAAATGACTTAATACAGAATCAAGGCATAGACACATACTAAAGATGCAAAAAACTCAGAATGGAGGTAAAAATGTTGTGTTTCAATTCAAGGTAAATATCTAGCAGAGCTCTGCCTTACAAGCTCGAGAGATTTTTGGACAGAGTTTTGCCTTAAGGCTGAGAGCGGCTTCCTTCTCCAAATGAGAAAATTACAATATATAGAAAGAGGAAGAGATATTGGCCCTTCCTGGGAAGGATTTTGGTGCTCATTTTTCTGTCAGTGGCCCATGTGCCTTACGATCATTAAGAAGAGCAAGCCACTCAAAACATTAATGAGTTGTGCCCTTTGTCTGCTTGTAAAGCCGCTTCTTCAAGGTGATTACATGGTTTGTTTACTCATAAATGTGAAATGAAGAAAACCGGTTGCACTGCTAGCTGGTTGCGCCTCCTAATGGTCAATTTGTAGGCACTATATCATCTATCAAAATAACTTCTTGAATCAATGCCTCCTAATGGTCAATTTATAGGCACTATATCATCTACCAAAATAACTTCTTGAATCGGCGCTTCCCTTCACCACTTGGACTATCTTCCTGCTCCATGCTCTTGGCACTTGTGTCTTTTCCCTGCCTTGTTTCTTCTACTTTTTTAGCCCTCAGGGGTGATCTTCTAGCAGGTCACTGTGTTCCTTGGGTTCTTTTCATGATTTGCGCTTGGGCATTTAAAAACAATGGCCTTTTTGTTGGATTGAATTTGATGGCTTTCGAGATGTCACCATCCTCGGCAAAAGTCATCGGGTCCTTTTCTATAGCTTTTTTCTTTCACAGGTTTTCTATTTTGGGCCTTTTCCTGCAGACAAAAATTTCACAAGAATTGGACGCTCTTTGTCTTTTCTATCGGGCTCTTTGAAAGCTCTCTCTACCCTTTGCAAGGGCTTCTAGACTTGAACTACCCTCCGCAAGGGCTTCTGGACCTTTGGCTATGTCCTTCGGCTGTAGGGCACACCCTTGAACCAAGCCGTTGAACCAACCCATTGAACCAAAATTGGTTCAATATTTTAATTGGTTCAACGGTTCAATAGTTATGTAGGATAAGCCTAAGGGCTTTAGCAAAAATAAGAACATGGTTGGAAATGGGGTGATAAAAACAAGACATGTATAAATGGTATAGGCTATGCGCTTGTCGACACCAAAATTGTGTCTACTCCTTGGTCGACTCCCCCTTGGTCCCCTTGGTCCACTTCTAACACATTCCTAACCCACACACTTATTAATTTAAAATAATAACTTATTCTAAATTAATAACACCTCCCTTGACACCTCACCCATGACACGTCACCCTTGGATTCCTCACCCTTGGATACCCTCATTCATTACCCTATGACTAATCATTCCAACTCTCTCACTAATCCCCATGCTTATTAAACCCACCTTCGACCATTTTACCATGGCAGCTAAACTTGACAGACAGAGGAACGGGTAAAAGGCTAAAAATAGCCTTTTTACCCATCTTCTAGCCATCGACGTCGGTCAACCGTTAGCCGATGCTTGTGGTATCACCGACATCAATTGCTTAAAACCAACTTGCAAGCCGAATGGCTGGAGGATCGATCAATCACAGACCTGAACGCAAATTCTCTTGCACCCAGAATCTCTCTCTCTCTCTCTCTCTCTCTCTCTCTCTCTCTCTCTCTCTCTCTCTCTCTCTCTCTCTCTCTCTCTCTCTCTCTCTCTCTCTCTCTCTCTCTCTCTCTCTCTCTCTCTCTCTCTCTCTCTCCCAGATGCACACCAAGCATCACAGGCTATAGGCACTCTACAGAAATAGCTCTAGACTTTAGGTTAAAGACATTGCAGGAAGTCTTCTACATCAGCCACATCAGCAACAAGTCTTCTACACTCCTTCATCAGCAAGCAAGAGCTAAGTATTCTTATTTTATTTCATTTTAGTAATTTAGAATGCATTTGTAATCAGTCCATTACCCATTTCTAAGCACCGTTGACACAACCCAACCTGTTCTTCCCGAAAAGGTTGAAAAGCCTTCCCTCATCTTTATCTCCCTTTCACCCCTATCCTCTATCTGATCCTCTTTTTAGGCCATACTCTCTGCCCTGCAAATGTCGCATAAACCATTAAACAGACCCAGACTCCTTCCAGACCCCTCTGTCAACCAGAGACCTGCTCAGAACCTGTCTAAGGCCATTACCTTGACCGACATTGACCATTTCTTCTATCGACGTTGGCAACTTGACCAACCAATGCCGGCAGGACTACTGACATCAACTACTGTGGCAGATCGACTGCAAAGAAACAGGTACACATTATCTAATTTCCTCTTTGTTAGTCATTTGTCATTTCTTTATTTTTGACACTTTTACTTATAAACAGTGGACTGTCATCCCTCAAGGAAGTCTTTTCACTTCTGGGACCAAGCTTTGCTTGGTAGTCCACCTTATACCTATCTAACATTTTCCTTGTTTTAGTCTCTTTCTCTCCACAGGTGTCATCCTCCACAGCCAAAGAGGAGTCCCTTCAGTCGTCTGGATACGGTGCACAAACTTCATCTAGGTACGTACAAACCCCCGATCATTATCTTAGTTTCTTTCATCTTTTGAATGTGAAAAGTGAAAAATAGTTAGAAACATTCTGGCATGCCCTGTGGGACCCTGGATTTTTCCTTGGGTTCATTCTTTTTCTTCTAAAAAACAAACTTTTCATATAGGTGCATTAGATCTCTTCTTGCATCATTTTCTTCTCTCTATTTCGAAAAGACACCATAAGCAGAAGTTAAAAAGAATATCTTTCTTTTTCTTCTTGTCACCTTTCCTCTTGCATCTTAGAGTAGTGAAGTTCATGTTCTTAACCTTTTCTCAACTTGTTTGCATCCGAACACACATTTCAATTTGGGCTAAAAACATATTGCATTTCATCTCTGTTTGAATGCATGTTTAGTCCACTCATCTAGTAACTTAAAAATGCATTATGAATAAAGCGTAGTGCACTTATGTTACACGACCTGACCACTTTCACAACTAAACATCTAAACATACCTGAGACAAGGTCCGACTAGGATTTCATCACCTAGCGGATACCTTACCCTTCCTGGTAATCCCACTTGGACTTCACTACCAAGGGGAGAGTCCACTCTGTTCTCTGGCAAAGTATAAACTCTAGGGGAAGTATATACTGGCTAAGCGACCTAGCTTATCTCTGGGCTCATGAAGTGAGGGGAGCTTGCTCCTTAGCACCAGGCCACGTACAAAACCTAATACAGACTTTTAAGCACCAAAACTAACCTGAAACCAACCTTAGACTGCCTCTTTTAGGACCTGTTCTAAAAGCCAACTTCCCAAACACACTCTTTTAAGGCATAAGCCAACACGATTCTAAAATTTATTCTTAGGAATTAACGTTTAGTGTTTGCTTGTCTTCATCTATTTTTCTCTCTCTATCTGGTTTTTTGAGCTAGTGAGGTCACATTCTGAGATCTAAAAATAGCTCAGACTTTCTTCTTTCTTCTAAAAACTTTCAATTTTTGGAAACACACAGTAACTGACATCAGTTTTCCCACCGATGTCGGAAACCTATCTTCACCGACATCGGTTATATGACCGACATCGGCAACTTTATTCACCGAAATTAGTTTTTCTACCGACGTCAGCCACTGTCAAAAACTTCTTCCAAAATAGCAAGCTTAAAACTTGACTTTCTTGTTGTTAGACACACATTCTGAGTTTCTGAAACTGAAAAACACAGTTTCTGAAACCTGCCCCTTTTTGCCTTGAATGGTTTTGACACATAGTCAAGCCAAAATTCTTGTTGATCACGCAAGGCAACAACCACTCCCACCTTCACCTTCCATAACAAGTCCTCTAATGGAGTATCATTCTGAGACTGAATGAACTCCTACCCAACCAACCCTGACTCAACCCTCTATTGTTCCCGAGGGGGACCAAGACTTTGAAAGGTTCCTTGACCTCAATGTCAAGGCCCTTCAGTAGCACTATTTCATGAGAATTCGAATGTGAGACTCTTTAGGCAACCCAATTTATGGGATGTCAACTTCCTTAGTTGAGACGGCAGTCATATCAACAGCCTCTGCAATTCAACCCATAGACACCCAGGCCATCACCTCAACTAATAACCTAACCATGACCAATCTTCAAAGTGTGGCCTCTCCTTCTATTTTTGGACCTACATCCATTGGGGTTTCGGTACCCCATCAACCGCAAACTATTCAACAAAGTTCTACACCATTCAAAAACCTAGTTGTCTCCATCCCACCTACTCTCGCACCCATCAACACCAGGGTGGCTACTCATTCTTTGGCTAGTGTTGCTACCATCCAACCACCTCTAATGATATCAAGCCAAGTTATGCCTCATAGCTTCATGACATAACCACCCCTAGCTTCAACATCAATCCCTATGATGAACTACCGATACGTTGCGCCTATACAAGTGCAACTGACTATGTCATATGCCCCTTCTAACACCTTCCAAGTGCCCTACAATCTAGGGGGTGCTCCACTTGCAAATCCGTCAACCGATCTAATCAAGATGTTGATGGACAAAATGTCTAATCTTGAGACATCCATTTCCGATTCAAGTAATGTTCTCTCTTATGAACAAATTTGTAATGAACCCATTCATCCTTCAGTCCCAATCCAACCATATCCTAGTCAGTGGGAACTTCCCAAGTTTACTCATTTCTAGAGTAAGGAAGACCCATAGCAACATCTACGAGTGTTTAGACACGCTTGTTACCTTATAGCACATGATGATGCGTTATTGCTACACACATTTCCCATGTCGCTTTCTGGTGCTGCCCTCGACTGGTATAGTTCTATTACCAGTCACTCTCTTTTTACATTCACCCAACTAGCTCAACTTTTCCTTGACCACTTTTCGATCAACATCACCAAAAAGGTCTCCATCACGGACCTATACTCTATCAGACAATTTGATGATGAGTCAATCACTGACTTCATTGCCCGTTGGAGAGGCTTAATCAACCAACTCTCCTTTTCTTTACCTCAACCTGAGCTCATTGAGCTCTTTTCACAAGCATGTGCCAAACATATTTCCTCTACTTTGTGGGTCCAAACATTCTGCACATTTGATGAAGCTTTCATGATGGCTAGGAAGCTTGAACTCCGTGCTGTCGAAGAAAATAAAGTCAAATTATGAAGTAAAAACCCCAACACAAAATCAAATGACTCTTCTTCCAAATCTTCTTCCTCTAATTCCAAGTCTAAGGGATCAGCAAATGTTGTGGTACTTAGACCATCATCTTCAACAATGACTAACCAATCTCAACCCTCCACATCACAAAGCATCACCAAACAATTCCAACAAAGGTATATACAGCGTCAGTATACTCCTATAAGAGAATCATACACTTCCATGTTGGATAAATTGGTCAAGCAGGGGGTCCTCAATCTCCCTCAAATCCGACCACCACAATTTGACCCCTCAAAAGCCATCCCTACATGGTATAGGGACAATTACTTCTGCAATTATCACCGTGTCAAAGGCCATGACATAAACAACTGCAAAACCTTTAAAAACATTGTCCAAGACATGCTAGACAAGGGGGATCTTGTTTTGAATAACCCAAATGCGCCACCTAACCAAAACATAGACATCTTTAGACAACCTTTTCCTAACCATCCCCTAGCCAAAATAACGTGCAGACCATAGTAGAAGACCCCCAAGAGCGTAATATACGCACGATCAACACGGTCTCTCCTTTTATGCCTAACCAACCTCTCCCACAGTCTGAAGAGGTTAGTCAACCTATTTGTCCACCACAGGTAGAAGAGCCTTCTTCACCTATTTATCCACCACGAGTAAAAGAGCCTTCTTCACCTATTTGTCCACCACAGGTAGAAGAGCCTTCTTCACCTATTTGTCCACCATAGGTAGAAGAGCCTTTTTCTCCTATTTCTCCTCTACATGTAGAAGAGTCTTCTTCTCCTATTAGTCCTCCATCTACCCCTCTTCTACATCTAGGAGAGTCTACCTTGACCTTTCCCATATTGGAAGATGCCTTGACAACACCAACGCCAGCAGCCTCGCCCTCATCATCAATGGGGGATCATAATTTTTCCCCTCCTCAACCACATGAGGAAGCCATTATCATCCCTATGCTCTTTCCACCTAAACATCCAAAATCTCCAATCCCTTCTCCACCGAGAGAAGAACTTATCACCTCACCCAAACCCTCACAAGCGTCCACCATACCAACACTGGTTAAATCCCTCGGTGTTCACCCCGTATCTAACCTCACTCACCCACAAGTGAAGGTAGACTTGAACCTTGCCTCGCATAATAGTAGTCTTCACACTAAACCAAATAAGGCTACTAAACCACATCAGAGAACTCCTCCCCTACCATCACCATTTCCCTCTATTTTGGGCCCACATCCTTTCGCCTTAATAGGAGTGCTTCCTACTCCAACACTTATCAAAAACAAATCACCTCCATTACTACCAACACCTAACAAAAACATACCTCCTTCAAAACATCCAACGCCTCCTACCATGAAAGTGTCATCCACACGTTTGACCACACCGCCAAACACAAGGATGGTATGAAACACTCCCTCAATAGCTTCTAAATAGAAGTTGTCAACTTTTACTGCAACACAACACGCATACCCATTAGCAAGTTCTCATGCCTTACTGTTACGCCAATTGTTACAAACCTCTAGCATCACCCTTTCGCTTATTAAGCCATACCAATCTCTCAAACCAAAACCATCTTGGTTCGATGACACTAAAATTTGTGCATATCATCACACATCTGGGCATGACACTAAGCATTGTTGCGCTCTTAAGGTTGTCATCTACCAACACTTGAAAAAGGGCACTCTTCTCATTAAGGACCCCTTTGATAAATCTCCAACATCATCTCATGCCTCCCAACCCTCTTCACCATCACACTCATCAACTCTTGGATCAAAACCATCTTGGTTCGATGACACTAAATTTTGTGCGTACCATCGCACACCTAGACATGACACTAAGCGTTGTTGTGCTCTTAAAGCTGTCATTCATCAACACTTCAAAAAGGACACCCTTCTCACTAAGGATGCTCTTGACCACCCTTTTAAAAAACCATCGACACCATCCCATGCCTCTCAAACCTCATCACCTAAATCGGGATCTCAACGCAAGACTGTGCTTCCTCTATCACCTTCAACCCCTTTGATTGAAATCAACACCATCAATGTGACCAACAAGTCACAAACCATGAAGGATAAAGGGAAAGAGAAGGTTTCTCTCCCCTAAACATATCCATTCATCAAGCCTCCTCAGCCAACACAACCCAAGATTTCAATCTTGGGCACATCCCATCCAACATCTTTGCAGCCACTTAATGACCCCATGGTGAAACAACGTCACCAAACCCCTGTGAAGATATCTTTGTATGACCTCATACAAAACTCTCCTCAACATCATCAAACCTTGATCAAGGCCCTACAAGTAGTGGTGGTCCAAGCTGAAGACCCCCAACCACTGACTGCTTTGGTCAAATCATTACCAACCATCACCTCCGTCACCTTCAATGGTTCTAAAATTCCAAACTATGACCTAGAAGATCAGGATCTCGCCCTCTAAAACTAAATATATCAAACATTTTCCCTGTCACAAGAAGTGACTAGGGGAATTCAACTTTATATTGACTATCACGACATCAACCAAACATCGACCAAGCCTCAACTATGACCTCGACCAAGCCTCGACCAAGTATCGACCGAAACATGCCAACAACACATCAACCAACCCAACATCGACCCAACATCAACCAACATTTGACCAAATTGGAAAGAAGCAAATGGGGCAAGATTGCTCCTAATTGGCTCAGATCTTATATCATGACGCACGAGCATGGGTCAGGGACTTATCGTCTGTCTTCTCTTGAAGGCTGGCCAGAACCTGAACCCCTTAATGCCTTGCATCTACGACCATTCTATTGTTAGTCAAGTACTCATTCACTTGACATTTAACTTGAGCTTGTCCCTTGAGCAATCCCTATCATCTTAATCCTCATTCCTTTCAACCCTGTTTCCCTAAAACAAACACTATGTGACCCTTTTATAAAATATGGATGCTTTGTCCTAATAAAAGGGAGCCCTTAAGCTTCTATAGTCTTTTCCATGACTACATATTCTATCAAAAATAAATGGGGATGTCAAACAAAATATCAAAAGGTCATAAAATCTAAATGCAAACTGCTCCCTCGAAGGACAGTTGCATCATCATTGTTGTAGCTAATAGACTGTTCCCTTGAAGGACATCTATTCACAGCCCTCAAAAACATATAAAGCAAAATATAGACCACTCCCTCAAAGGATGGCTATGCTCAAATCTTGCTACAAACAACACTCTCTTAGAAGCTTCCCGCATTGATCAGCTTCACAAATGACCACAAAACAAAATGACATCCCCATGTAGACTTCCCGCATTGATCAGTCTACCCAAAAAAAAAAAAGTTTCATGGACTTGACTTATAGTCATTCTCAGGGTCACCTATAAAAGGGGCAAATTTATCCTTGCTAAAAAGGGTTACCCTATCCTAAAATATCATCAAACCTATTCCCCCAACATACTCAAGGGATTTCGAGCTCACTCAACATCAAGTGATTCGATTACTTCACTAACATAAACCAATGGTCAAAAGACGTAATGCATGAATGGGGATTTTGTTTGCAAAACCCTTATCTATGCTATCATTATGGTCCTTTTCAATGAAAGAGCAACACGCCTTTCACTTCTTACGCACTTTGGTCACATACAACCAATTCAAATCCAACCAAATCATTTTCTCAACCAAACCTTTTTCAGACCACTCACATGACATAGTCCATTTCACATAGTTTCTATGGACAACAATACACATGGAAACTATCGACCACATAATTTATGTCAAGCATAAACCATTACTTGCTGAAGCATAAATAGACTCATTTCATTTTTAGCATCCATCCATCACTAGTATGGAAAATTGCTAGGGATGAAAGACCACATAGCCGATGTTACAGAATACACCATCACATAATATGGAAAAGGCTATAACATCATCATACCCTCATCATTTATAACCTGACCAAACCAACCTATCAACCAGTCTAAACTACATTGGTCTGAGGCCCTTCAAACAGCGGCTATGTAGGTAGCACTCAGATGACATGACACCTTCTAGGGATAGCTCGGCCACATTCGTTTGTTCATCTACTTGATGGACAAACCATTTAACCTCTAACCATGACTTAACCTCGTCTAACCCACATCCATAACTAACCCTCTTCCTCCCTTTTAGGGAGAACTACATTGGCCTAAGGCCCTTCCAACAAGGGCTATGTAGGCAGCACTCATTTAACATGGGGTCCTCTGAGGTTAGCTCGGCCATTCCTTCGTCTGTCCATCTAATGGACCAACTATCTATCCCAACTCGACTCGACCAACAACCTTGGAGATCACGACTATCTCCTCAGACCATGACCATTTTTTAGACAACTTTGCCTTAGTTATTTTGATTGCATATATGCTACCTCACGAATGGTTACCAAAATTGTCCGCAACCCATTTCGACCCTCACAAGTATTGGATCGCGAACAAGTTGATCCCCACTACTTATGACATTTTTGTGTTTTCCAAGAGCACTTCCTGAGCCTGGGATACTTGGAACATGATGACCATTGGAGCTACAACTTAGATCGTTTAACCCAATCAGCTATGACTAAATGTTGGGGACTAGTTATTTCAATTTTAGCACTCCTCGACCTTTGACTGCGATAATTTGACCTGACCATCTCATGAAATGGTATGCACACAATCTCAACTATTGTAGCGTTCACACTCAAACTTCACCATATCCATCCACTATCTATCATATTGGCACCCGATATCAGGGTCCCTTCCCTGGACTCCCACTTTGAGGGGGAATACCTCATCCCTCATCTGGGGCAACCAACTCCATTTTTGTCTTTCAATTCATTAGAACAACCAATAGGGAAAAAACTACCTCATCCCGTATCTGTGGCAACTTACTCCTATTTTTGTCTTGCAGTTCGTCAGAACAACCAACAAGACAAAAAGGGGCAAATGTAGACACCAAAATTGTGTCTACTCCTTGGTCGACTCCCCCTTGGTCCCCTTGGTCCACTTCTAACACATTCTTAACCCACACACTTATTAATTTAAAATAATAACTTATTTTAAATTAATAACACCTCCCTTGACACCTCACCCATGACACATCACCCTTGGATTCCTCACCCTTAGATACCCTCATTCATTACCCTATGACTAATCATTCCAACTCTCTCACTAATCCCCACGCCTATTAAACCCACCTTCGACCATTTTACCACGATAGCTAAACTTGACAGATGGAGGAACAGGTAAAAGGCTAAAAATAGCCTTTTTACTCATCTTCCAACCACTAACACCAGCGGTATCGCCGATGTCGATTGCTTAAAACCAACTTGCAAGCCGAACGGCTGGAGGATCAATCAATCATAGACCTGAATGCAAATTCTCTCTCTCTCTCTCTCTCTCTCTCTCTCTCTCTCTCTCTCTCTCTCTCTCTCTCTCTCTCTCTCTCTCTCTCTCTCTCTCAAATGCACACCAAGCATCACAGGCTATAGGCACTCTACAGAAATAGCTCCAGACTTTGGGTTAAAGACATTGTAGGAAGTCTTCTACATCAGCCGCATCAGCAACAAGTCTTCTACACTCCATCAGCACGCAAGAGCTAAGTATTCTTCTTTTATTTCATTTCAGTAATTTAGAATGCATTTGTAATCAGTCCATTGCCCATTTCTAAGCACTGTTGACACAACCCAACCTGTTCTTCCCAGAAAGGCCTTCCCTCATCTTTATTTCCCTTTCACCCCTGTCCTCTATCTGATCCCCTTTTCAGGCCATACTCTCTGCCCTGCAAATCTCGCACAAACCATTAAACAGACCTAGACTCCTTCCAAACCCCTCTATCGACCAGAGACCTACTCAGAACCCATCCAAGGCCATTTACCCTGACTGATATTGACCATTTCCTCTACCAACGTCGGTAGCATAATCGACGTCGATAACTTGACCAACCGATGCCGATAAGACTACCGACGTCGGCTACTATGGCAGACCGACTGCAAAAAAATAGGTACGCATTATCTAATTTCCTCTTTGTTAGTCATTTGTCATTTCTTTATTTCTGACACTTTTACTTATAAACAGTGGACTGTCATCCCTCAAGGAAGTCTTTGCACTTCTGGGACCGAGCTTTGCTTGGCAGTCCACCTTATACCTATTTAACATTTTCCTTTTTTTAGTCTCTTTCTCTCCACAGGTGTCATCCTCCACAGCCAAAGAGGAGTCCCTTCAATCATCTGGATATGGTGCGCACACTTCATCTAGGTACATATAAACCCCTAACCATTATCTTAGTTTCTTTCATCTTTTGAATGTGAAAAGCGAAAAATAGTTAGAAACAACGCTCTTCAAATGTATAATTAACTCCCCCAAATCCACTACCTACTTTGCATAGACAACCTTCATGAAGGACATTTCATAACTTTTTTAAAGCCTTAGCAAGTTAGGAGAATCAGTCGAAATAGTGTTACAAAAGCTCATTGCAGCTAATTTAATTATATGGCTAGTATCAAGGCCATTTCCTCAAGATCAACCAAAACTATACTGGTAAAAAGAGAATGAATGGTGTAACTTTCATTGTGTTGTTGGTCATGGTACATATCATTGCATTCAACTATAGCATATTATTGAGGACTTTATTGGAAATTGTGGGTTGGAAATTAAGTTGGCCCCTAATCAGGACATAAATCAAGATATGGGAATCTATAAAGACCCCTTTTCTTGACATGATCCACCACCACCAAGAAATAATCAAAATGGTCAAATCAAGGATAGAGGTAGAATCAAAACCAACAACAAGGTCAAAATTGTAATGAGCATAATCAAGATCATAATGCCCACACTAATAATGTGGCTTATAAAAATGTACCTTATGACTATATTAATAATGTGGGATGCATTTTTGTAACCCACATTGCCACTATTATTTTAAAACTACATGGCCAATCTCATGTTCCTTGCAATATGGGACCCATCATTATAGGGTCAACACCCTCTCCCTCTAGTAATACCATGATGAGTTCGCATTATCATGTTGCTACTCCATTTTCATAGGTTACTAATCCTAAACAATAGTACCATTCTTTTAATTATAAAGGCTCCTCACTATCCCAAAATTATAGCAATATAGTTAGTCACCATCTAAAGCCATTTACCTCACTCTTATAATTATAATGACTCCTTGCCACCTCTAGGTTGTGTTGTTACAACTGGACACCCACGAGTTACCATCCAGGGCCCTTTTCCCACTTCTTTCCATAAACCCACTGAGAACATTTGCCAACAGTTCCAAAGTTGAATACTGTCCCAACAAAGACTAAACTAGTTCAAAGGCCTTATAGTATAATGGATCAATTAGATAAAACCCCTACACAAATTTCCATATTAGAACTCTTGTGGACATCTGATGTCCATAGAACCATCTTCAATAAACTTTTACAAGAGTCTATTGTGCATAATGATATAAACCTTGATCAGTTCCAAAACCTAGTTGGACATTTGTCTTCATTTTGGTAAATTACATTTGATCAAAATGACATGTCCACCCTTGGCCCAAACCACAATAACCCACTATACATTGAGATAATCATTACAGATCACAAGATCAAACAAGTTCTTATAGATAATAGTTCAAGGTTGAACATCATATCTCTTAAATTAGTACGATGATTGGGTTACATGGATACACATTCAGCCAAAAACTATTACAATCAAGGCTTACGACAACACTGAGAGGGAGTCGTCTGATACAATTTGGTTACCAGTCATGGTTGGGTCTATTTATCATCACACATTATTCCATACTATGGATATTGAGCTTCTTTATAACATACTTCTTGGTCATCCTTGGATCTATGAAGTACAGGTAGTTCCATCTACTATTCACCAATGCCTTAAGTTTCCCCATGATAGGATCGAGGTTACTATTTCCATTTATCAGTAACCCTACCATTATTGCAAACATCTTAAAATAGAGTTTCATAATTATAACTATTGCCCAGGTTCATGCAATGAAGAACAAAGCCATTATTCTTTATCCATCTCCATCTAATTATATAGACCCTAGTGATCTAGCTTCCACTTCAGATGATCCATTTTCTACAGATTTGGCCTAAAAGGTTATTATTAAAGATGTAGGCATTTCCACATACCATTTGAAAGATGTCCTCCATATTGAAAAATTACCAAAATCCACTAAAATATTTGGTAAGCCTAAAACTTTCTTGTCTCCTAATAGACCTGATCAAATTTGGCAACCAAAACTTCTTGTGGTATTTGTACTTACAATTACACCAAAGAAACATTAAGAGGCTTTTACCAAGGGAGATTGGTTATATTTTAAAGGCCTTATGGATTGTTTTTAGAATCCAAAGTATCATATCCCTAATAGGAAAATGGATCATCTTGACTATATAGGGAAAGGTCTTGGCCCAGAGGCATAAGGAATTTAAGAACCCTTATCAACTGGAGTTATCAATTGGAATCATGGTCTTGTATTTAAACCACCAGAGGATGACCTCATGACATTTGATAGTGAATCTTCTAAAGTGACTAGTAACGAGACTCCTAGCAGTGACAAAACATCCCATTATAGCCTTTTTGATGAGCTTACCAACTCATATTTGTTTGATTCAAATTCCATATTGACCATAAAACCTATTGGAGCTTCCCATCCTAAAGCAAAAATACATCCTAGTGGTGTTTCCCTTCCTAAATCAAGACATTATATCTTTACCATTAGAGCTTCCCATCCTAAAGCAAAATACCATCCTAGTGGTGCTTCCCTTCCTAAAGCAAGACATTATATCTTTACCATTGGTGCTTCCTATCCTGAAGTAAACCCTCACTATAACCTATGCCTTTGCCATCCTAAACTCATAGATTGGGATCAACAAATTTTTTTCATATGCCTTGATGAGTTTCAAAATGAAGAATCAATTGTAGAATACAGGGGCCTATGAGATACATTCCCCATCAGGGATCATAAGCAAGGTTTTTATTTTTCATTTAATTTTTCTACCTACTTTGGAGAGCAGACAAACTTTCTTGGTCATAATTAAGATCAAACATCGTGATCTTCAGGTGAAAACCTCTTTGAGGCACTTTTAGATAAGGGAAAAAGTAAAGAAAAAGACAAGCCTTTGAGTGAAAACCTATTTTAGGTGTTCCCAAGTGGAAAAGTTTGCTCATCCCCTCAGGACATAAAAAGTCCATCTAGCCCAAGTTTGATAGCTAGTAAAAGCATCTCTTCAGAACAACATCAAATATTTGAGCATCTTACTCTTGAGTTTCTAGAGGTTTTTTCCAATTGGCCTTTACCTAAGAAAGTAGATTCTGATTCTTCATATTATCTAGATCTTTGGGAGGAACAACAAGAAGATATAGTAGAGGGAGATGATCATGACCATACATTACCTACAATTCTAGAATATGGATCCACACTCTTTATGGAGGGTACAATAGAAGTGAATTTGGGCACCCATAAGGATCCTAAAATAGTTTATCTTAGAGCTTCCCATACTCAAGTAGAACATGAACATATTATATCCATTCTTAAGGATTATATAGACATCTATGCATGGGCATATTTTGACATGCTAGGCTTGGATCTAGATTTAGTTGTGCATCAACTTGTTATTCACCCTGATGCTAAACCAGCCAGGCAAAAGTTGAGAAAGATGCATCCATGCATTGCCCTTTTGGTTAAGGTGGATTTAAAAAAGTTTTTAAGAGCTAATTTTATCAGACCACTAGACTACTCTAAATGGATTTCTAACATAGTGCCAATAAGTAAAAAGAGCCCAGGCATATGTGTTTGTAGTAATTTTGTGATATCAACAGAGTATGCCCCAAAGATGATTTTCTTCTACCCAACATCAACATGATTGTCAATTCAATGACTGGGTACGATATGTTATCCTTAATGGATGGATTTTCTAGTTACAATCAGATCAAGATAGCCCCTAAAGATCAGCATAAGACCATGTTCACCACTCTGTTGGGGACATTTTATTACCAAGTCATGCCATTTGGTTTGAAGAATGATAAAGCCACATATTAGTAGCTAATGACTGCCATTTTTTATGACATGATGCATGACATTATCAAGGACTATGTTGATGATATACTAGCAAAATTAAGAATAAGAGCTAGACACCCTGACATTCTACGAAGAATATTTGAGAGGCTTCATGCATATAAAGTCTGCTTGAATCCTAAGAAATATGTCTTTGGAGTCACATCAAGAAAATTTATAGGGTTCACTATATCACAATGAGGGATTGAATTCACCCCTATAAAGGTCAATGTTGTTATGAAAATGCCTCCACCAAAAAATCTTAAATAGTTACGAGGTCTACAAGGCAAGATCCAGTCTATACATAGGTTCATTTCTCAATTGGCAGATAAGTGCCACCTATTTACCCACCTCTTAAAGAAAGGGGTAACATTTCAGTGGGATGAAGATCATCAGATAGCATTTGTGAATCTTAAAACATACTTGGCCAATCCACCAATTTTATGACCTCCAACACAAGGAAAGCCATTAATTTTTTATATATCAGCCACGTAACATGCACTGGGGGCACTTTTGGCTCAACATGATGATCATGGTAAGGAACATGTTTATTATTTAAGCTACACATTGGTAGCCTATGAACATAATTATATGCCTATTGAGAAGGCATGTTTAGTTATGGTGTTTGCCACTCAAAAATTATGACATTATATCCTAAATAACAAAACTATTATTATCATCAAGGTAGGTACTCTCAAGTTCCTTTTATCTAAAGTAGTTCTTCAAGGATGCATGGCTAAATTTATTATGCTTCTCAGTGTGTTTGATATTGATTACCAGAATCAAAAGTCAATCAAATGCCAAGTTCTTGTTGACCAACTTGTAGAAGCTCCTATTATGGCCACTTAACCTCTCAACTTTGACCTTCCAAATGATTCTATCATGGTGATAGAATAAGCATCACAAGAACTTGAATAGTGGACACTCTATTTTGATATATCCTTCACATCTCAAGTGTCTAGAGTTAGCATATTTTTGATCACATCATAAGGGGATTTGATCCCCAAAGCATTCCATATATAATTTCATTGTACAAAAAATATGGCCAAATATGAGGCATTGGTTGCAAGGCTCCATCTTGCCATACAATGGGATATTCAAAGCTTAAAGGTCTATAAAGATTCATAGCTAATCATAAATTAGAAAACTGATTAGTATCAAACAAGAGATGATAAGCTTGTTCCTTACAAGAAAATAATTGATAACCTCAAAACACATTGTAAATCTTTATAATTTTTGCAAGTTCCATGAGTCAATAATAGATTTGTCGATGCCATGGCAATAATTAGTTCCATTATTCAAATTCATGGTAGTGCTAAAGAGTATCAGTTCTTGATTAAAAATATTCTTTAGTCGGAACATATTCTAGTAGATTCAGAGAGGATATGCACCAGTTTTTATCCTAATCCCTCACTTGAGTTACCATGATACCAAGATTTTTATAACTATTTCCATATCCATGTATTTCCTGCCAACCTTTCCAAAAACTAACAAAAACTATTCCTTCATCGCTTAACATGTTATATCCTCCTTGGAAACATGATTTATCATAAAGACTATGATGGAATGCTTCTTCATTATATATCTTTAAAAGAATCCAAGCTAGCACTAAAGGAGGTTCATGAAGGAATGTGTGGGGCCCATACCAATGGTGTAGTCATAGTAAAGAAACTTCTCAAAATAGGCTATTATTGGCCCAAAATGGAGATAGATGCTTGTAATTATGTAAAGAAGTGTGCTCCTTGTCAGTATCATGGTAACTTGATACATGCACCTTCCTTACCATTATAGTCAATTACAACACCATGGTTGTTCTCAACATGGGGTCTCAATCTCATTGGGAAAATTAACCCAACATCTTCAGAAGGCCATAAGCACATTTTGACTACAAATGAGTACTTTACCAAGTGGATTGAGGCCATTCCTCTCACTTATGTTATTAGGAAACAAATAGTCAAATTCATTCATTACCATATCATTTGTCGATATGGCATCCCAACCCATATTATATCTAATAATGGTGGATCCTTTGTAAAACAAGATGTGAAATCTCTTTGTGAAAAAATTAAAATCAAGCACAAGAAATCTACTCCATATAACCTACAAGCCAATGGACAAGCTAAGGCATCAAATAAAACCATTCTAGCCATCTTATAAAAAACTGTCAATGATGATTGTCATAATTGGCACTTACCACTTTTTCCTACCCTCTGAGCTTATAGAACCAATCATCTCACCCCAACTGGAGCTACTCCATACTCCATTATTTTTGTCACTAAATCTATCATCCCAATTGAGATTGAGATCCCATCATCAAGAATATCACTGGAGCACACTGAAGATAATGAAGACTATAGAGCCTCATGGCTACAAGAACTAGAACTTCTTGATGGTAATCATTTGGCTACCCTAGAAAACTTGTAGGCATATCAGAATAGATTGTGGAGAAGTTACAATAAACACATTCTCCCTCAAGAATTTGAGATTGGTGACTTATTTCTAAAAAAGAACCAGAAGAACATGAATGCTAAACACAAAAAGAAAGGCAAGTTGTAGCCTAATTGGTTAGGACCATATATTATCACAGTATACTATGGATTAGGAGCATACTGACTAGCTAAACCTAATGGTGAAGAAATTTTAGAGCCCATGAACATCATACAATGTAAGAGGTTTTATGCATGAATAGATTTGAACCATTGTCTATAAGACCCCTGACTTGGGGTCAACTTGTGCTATCATAATTTTATCCCACCCTTTTATCTTACCTTAAACACATTTTATAATACCCTTTTACACTTTTCATGAATCCTGACTGTAAAGGCTTTGAACCCTTGACACTCTGAACACATTCTTCATCCCATTCTAGATTTCTCTCTTTAAGAAGCATATTCTTTTTTATGTCTAAGATATGTTATAAGCTTGAACACTTTTTATCCCTTGACCAATTATGATCTTGATTATGTCTCATGAACATTATGAACATCTTCAACAATAGTTCTACAAAGCATTTCAGCCAGGATAGTCTTATGTAGCTTCAGACAGATGAAGAGTTGTATCTTCTCAGTATAAGTATTTATTGTTGTTTATTATTTTATCAAGAACCTCACTCTCACTGATTTGTGAGCATGGGTCGTTGCATCCAGCTTAGCTATCTTAATAAAACCTCTACTCTTAGGATGTGCATCTCCTTGACTAGATGGTCTCACCTTGTACTTATTTTATCCCCAAAACACTAAAAACATTAGAAATACTTTGAAAATACCAAAAACATCAGAACATGATCCACAAAAGAACAAAAATATTATCTCACACATCTATACATTTGTACATTCTCATTCCATCATGCCACGTTCTCATCATTTTGTGAGCAATTGTTAAGTTTGAATGCTCTTGCCATATTGCAAGCACAAAAACACCAGTTTATTTCATCTTGTCCCATGCACTTGCCATTTTGCAAGGTCATTCTTTCTCATCTCATCAGCTTCTTGTTTGTTGAACCATTCTCATGTGTTTTTCATATCTTCTATTTATTCCATAACATTAATCTTGCTGGGTTGATCATCATTTTTCTTCTATCTCATTTCCTAACAGAACTACATTTGGCTTGAAGTTCATGTTGGAACATGCATCCATGGAATCATGTAGGTAGTATCCACTTGTCTTATACATATGGAGTCATCTTGACCAACCCCTTATTTTTATTCTCTCCCCCCATTTTTTTTGTCATTGTTCTTCTTTAATTAGGGAATAATTGTCATTATTCTTTATTATGATGTGGTGGAAAGTAACACCTCTACTGCACATGCATGAACATTTGTCTTTAAACTGCACTAACTTGGTTTTTATTTGTGTGTGTTTATTTGAGTTTTCTTGGTGTTTTTTTGTTCTTTCACACTTCTTTTATTTCTTCTCCTTTTCTCTTTTTATTACTTCTTATCTTCTTATTTTGGTCTTATGTTTCCTTGATTGTTTTTCTATTTGATTTTGCTTTTCTCTTTTAAGTTTTAGAACATCTTGATGATTCACATGGATCTTGATTGATTATATCTTGATCCTATGTTATTACATTGTTCTTGGACCATTTTGTTTATTTGATTGTTTTTGGTGTCTTGGTTTGCTATTTGATTTTTGCTTTTTCTCTTTTGTGTTCAAGAATGCCTTGATGGTCCACATGGATCTTGATTATTCATATCTTGGACTCATGTCGTTAAGATGTTCTTGCCTTTTTTTTTAAAAAAAATTGTTCCTACTGAAGTCTTGATAGATCATATCTTGATTTCAAGTTAGGTTCATTTATGTTTATCTTTTTCTTTGTTTTTGATTTTTTGTTTAAATGTAAATTGTTGTAACTCTAGTTTTGGTCATTGTTTTACCATTGTCATTAGTTATAGATATTCATATTTGAACTAGCTCAGTGTAATTGGAATATTATGTCATTCTAAGTTATTCATACTTATGATGCCTAATTTCTATTACTATAGAAAGCACTTTGTGCTCAGTTCTCAGAGTCTTAACCTCAACATCAGCTCCGATGAACAATTCTCAAGAACACTTTAAAAACCCTACTCATGATATGGAATTAGGATTTTAGGTAACATGCATTTTAGTACTCAAGTCTATGCTTAGATGTGTATCTCTTTGCCTACATTGTGAGTCTAATCAATTCTTGGTCATTTTTCATCATTCCTCATTCCATTCTCTCCCAAAATTAGGTGAACTACATTGGCTTGAAGTTCATGTTAGAACACGAGTCCACAAAACTATGTAGGCAATGCTCAATTTATATTGAGTTTAGCTCAACTATCTCCATTATTATTTTCATCTCTCTCATCACTTTGTGCATTTTCATATGCTTGGTTTTATATGGCTTTTTAAGCCATTACACCATTGCATGTACGTTTAAGTCTACTCGCTTTAACCTATCTTTTTGGTTATATCCTTGAGCTATTTTTGCTTGCCAATTACCCATGTTGGGGCCCAACATCTAAACCACGTCTAAATCAAATTATCTCTACAAGGGAAAAATCATTATTTATTCTTTATTAATGATCAAAATTTGCCCTACTGGGTTAAAACTATTTTATCATGATCACATTTGCTCTACTAGAGTATTTCTTATTATATTTTCTCTAGAGACTCCATTCTAGCGGTAATTCCCTTCCTAAATTAGAATGTTATCTCTTTTCCTCTCATTCCAAGCTCTCCACATTAAAGCCCATAATGGCAATATTTTAGTGTGTAACTTGTCTCAGGATTGATCAATGTCATAAGCACACAACTTGTACTCTCAAATTGGATATATTTACAGTGTGTCCCTTACATTTATAGATTGTATCTTTCCTATTCCCCTGATCTCTAGGGCCTATTATACCTCTAATTATATTTTGATCATTGATGGTAATCATGTGTGCAAGCATTAGCTCATTTGGATGTGATATATTACATGGGTTAATCTCTCACTTTCTCTCTCTTTTTGAGAGTCCATCCTTTTATTCCATCCTAGTATGTCATTTCAAGGGGGCATCATGGGTTTGTTCCAATTTCTTCTTGACAACTCTTTTCTTTGAAAATACGTTGTTTCACCTGAATGTCTTGTTATGCCTTTTCAAACAGGGGTAAAATGTAGACATCCAATTCCTAACACCATTTGTGTTGAAATTGTCAATCTTAATCGAATTGCACTCAAATGCACATTATAGGTCAAAATCCATAAAACATGATAAATGGTTCCAAATTGTCATTTGTAAGTGCTAATTTAGGTCAAAGTATCCCTAAATGGGGTAATACAATTTATGGGTCAGCTAGCTTTGATCAATTCATTTTGAGTCAAAATGATGATTTTGCCTTTTGTGCTCTGGATCACTCTTTTCTCCTAAATTCATTAGTACATGTCATGTACCTTTGTTATTTAGTGTTAGAAACATCCTAAATGGAAATATGGTTCTAACACATCTAACGTCACCTTATAATTCTTCTCGAGTCAAATTACAACTCAGTAATATGACTTTCTGACCATTTTGATTAATTGAGGGCCAATTTTCAAATAATTACACAAATGTTGATTAACCTTGTTTAAGGATAATTAACCCAAATCAAGAGCTTAAGTGGATTTTCCAGGAGAGTTGTTGAATATTTATTTTTCAAAATTGATTCCTATTAACTACATCATTAGGTGACCTCATTTCTCAGGAAGACATCCCTAGGCCATAAATGCCACAAATATTAGGATTATGGGTCACCCATGCCTAGTTAATACCTTCCATGCCTCTTCAATGCCCCTTATTCCAAGGTCATGATGAAGATAATTATGGATTTAATTTCAAATATTAGGATTATCCATGGCCACACATCTCAATTTTGAGATGGATGGTCATAGTTGATCCTGACCAATCTCAAAAATATATAAATAGAGAGGCCATGAATATCATTTCTAAGCTATTTTGGTGCAAGGTTATTATGCTAAAATATCTTCAAATCTTGAATATTGAAAAGTTATAATGCTAAATTATTTCCATAAGGCTTTACATTTGATCATAGATTTTGTTTGCAAGCTTCATTGATAGGCTAGTTTAGTGATTTAGAATCAAGAGCCTAGGTTTTATGGAGTGTTCTTGAGGCATTAAAGGAGCTTACCACCATTTTTGACAAAGACAAGGATGCTTGATCAAGGGAGAATATGCTTTTGAGCCACATGGGTATGGTGAATCCATTTGGAAAGGTAATATGGTATTATTTTCTTTCATTTATTTCTTGTTATCCTTTGTAATTCCCATAGGAATAGATAGGCTTGGTTAGTTATTTATTTATGCATGTTTTATTATTTATGGACTAATGCTTGACTAACTTGCTTTGTAATCCTCTCTACACTATCAGGCAATGACCCCCCTTGAATGTCTTAAATACAAGCACATTTGTATAGACATCAAATTCAACTGAAAATGCATCTTGAATAATAGGTGCGTAAGTATAAGGAATAAGAGGAATGTCAGATATAACCGATAATGAATCTAAGAGTGTATAAAAAATGTGAAAAATATTTATAGCTATGGAAGGTCCAATGTGTAGATCATAAAAAATAATCACTTTTAAAGAAAATGACACTAAAAAAGGAGTTACTAATCAAAAGTTATGGCACTTACAAGTTCTTACTTTAACATATTCTTAAACCCTTTCCAAAAATAGATTTTTTTCTACACTTTATGTTTTTTTCACCAAAAATCCAATCTAAAAAAGGAAATAACTTAGGTCTATATTTTCATTACCTTTCACCTAAACTTTGACAGCTTCTGGAATGTCACGCGCTTAATTGCTCGAGGTTTCGAACAGCTTCAACTTTAGGTTCTCAAACTACTTCAACTTGTAAAAGTTATAAGCAGTTGACCTTGGAAAACTTGATTACTTCTTTGTAGTGTATTTCAGAGTCTTTGAGTTTCTTTATACTTGCTTTAGGTTCTGAACAACTTTAACTTTGAGTTCTCAAACTACTTCAACTTATAAAATTTATAAGTAGTTGACCCTGGAAAACCCAATTACTTCTTCACATTGTATTTTGGGTTCTTCAAGATGCTTTACTTTAGAGTTTCAAACAACTGCAACTTATGAAACAAGTAATGAGTAATCGACCCTAGAAAATCAAATGGGGCTAGCGAGCAAGTAATCAAGGTTGAGAAACCCAATTACTTATAAGTTGTCACCGTAGAGAAGCCTAATTACTTATAAGTAGAAGCACTTGAGAAACCCAATTTGGTTTAAAAGCAAGTAGAAGCAATTCAAAAACTTGATTTGGTTGACGAGCAAGTAAAAGCACTTTAGAAACCTGATTTGGTTAGTGAGAAAGTAGAAGCATTTCAGAACCCTGATTTGGTTGGTGAGCAAGTAGAAGAACTTCAAAAACTTGATTTGGTCTACAGAGATTAAATCTGGTTTGCAGGCTGGATTACTTCGACTATACTGATGGTGACTAGATAGAAGAAATCAATTTTTTTGGAAAATACATGAACTTTGTCATAAAACTAAGAACAAACCATTTTAGATCTCAAAAAACCCATAAAATATATGCAAATGGATTATTCATTAAAAGCCTTCTAACATGAGTTTTGAGGTAGTTTTCAAAAAATGCCTCCAAAGTCAGAAATAGCAGTCGTACAGTATGAAAAAATAAAAAGGTGAATGCAAGAGGATATTACCAAATGAGACAAATGCATGAGGATATCAGTAAAGCTCTGATACCATGATAGATTTTGCCAAGATCTCTAAATAATGGCCATGTGATGAATGCCAAATTTTTGTAGAGGCAAAATGAGAGCTCTGAAAACAAAAAAAATCTACAAAGGAAATGTTTGCATTATCCACTTTAGGAAAAAAGAAAGTACATATAGGGTGAGATTAGGTCACCAAAAAGATAAAAATCTAACTCACAATTAGAACCCAATTAAAAGTAAATGACCCATAATGACTTAATTAACTACCTTAAGTAAGCTAAAAAGATGTGTAGGTAAAACCACTAGGTGGGAAAAAGCCTACACTAACAATAAAATTGTACTACATAAAGTACTAAAAGTATCTAATTGTGTATGTCAGATTTACAACCACTCAAGTACATTAGGTAGATCTGGGCCACTCAAGAATACCAACCACTACAAATAGAGTAAGACATGAAATTGGTGATAACCTAGGATATGATATCAAGTGTATACAACAAAGAAATTGACATGGCGTTTTCCATTCCATATGATCAACCTATGTGTAATTGAGCATATGGAAACTATATGTTACACACATGCCCCCAATCTTATATTTGAGTATACTGATTTTGAATTGAGTATCTGATAACTAAATATGTGTATCTAAATTAAATATGGGAGTGATCATGTTATGCATGATGCCCTCAAATTTTAGTAATTGGTATGAATCTGAGCTAAAATGAGTGTATCTAAACAAAATATGAACATAACTATCAAACTTGTGACTATATCTGTATAAATATGTATTATAGCTGGTGTACTAGTCTGACTAATATGGACTATCCTGAAGCTATGGTTATTGGATAATATCACCCTGCAATGGATAGTAGCACCCAATCCAGGCACTAATGTCTATTTAGTCTAAAATTTGGGTAATCTAAACTATTTTTCAAGTCCTTATTTTTTCCTATGTCTAATGTCTGAAACTAACCCTATGTGATGAAAATAATCTATGAATAGCAAAGTAAGAGCCTTATCTCTATGGTAAACCCCTATGAATGCCCCCTTTTTTTAGGGTAGTTGTGAAACATGTGTAAGAATTGTACTCAAAAGAAGTAGTTATGCAAAATGTGTTAGCCAGAGCATATATATGATAATTGCATGATATTCCAATACAAAGTAGAAACATAATATCAGAATGTAAAATAAACTGAGCATAAGTAGCTAATATAAGATGTATGTTGTAATCTATCATTTCACAAGGGTGTAAAGATAGATGTAATCAATGTGTATAATAACAAATCTAAGTATTTACTTGGGGGGATGGGGCATGATGTCTATCATGACACCCAAGTAGGAAGGGTAGATACATGAGGTCCCTCATGGCATCAAAAAATGGTGTGTGTGTGTGTAACAAGTAAATACAAGTGTCATGGTGAAGAAGCATAAAATGAAACATACATACAAACATTTGAGGCATGAAAAAGTATGCCAAGGGGCCACAATTCAACAGACATGTGCACATGTCACTAAATATAAGAATGAAGACATATAAGGACATGTTCAAGTGTCTACATATGCAAGTAACAAAAAAATTGGCTTAGATCCACATTGAAGTACATATTCAAATATCTGCATATACAATCAAGAAAGCACACACAAGGGACATGGGCACATTTACAATTCATACAAACATAGAAGTGGTATAGAGCCAAAGAGTAATGGAATATTTAAATGCCCTCAAAATGGAAGAATAATAGGAAACACAATCAAGTCTAAACTAGAAATGAAAGAATGTATAATTGTGTAGTACAAATTTGTCTAAATTCTAGTATGTACATATGTTGAGTCTAACTAGTGATAGTCAGCAAAATCTAAGCATTGAGTAGCAATGATCAATATCAATATATCAATGGATAAAATGTAATGTATAGAATGTAAGGATAGAACCTGGTAATAGAAACTATGTAAGAGATTCCCCTAGTGGGTGAATGTATCAAATGAATAAATCTAGATTGGTGTATATGCCTCTAGTGGGTAGATGATAGCAAGTTTGAATTAGTTTAGTGGACTAGATTCATGTATGTAGTTTGTAAGCGCTCAACAAGAGCAAGTGAAACATCTAATGTATGATAAAACTGACTATACTAAAATAGCTAATGATATGTAATATTTATAAAGTAGTATAAATATAAACATAACAATGCATACAATCTATAAATTTTGTGTTTTATAGGTAATATTTGAATGTTTTTGTATTTTGACATATTATATTATTTTTGTATTTTCTAGATATAAGTTATGTATAATCAAATGAAAATTAACTATGTACAAGGAGCAAGAAAGAGAAAAAAGTATATATAAGTAAATATTGGAAATGTAAATGAAATAGTGTACAAGCAAAGTGTAATTTCTCTATAGACCCAATAGTAGATCCATGGGATATAGATAATCAATGGTGGATATGGTGGAAGATCATCTAGTGTCAGATACTAAGCCTGTCCAAACTCAAATAAGTCATCATCATCATGATCTTCATACCAATCTATATGTATTAGTGGGGCCTTATCCTTGGCATGAGTCTAGAGCTTGTGCATTTGAATATCATACAACTCAACTGTGTAAGAAGCCTCTCATGTGGTCCCAAGGTAAACCACAATAGATCATAAATTATTTGTGTGAAACCTATGGTTCTCATCTATGTCATCATGTAAGATGTGAACCATGTCTCCATCATGAGTGAATGCCAAGCATTTTTCTGACCACATGTATATGAGTGTCTCTGCTCTGACAAAATGAAGAATAACCTATTGACCACCTTGGGACCACATGCAACTAGTAGTGTAAAGTGTCTAATAGAATCCTGAGAGTGTATAGCATGTTGTAGCTCACACTCATAATAACCAATGTGGTGTAAAAATGCTAAAGTACAAGTATTAGGATTGAAATCCTCATCTATAGCCACATGGGGAAGATATTTATCTGCTAAAAAGATATGTATAGTTAATGAATCATGTCATGAATACTTGTGTCAGTAATGAATCTATCATGGTGTTCATATCTGTAAAGTATCTCAAATCACTGGTGGTGGTGGTGCCTATGGAGGTGGAGGCTATATGATCTAGATTATGCCCTTAGCCTTAAATTTATTTATTTTATGCTACAATGCTAAGCATGTGTCTGTATCATGTCTTGTGACTCTATAAAAGTGGCAAAAGGGTTACCCTTCCTATGGTAATAATCTGCTAACTGATCTATGCAAGACTATAGGTAATATCATCAATCCTATATGGATTAGTAGTTATAGGATTTAGTGTGGTTTGTCCTGTGAACTTCATGCTTGAATCTGTGTGATTGAATTGATATCCATGGATGTGACCATATGTACTGAATGGATCAAGGGATATGATATTGACTATGATTGAGTATGGGATCTCATAACTATAGGATCTTGAACAAGTGATGCTACTAGTGTAGGGTGAGGTATAAGTGCCTTTGAATTATCTATGTACTCTCCTAAGCCCACTAGTGTAAAACTCAATCCACACAAATAATCATAAATATCTATAAGTGGTTGATCATCTTCTCTAGTGGCCTATGAATCTATGTCATAATTATGAATGTAAGCCTCTTCTGAATTAACAAGCAATGGTAACTAGGTTGTAAGGATCTCATCATCTATCCTGGGTGTGGATGTATGTATAGTGAGAGGTTGTTCCTCTATCATCAGTGAAGTAACTATGCTATAAGAGGTTATTCTTCTATAATTGGTGAGAGTACTTGTGTTATACAAAGCTCTGAAGGTGGTGTATGAATAGTCTTACTAGACTCCCCCACCTCATATGTATGCATCTACTCAATGGGAATCTTGTGAGGTGGGGGTTCAATGAGAACATGAGGTGTTCCATCTGATGATATACTCAGTGTAGGAGGCTCAACGAGTCTATAATATCTAAATGTTCGATTATCTACTAGATATGTGTATAAGTATCCATCATGCAAAATTTTGACACATGTGAAGAGTGGAAGGTACAATCTCCATGGCATGTATCCAAGGTCTCCCTAGTAGTAAATTATATAGTAAATGGTTTGACATCACCTGAAAGTGTGTAGATAATGTTTTTGGTCCCACTATAATGTCCAATGTTATTGATCCCAATGTCTATCTAGGAATGTCATCAAACCCTCAAATATTCTTGTATGTCTTTTGAATAGATGCTATATCAACCCCCATGGTTTATGGAAATGTGAGGTTACATATATTGAGTCTTGAACTATTGTTAATGAAAAATTATTTAATAGTTAAGTTATTGATTTGAGCTTGAATAAAAAAGTGGCAAATTCTAATCAATTACTAATTATGAAGGTAAATCCTCATTGGAAAAAGATATTACATCCTCCACATCCTTAATAGTATTCATGATAGATGCAAAATAAGATGGCTCAGTCTCATGAGGCACATATGTGTGATTAAGTGTTTGAAACATAATATCTTTGAATATTGTTGTTTTTTGAAGTAATTTCAATATAGATATTTTGATTGGTGTATTTCTGAACTGATCCACTATATCAAATTATCTTTGATGATATTTGGGTCCCATTGTAGTATACTAGGGATGAGGAGGGATGGTAGGGTTACGTTGCTCCTATATAGGTTGAGGAGGCACCCTGTTCTGCCTAGTGACAACTCAAACTGCAGGATCTACTATTTGTCGATGGTGAATAGTAGAGGCAAGATGAGAGCGTAAATAATCAAATGGTATTAGTAGAGGCATAACAAAAGGAGTCCTCTAAGCCCTCTATCATCTAGTAGTAACTGAAGGTAACTCAAACTGAGCCATATAGTAATGATTCATAGAAAAATGGGGCTTATGTGATGGAGGACCAATATGTCAAACAAGCTTAACTCAAGTTGAATCCATGATAAGAGTAACATACATGTGCACCTTTTTACAAAATTTGGTAATAAACATGCTAAATAAATTACCAAGGTCTATACCATGAAGTGAAAGATGGCTTCTATCATGGTAATATGATGTGAATTAAAATTGAGTAACTGTTAGAAATGTGAACCCTAGGGTGATCTAGGGTTAGGGTTTTTTGAATATAGGGTTTCTTTACAATAATTGAAATTATATTCAAATAAATTGAAACCCTAATATGAAATTGCTTTAATCAGCTAGGGTTTTTATAAAAATTAGAAGTATGTGGTACACAAATTTGGAGTAATGCAAACTAGTGTTTTAAAGCAATATTCAAAGTAAGTTGAGTTCATCAAATGATTTAGCCTTTTAGGGTTTTACAAGTGTAAATACCTAAGTTATATTAAAGGGATGAGATGTCTAACTCAGTTAAATAATATGTAATAATTAATAATTGATCTGTTATGGATTTTGAATTCTTTAGAATTTATAAAAAATAGTAATAAATATGCATAAATAGAGACTTATTTGGAAAGTGACTATCATGGATGATCTAGGTTCTAAAAACTAGGTTCTAGATGGTCTGAGTATCGTCAACAGGATCCCGAAATCTAATTGTTCACTAGATGCTAGTGCCCCACCTGGACAATAGTGTTATGCTACTATAATGTCCTCAAAGTGGCACTAGTGTCATTTTTGTAGGATTATTCCTATTTTTTGGGATCACTTGCACATGTGTTTCTAGGTCATATTCTTGCATGCATGAAATTTGAAACTCCATATTGTGCTTGAAAAACTTGATTTAGTGTGTAAACCCTAATCCTCCTTACAAGTATGGCCTGAACAAAAAATGTGTATTTGTTAGTAGGATAGGCTGGACATCCTTAACATCCCACTGTGAAGAAAGTTGTTACATACCAATACTCCGAGGAGGGATTAAGCCTAATGTAGTTCTCCCACCTAGTGCTTGGTGCAAGTGTAAGTGAATGCTAAAAAGAGAGTGGTCTTAAATGTGTTGAGTGTGCTTGAGCTTTGAAATATGGGCTTAGGGAAAATGTAGATGGTAGTATGTAGAAGTAAAGTAGAATAGGGATCAAATACCTTAATTTTGCTCAACTCATTTCTTATTTGGATATGATTTTGTATTTATTTTCCATCTAGTGAATAGAAGTCAAATAGTCTTATATTTATAGAGATATGTAACTTGTATGGATACTAAAATGTACTTAAAATGACCTTAGGAGGGGCACAAATTTGAAAAAGTATTCATTTGAGAAAGTTAGGGCAAGGGACACTAGCGCTCAGTTGGGAACACTAGCACCATGTGGTTGTAATGTCCTTAGTTTGGTGCTAATGTATAGCTAGCAGACTATAGGGCACATTGGGTTGAGATCTAGAAATGATGCCTTGGGTCTATGTTTGGGCTAACATAAGATGTTTGTGGTTTGCATAATGGTTGGGAAAGCGTGATAAAGGCTCTATGATAAGTCTAGGGCTAAGCTAAGAATAGGCTATCTCAAGCAACACTCTTAGCATCCAAATACCATTTTTAGGTGATTACAATTGGGAACATTTGGCTTTAGATTAAAATGATATTTTAAATGTTCATTTTTATTGCATTTTAATCTAATGGTTTCTAATTTTAAAGTAGATTGGTAATTTGAGTTGATTTTGATATAATTGCATATCTCTAATAAATTGTTCAAATTTCACATCTTACACATAGGATGCATGAATAAATGGCTTGGGAGCCAAGTTGTACCATGAGTTTGTAGAATTGACAAAAGAGTTTTGAACGATGTTCCTAGAGGGCATCCCAAATACTTTTATTTATGTCCAAGGATACCTTAGTGAGTTTTTCGGGTATCGACCATCTTGTTCTTATTATGACATTTTTGTAAATATGCTAAAACAAATATAACTGGCAATCCTTCTTTTTTATATTGAGATCACACATTTTTAGGCATATAAAAACTCTTGCTTTGATACCAATTATCCACACTATGGAGCCTAAAATGTTGGTGTGGTGGACAACTTGCACTTAGTGGCAAGCTACAAGTTGTAAAAAGTGTGGAAGAAAACTAACAATAGTAAACCAACAACTCATTTGAATGTGAATATATTTTCATAATGGTGCAAGTTATATTTATTGTGTAGAATAAAAAGAATACATATGTGTACAATATTTAGTAAGACTAGGAATGCAAGTTCTTATGATCATAATGGAAAATACTTCCAACTAATTTGTCTAGCTAAAAAATAATGCAAGTTACAGATGTGTTTGAATGTCAGATATGCAAGGCATACTAACAATCTCCTATTTTGGCTCTATGTGATATCCTCATGATTTATTTCATCTCTTATCCCTTATGGGTCGACTGGTAAAAATATGTACATTATTGTACAAGAAGATAGTTACAATAGATGACAATTCATCATTTGGTCAAGTCACAGTTAGTATTTTTGTAGGTATGATGGTTAGATTTTCAAATGTATTGTTTTACCGATAGGGTCACTGACAAGGTACACTTGGGAAGTGCCACCTTGCATGCCATGTGGTAGAAGGGATTTGACATGTGGATGCTGAGTTTTGATGTGCATGTGCGACATCATAGACTTGCATGATATGTTGTTTGATGTTCTAGTGATGTGTAATGGTACTGCAAAACAAGTAATACACAGTATCGAAGGTGAATGTACAGTATTATAAGTGGATGCATAATGCACTTAATTCAATTACGCTTGTGTGGTGTTAAAATATTATACAATAAAATACAAAATGTTACTCGAAACATGACGAAGTTGTATATGTATCACGACATATAATAAGTGCAAAGAACTTTGTATACATCATGTACCATTTTTAGCTTTTTATATCTAGTGTTCACTATTCCATTTATTAAGCAAGCATTGTTAGTGTAACGTTTATTGTATATAATTTCTTTATTTGCATTTCGATTATCAAACATTTTGACTCTCTTTGCAAATATCTATTATCACGAGGAAAATGTTACATTTGGACTCTATCATGGGGCAAAAAAGCGCTGACTGAAGCCAAAGTTCACCAACCATGTTCGTAATTTCAGAAGCATTTATCATGCGATAAAATCTACCAACCCACAGCCAGCCAAATCCAATTAACCTATCACCGCCATTGTACCTCTTTTGGATGTCTGATTTGCTTGTCAAAACATTGGGACGGATGCACCAAAATCTTCCTAAAAACCAAAAATATTGTTAAAAAAAAAAATTGCAGGCGTGCATTGGACTGCCCTTTCGAATAGACAGTTACGTCGCATTAAATTCTAGAGAGATGAGTATTCACGTACAAAGATTATTCTGCATGCTTATTTTTTTGGAGTATTATAAGTATTTACGTACAAAGATTTTACTATTAGAACGAATTAATGTAATTATTATAATAGTAGAGCGCTTTAAAATAGGGTAAAGAGAATGATCATTTGAGATAAAGAATAAAATAATTGTTATAAGTTCGTACTTCAAGTGTAAGTTAATTTAAGGATTAAGAAATTAATAAAGGATTATATTGAGTTGAGGATAGTGTTCCAAGCAGGTTCAAAACGTAAGTTTACATTTTTATTAAGATTCATAGGGTGCTTGCCAATTTCAATGGCTTCTTTCAGTTTGCGTTTGTGAAAATGGTTTTCTATGGTGATCACTTTAGCATTTTCAATGTGGATTGCATGCTTTGTTTTACAAGAATGCTCTACCAAAGTTGACTTTTCTTTCCTTTCAAGACGAATGTTTGTCGCATGCTCCTTGATTTTGGGACTGATGGATCTTCATGTTTCTCAAATGTAAAGTATTCCACATGATCACTCCACCATGTAGACTCCACTACGTAGGTTGGGGTCCAAAAAGTCTTTTGCAGATTTTAAGGACATTCTACACTTGTTAACGAAATGAAAGGTGGGATTGATATTATAACGCTTAATAATTTTAACAATCTTGTTGGAAATGCCTTCCACATAAAATAGGAAAGGCATTGGGTCTACTCCTATAAAATCTTTTTGTTTAAGTCTACCTACATTATTATTGATTTATTTTATAGTTCTAATAATTTGTCTCTTAGTGTAACCATTCAACTTAAAAATCTTTCTTAATTTCAAATTCCACTCAAATTTAAATCTCTAAAAAATATATATATATGAAACCGAACTAGATTGTATCCCAAAACGATCTATGATCTAATAAAAAACCGTCGTCAATAAAAAAGAAAACCATTCTTACCAAAACTCGGAAACATACAACCAAATGATAATTTCAGAAATATTTATCATGCTGTAAAATTCACCAACCCACGGCCAGGCAAATTGCAATTCAGTGCCATTGTACAAATAGTAATATAAATCAATCACCTGGGTCGAGTCCTGTCAAATTTCATATCTTACATGTTTTCAAATTAGAGGATGACATCTTTTGGATTTTTCATGATTTTCCTGTCAAAACATTGGGATGAGGATGGATGGATGTACCAAAATCTTCCTCAAAACAAAACAAAAACAGTTTTGCAGGCGTGCATTGTGACCGCCCTTTCAAATAGACAGTTACGTCGCATTAAACACTACAGAGATTCGACGTCCCCAAATTATTATTCCGCATGCTTCTTTGTTTTGAGGATTATAAACATTTTACTATTGTAACGTATTAATTTAATTATTATTTATTATAAAATAATAATAACATATATCCATGATTATAATAGAGCAGTTATTTGGAATGCACGGCTCATATTCCATCTTATAATTATAAAATAATAATAATATATATCGATGATTATAATAGAGCAGTTATTTGGAATGCACGGCTCATATTTCATCTTATAAAAAAATTTAATTTAAATTTAAAATTTTCATTTATTTTATTTAATATATAATAATTTGATAAAAATATTTATTTTATTTTATTTTTCTTATTTATGATAAAGTTGATATAATTTTGTTCATTTTGTCAATGATTGATTAAATATTAGAAATTTGAAATTATAATTGATATAAAGGTTAGAATTTGTTTATATATTTTTAATCATTTTAGGTATAAGTCATTCCATTACATTCTTTTGTTATGATTGTAAAACATTATAATATATTTATTTATTATTTTTATTTTAATTTGTTTAGATAGGTATTCATTTTTGATTGGAGCTTCAACCAATTTCGAATACAATCGATAGTTTAAATTATCAACCTAAGTGATGCTTAAAACAACTAAATCATTTTACCAACTCACCCACATCTCATCAATACCTATAACATTTTAATAAAAATCAATTTTTAAATTTAATTCTAATTAATTTTATAATTATAAAAAAAAACTTCTAAATTTAATATTACATGTCAATGAAATATCAATAAAATAGAAACAATTTTTTTATTAATAAAATAGAAACAATTTTATAAAATAAATTACAAATTAATTTTTTAAATTTATAATATTTATATTACAATAATTTTTATTGCAATTTCTTTTGTTTTTGGTTTTTTTATTTTATTTTTATTTTTTACAAATACAATTTATAATTTTTTTTAAATATATTTTTTAATATTTATAAATTGTTAATAAGTTCTTAAAGAGTTAAAAATTATAATTTTAAAAAAGTTATAAATTGAAACCAATTTCCCTTCACATTTGCAATAAGATCTCCTTTTCCAAAAGTAAAGTTGCTTATTCACTTTTAACTACTAAAAATTGTGATTAATAAAATAAATATTTTTCAAATTTCTATTTAATTAGATATTTTTTAATTATTTTTATTTTAATTATTTTTTCATTTCTTTCATTTGATCAACCAACTTTTATATATGACTCTTTTTACTCGTTTGTCATGTCATTAAATATATCATATACAAACTAAAAGACGACGAATCCATTTTTTATTTTGAAGAGAGATTTTTTTTCTTACTATATTTAAATATCTTAAAGATAATTGAATGTCTTTATCTCTATTCCATGTTAATTCATGAAGCTTATTAGTGTTAATGATGGAAAAGGTTGAATAATTATTAATGCAATGTCAATTTTGCAAAATGAATTAAAGATTCCAAATAAAAATTTAACAGTTGTTTTTATATATGATGTTTCTTTTATGATTAAAAATAAAAATGGATTTGTGATTTTATTAAAAAATATGTTCTAAAATTAATAATTGTTTATTTTAGTTATATAACATGCTTCGAAAAAATATTTGAACTAATATTTTTGTAGAGTGGCAAATAAAGTGTAGATGTTCGAAAACCACACAACATGATTCTAGTCATCGTCAAGCACTCCTTAGCACCCTTGGCCCCTTGGGTTAAGATTAATTAATAAAAAAATCCTCCAACACACCCATTCACGCCTTTTGCTAAAATTAATTAAGTTAATTAGTTAAATAAGGCTTATTTACACCTCACCTACCCAAATCGATGGCTAGTTGATCAACACCTAACCTAAGGACCATTTCTACCCTGGCTTTTAATGCCCTAACTTCCTAAGACTTTTTCCTTACACATCCCAATGAGCTTTTTATTAACCTTAGACCATTTCTTAACCTCTTAAGAACCAATCATTAGTGCAAATGGCTAATTTTAGCTATTTTTGACCTTTTCTCCCTGATCGACGATGGTCACCCTCAATTGACGGTGGTTGACTAGGATCGTCGATGGTTATTTAATGTAACCCAAAAGCCTTGCCTTAGAGAGGTTGAAAATTATCTTTTTGCATGAGACTCTCTTACTCTTAGGTGAATCAAAGGTACCAAACAAATCAAGAACCAGACCAAATATATCTAGGTGCTTCAGTAACTTTCCATAAAAATCCTAAGTATTGTTACTCTGTTGACATTGCTCCAAGATCCTGTATAGCTTACACTCAACCTTAACACTCTTTTAGAGCTAAGTATCTACACTTTTTATCAAGTTCAGTAGATAGTTTTAATAGTTTCATTGCTTGTATCCATTTCATCTCCCAACATTCCATTAATTGTGTTAGAGTTTTGCAACTCTAGACACTTCACCTTCTACCCCAAACCACCCACAGACCATTTCAGCTACTTGAATACCCAACTTTCGAACTAGATATTTTTGAGAATTCATTTCTCTCTCACGATGAACATCCAACCCAGAAACCACCTTCAGAACCCTTCTATAACTCACCCCAACAACCATTCTAACCCAAACTAGAAATTATAGTAACTACCACTAGTTATCTCTGATCACCAATGATCATACCTCAATCGATGATGATGTATACACCAAAAATCACACACTGTGATTCTGAATGAAGTATCCCTGGACCACCTTAGGAACCCCTTGGGACCGTTAAACCCTCTAACCCCTAATCAAACCTAACATGTAGTCAATTTAACTCAACTAGCTCAACCTAGCCTTTTACCCCTTTTTACCCTTTAGGACTCGATTGCTGACAGTTGGGTTGACCGTTGATGGTCAGGTTCCACTTCTTTAGCCAAAAGCATGCAAACTATCCACCTAGATTTTTTAAATATAAGTTATTTAAGTCATGTTACGAGCCATTGCATAGATGGTTTATAATTAGACAACCCAATTGAACCTTCACTTCCACCTCTTGCTTGTGATTATAAGAGAAAGGAGCTGGGAGGTGAAAATCATCTACAATTATGATCAAGAGCTTTGTGCATCCAAGAGTTTCTTTTTTTTAGGTCAATCACTATTAGTATCTAGTAATCCAACAATCCAACAATCATATTAGAGAGACAATTTGCTACCACCTCTCAACTAAGTCTTTAGGTACCGTTACTATGTTAGAATCAAGCCAGATTCCACCAACAGGTCAACTACTTCAATCAATCACCCAATCAAATTTTAATAAGACAAGTACTTATTTTTCAATATTTATTTACTTTATTTCCATTTTGCAATCAACCCAGGTCTTGCCCATCTCTTGGAATCTATCTTTTGGATCTCATCAATTAGTAATTTACCAACCCAGATCCTTACATAGTAACAGTCGATGGTTGACTCAACTATCGATGGTCTATCTAATTTTCAATGGTCACCTTAACCGTCGATGATCACCTTAACCATTGATGGTCAACCCAACTATCAATGGTTACTGTGGTAGTGAAAACTAGCAAGCTAATTTCACCTATCTACACCCAACCAAACCTAATTTTTTGTGTACTTGCCTATTCACAGACCCCTTTATTATTTTCTAAAGCAAACCCCAACCCTTTAGCACTATTAATTATCTTAATCATTATTTTAATCATTTCTAGTCTATTTCTCAATAATTATTCTTGTATTTAATTTTAGTGCCTTTTTTATTATTGATGCAAGTACCTTCTATTTTTTTTATAAATTTTAATTGTTTAAAATGTGTGTATTGACAGCCCTTAAAAAAACTCTTACTTTTAGGATCTAGCTATCGTTAGGTAATCCACTCAACTATATATCTAACAAATAAGTTTGCTTTAGTATTTTTTAATCTGCAAGTCATCCTCCCAAGTCAAAGAAGAGTTCCTCATAATCTTCTAATTTCAATGAATACATTATTAATTAGGTTTTTCAACCATATCCGTACTTAGTTTCTTCTTTTCCTTCTTTCTAATAATAAGCAAAAATTTATTAAAACATTCTGGCACACCCGGTGGGATCCTTGTGTCTTTACTTGGGTTCTTATTTTCTTGCATTCTCTCTCTATTGTATGCTCATTAATGAAATCAAAAAATTTATTTGGGCTTAAAACTAAGTGCATACATCGATTGCTTGAAAGTTTAGTTCACATAACTTAACTACAAAAGGCAAAGTAATCTATCGTAGCTTCACTATTTGTTTCACACACTCAACTAAATCACTTTCACCAATTAAACACCAAATAAACTTGAGACAAGGCCCAACTAGGATTTCATCATCTAGTGGTAACCTTACTCTTTTTCGATGATCTTACTTGGAGGTCATTACCAAGGGGACAACCAAATTAGCTTTCTAGTTGAGTATAATCTATGGATATCAATATATATTGGTAAAGCACCTGACACCCTTATCGTTGTGGTGTGTGAAGTGAGGGGGTAGGCCCCAATACCAAGCCACATATTGATTCCAATACAAATTATTTTTGAGTGCCTAAACATAACCTAAAACTAACCATATACTTTTTTTTTAGTATCCGATCTACAAACCAATTTCAGTCACACATCTTCTAAAGGCATAAGCTAAAAGTGAGATTAATTAAAACTCTAAGGCTTAATGTTTATTTTAGAGTGTGATTTGATTTCTTTGATCATTTTATTGTCTTCTCTTTGTTTTAGTAGTGAAGTTGTTTGTGCTTTCTGTCTCCCCTTTCTCGTATGGTTCTCACTCACCAATAGCGAAGAGACCTTGCAGAGTAAAACCCATCACCAAACCAACCTACCTCTTCATCCATGGACTATGTTTTCAAACCAACAAACTCTCCTCACCCCTTAGGAAGTGCTACTTTCACTCAAGAGGTCCCTCAAGGAGATACATATTTTGACACTTTTTTAGAGAACAATCCCATGGCCTTACAACATTACCTTACAACCACATCTTACCATATCCTAGCTTTAACTCCATCCATAGATCCACCTTATGGCATGCCTTCCCATATCATGGGGAGTACATCCATTTCCATAGATACGACTCAACCATTGGCTACCTAAGCTTCCTCAACAACCAACAACCCCTTTGAGACTACCATTGAAAACCAGCCAACTCAAACTACTACTGCCCTTATACCTTCTAGTCCTTCCAACCATTCATTAGCAATAGGAGTTCCTACTTCTAGCACTACCAAATTTACTTTAGTTACCTCCAACCCATCAACCACTACTTTTTTTAAAGCCCTATGGTGTCCATACCCTCTACCTTGCCACCAATTAGCATAAAGGTACCACCCTTCCATCGGCCACCAACCCTACTACCTCTCATATCCAACAAGCACCCCTTGGACCAACCTTTGGCTACATATCTAATTTACAAGGGCATGTACCCAATACCCAACCACCTCCCTCTACCTACCCTTATGTATCCTCCACCCAAACATTGACATCCACTTACCCATATGTGGTAGCCTCCCAACCTTCTACCCACTATCAGCATGCCTCCCAAGCATCACAATAGTATACATCTTATAACCCTTCAGGTACACAACACTAAGCTAACTTAATGAATATGATTATGGATAATAAGAACACCTTTGAGGCACTAGAAACAACATCTTGTCATATGACCAACTTAGCAATGAGCCCATCCATCCATCCGTACCTATTAGGCCATATCATCCCCAATGGGAACTTCCCAAGTTATCTAAATTTCAAAGTAAGGAGGATCCCCAACAAATCATTAGGGAATTTAGACATTCTTGCTATCTCATCACCTATGATGATGCCCTTCTTCTCTACACCTTCCCCATGTCCCTAGCCAGTCCAACATTGGATTGGTATAGTGCCATATCTAAGCACTCCCTTTTCTCTTTCACCCAATTAGCTTAAACCTTCTTGGACCACTTTTCAATCAATATCTCCAAAACAATTTTTATCATTGACCTCTACTTTATCTAGTAGTTTGAAGATGAATCCATTTCCAATTTTATGGCTCATTAGAGGAACTTGATTAACCAAATTTTCTTATCCTTGCCTCAACCCAAACTCAGAGATATTTGCTTAGGTGTGTGCCAAGCATATCTCATCTACACTACATGTCCAAAGCTTTTAAACCTTTGATAAATATTTTACCATGGCATGTAAGTTATAGAATTGAGCCATTATGAAGGAAAGCTAAAGCTTAAAAACAAGAATTTAATCTATAAAACTAATGAAACTTCTTCCTCCAAGTCAAGCAACCAATGTAATACCAACACCAAAAGCAAGGGAACCATGAATGTGGTTGTCTTGAAAGTCACTCCTCCACCTTTTGTTAACCAATCTAATGCCTTTAGTTTCTCAAATCAAAACCTGAGGAACAAAACCCATAACAACCAAAATCAATTCACTCCACTTAGAGAATCATATGCTTCCATTTTGGAGAAGTTATTGAAAGCCAATATCATTCAACTTCCTCCTATCAAGCACCCCAATAATTTAACTCTTCTCATCCCCAACCTAGTTAGAACAATGATAATGATTTGTGTTCCTTTCATCTAGTAATAGGGCATGATGTCAATAGGTGCAACACCTTCAAGAGCCTTATTCAATCCCTCACTGACAAGGGGGAACTTACATTGGATAAAACCAATCCACCATCAAACCAAATCCTTGATATATTTAGGCAACCCTTCCCAAACCATGCTCCTACCAAGAATGAGAGTAACAATGTTGAGTGTTCTTATGATACCCATATGATTAACATGGTCTTTGACATACTTGCTACTAAATAGCCTATTGACCAACCTATCTATCCCTCACCCTCTCTGCTTATTGAGGTAGTAGAATTACCTTCTCCTCATTTAGAAACCTAAAAGGAAACATCATCTTCTCCCCCTTCACTTATTTAGGTGGTGGAGTATTTAACCACCCTTTCAACTGATATACCATAATAACTAACCATCACCACCTCACCTTCACCTTTAACTACTGAGCAAACCACTCCCCCTTCAAAAATCATTCCTAAGGAGAAAAACCTCACATCTACTCCTCCCACAAAGGAGCCACCTATATAAACCCTACATCATTTGATTGAGGAAGAGGATGAGGGTACCATGCCTATGTCTCCACCTAGGGGCATATCTTTTAGGTCCACTATTCAGGGACTCAAACCAACCTACAAACCATTTTCTAGGAAAATGAAAAAATTAGAATTTATTTCCAACCTTGACATGGATTGAGTCACCTTCTAGAAGTAATTATGGCTACCTTATATCACCAAGAAAGAGCCTTCAATCATACATTTGGTAGACCAACCCACCACTTCTGCTATCCAAACTCTTACTTTATCAACCAAACCAATAACAACTTTTACCAATCCAACAATCCATCAACCATCCAAGGCACATAAATACTAAGTAACCAAATAGCCTTCTCAAATCAAACTAACCAAATCAATCAAGAACCTTACCACCTTCATTATACCAAGATTTAGTCACCCATATATGAAATTGGACCTAACCTCTTCGAACCCACCAACTAAATACTAGACCAAAGCAACCAAAGAGGTGAAACCACACAAAGGCTAAAAGGCCCAAGTTTTGCCTCCCTCAACCTTGCCTTCCATTTTGGGGCATCATCTCTCTACCTTGAGCAAGCTGCTAGTTACCTCTACCAAAACCCCACCACCTATTTTGGTTACACCTTCACAGTTGCTCTCTGATGCACCTATTTTTAGTGCACCAATAATACCTAAGATACCTACCTCATGATCTTCCACCTTTGGCTCACCAACCTCCTTACCTAAACTGAAGCCATTACCCAAGCATACCACCTTACCTAAAACACCCATTGCCAAATCTATTTCTTAGCAACCTTCCACCTCAATAATCAAGGCAAGAACTGCTATGCCTCCACCAACACTAGCCAAATCCTATTCAACCATTTTCCATAGGTTATTATAAACCTCTTATTTATCCCTACCTCCCATTAGACCCTTTGACTCTATAACTTCTAAACCTATCCAGTATAATGACCACCACACATGTTCTTATCATAGGACACTCAACCATGATACGAAGAACTACAAAGCTCTCCAAACCATCATCCACCAGATTTATGATGAGGATGATCTATTACAAGATGAACCTCCTATGAGCCCCATACCAATCCAACCACCAACCATACCTACCCAACACTCACCTATTCTTTCACTCTCACCTCAGAGTGAAGATGAATCTGACCAATCTTCCAACCCAACCTCTCCTTCTATCCATACTATCAATATGGTCACAAGAGCACAAAAAAAGGATAAGGGGAAGGCTAAGGTGTCCATTCCTTGGACATACTCATCCTCAAACTCCCAACCAACCTACACCCAATTATATATATCTTTGACCAAATCTAAGGTGTCTATCTTAGGTACCTCCCAATCTAGCCCCTTAAAATCCATCAAGAGAGTTATCCTCAAACAAATTCATTAGACCCCAGTGAAGATGAGCTTGTATGAGTTGATCTCTACATCTCCCCATCATAATCAAACACTAATAGAGGCTTTGCAAGCTATTGAGGTCCAAATTGAGGACCCCCAACCTCTAGCCACCTTTATCAGTGCCCTTCAAATTTCTAACCTTATTACCTGTAAGGATTCTAAAATATCCTCCATCTATCTCGAGGACCCAGATCCTCCTCTCTTTATCATTGCCTACATCAACCAAATCTGCATCAAATGGGTCATGATTGATGGGGGATTTAGCATTAACATCATCTCCACTCACGCCTACAACCAACTCAATTTGCTAGATAATATCATGTTCTAATCTTTAGTTGTCCTTCATTCCTTCAATGATAGCATGGCCACTACCTTGGGAACTGTCATCCTTCATATCCATTTAGGACCCTGTACCCTCTCAAAAAAAAATTATGTTGTAGAAGGTGAATTTCAATATACAACATCTTATTGGAATGATCTTGGATTCACTCCATGGGTTGCATTCCCTCTACCTTCCACCATTGCATTAAGTTTGAGCATGAAGGCCAGGTCATCACCATCCAAGCTAAGTTAAGTCCTTTCTCAACATGTAACATGACCTATCACCCTAATGATGTCCTTATACCCCCATCCATCACACCCTCAACAACTAAAACTCAATCTTCAACCACTAAAGTGGACATCATACCTCCTTCCACCGATGAGGCATCAACTAGTTCCTCTATACCTTTGCACAAAATCCCTACCATAGACCCTTTGGAATCCATGTTTCATCACCTTTAACTGGGGTAGTAACACCTTTTAGCACTTGACACTTTTCCTACTCATGAGTACGGGCAACTTACCAACTAGCTGGTATATGACCCTAATTTTGGAACTATCATTCCCTTTGGACCTCCCCACTATCAAACTCATTTTGTCTATGGGAGGCTTGATAAATCCCTTAGTGATCCTACCATCTCCCTTTCACCTTGACCATTCACCATGGTTTTTCTTACCTATATAAACCAAACTTTTCCAAGACATACCTTCATTGGTGTGCTTGGAAAGACTTCGATATTGGGTGATATGAGCATGGCCCACATGAATTGATCACCATCAAAATTAGGAAGCCACATAAGAAGCACATACTTGGTTTCATCTTACCTAATAAGAAGAAATCCAAACAACCCATCATTACCATTATCGAAGAAGATATCCCTTCCTCATCGACCTCACCTCTACTTGCGTGTGAGGATGATGATGTCATCTTACCTAACTTTTTTTTTGTCAACATGATTAGCTTTGGACCCCTAACTTATCAAAATGAGGGCGTGACCATAACCATCCCTTTGAACCACCCTAAAATGATAGGATATGACTCTCCTACCATTAACAAGTGCCATCATGATGATTATATTCTCACCTACCTTGATGCCCTAGATTATTCAATCCACAAATCCTTTCCTCCCAAGTCTTCGACCATATTGAATGAATCCACCAAAAATATCAACTTGGGTAATCTAAATAACCCCTATTTGTCAAAATCATCCAATCATTGACTATCAAGGAACTTTGAGACTTCCCCTTTTTCCTCCAAGATCACAACATAGCCTTTTCTTAGTCTTATATCAATATGCCTAGAATTGACCCTGCCATTGCTACCCATAACATAGTCACTCACCATGATGCCAAACTTTTAAAACAAAAGCTTTGATGCATGCATCCATGTATAGCCCTTCTCATCAAATAAGAGCATCATCATCTTCTATATGTTAACTCTATTCAACCCATTGACTATCCCTAATGGGTTTTGAATGTCATGCCTATCACCAAAGCCATAGGGGGGCTATACATCTATGAAATTTTATGACCTTAGCCTTGCTCGCCCTAAATATGACTTCCCTCTATCAAGCATCGACCAACTTGTTGATCTTACAGCTGGCCATGAGATGTTATCTCTCATGGATGGGTTCTCAGGTTATAATCAGATCCTAATTACACTCAAAGATCAACACATGATCACCTTTACCACCCCTTGGGAAAACTTTTGCTATAGAGTTATGTCTTTTGGATTAAAGAACATCGGTTTAACCTACCAACATGCCATGACCTATATCTTCCATGACCTTATCCATAATATTGTAGATGACTATGTGGATGACCTTCTCATAAAATCAAAACTCTAAAAATATCACTTAGCCATTCCTTAGATCATCTTTGACTGACTTATCCATTACCATGTCTGCCTTAACCCGCAAAAATGCATTTTTTGGGTCTTGTCAGGAAATATTCTTAGCTTTATTATGTCCCTTCATGGAATCAAAGTCAATCCTACCAAGATCAAAGCCATACTCTACATGTTTCCTCCCATCAACCTTAGGCAACTTCATAGCTTGCAGGGCAAGCTGCAATCCATTCACCATTTTATCTCCTAGCTTTTATATTGATGCCAAGCCTTCCACTACCTTGTGAAGAAGGATGTGTCTTTCAAGTGGAGTAGTGACTATCAAAGGGCCTTTGATTCACTCAAAGAGTACCTTTTGTCTCCACCTATCCTTACCCCTCCCAAGGATGACCGGCCTTTCTACCTATTTATCTCTACCATTGACCATTCCTTCGGGGTAATGCTCACTCACCAAGATAATCAACATAAAGATTAAATTGTATATTATATCAGTCACATGCTTTTATAGTATGAGCTTGATATATCCATATCGAGAAACTTTTCTTAGCTTTAGTCTTCATAACTACCAAACTTCACCATTACCTTCTTAACCATAAAACCTACATCATTACCAATACTGACCCACACATGTACATGCACTCCAAGCCATACCAAAAATATCATATGGCCAAGTGGTTCATGCTCTTAGAAAAGTTTGACCTTGATTTTTTTCAACAAAAGTCAATTAAAGGGCAAGTCATTGCTGACCAATTGGCTGAAACACCTTTGGAAGACAACCAACCCCCTCCTCTTGAGTTCCTCGATGAGTTTATCGTGTTCCTCTCTCAAGTGGATTTCACCTATCAAGTCACCATGTTCTTTGATGGATCAAAGTGTCAATGTGGTGGGGGAGCATGTATCATTCTTATCTCCTTTGATGGTGAAACTCTATCTTTATCCTTCAAGCTTGATTTTGAATGTACCAACAACATGGTTAAGTATGAAGCCTTAGTGATAGGCCTTCAAACTACTTTAGCCCTAGGAGTCAAAACTCAACATCTTTGGCGACTCTCAAATTGTGGTCATTCAAATAAATTACTTTTATCAGTGTAAAAATGATTTCCTACAATAGAAAAAATAACTAGTTGAATAACTCCTAACATCATTTGAACACTATCGCATCTAGTCAACCCCATGATCTAATAATAAGTTTGATGATACCATGGCTTCCTTTGCCTCTCAGATACCATCTGCACCCTTGGACTCTTAGTTGTCTATTGTTATCCATATATTTACCTAACCTTGATATTTCAAACTAGATTTTCCCACCATTTTCAATGTGGAGGAGACCCAACTTGACCTTTGGTATCAACAAACCTTTGACTATATTAATATTAGAATCATTACTTCTATCCTATTTAAAAATTATTGAAGAGTGTTTATTCACAGTACCTCTCACTACACCATTATTAGGGGAATCTTCTATACGAATGGTTTTGATGGCCTCCTCTTTTGTTTCCTACACAGTCAAGAAGCCTCTCACACTATAAAAGAAATACATGATGGCATCTATGGAGGACACTTTAGTGGCCTCATTGTAGCTAAGTATATCATTCACCTCAACTATTATTGGCCTACCCTTAACCAAGACTATTTTGATTATGTGAAAAAGTGTGTCAAATGTCAATAACATGCTAATTTACATCATGCACCTAGCCATAGACTTCAGGGTTCCACTAATTTCTTGTGCTTCTCACAATGGGGTCTAGACCTCATTGGTGAAATTAATCCCCATTCCTCCAAACAACACCATTATATCATCACCATGACCAAGTATTTTACCAAGTGGGTAGAGGTTATTCCCCTAGTCTTGACCAAAGAGGAGAAGATTATCGACTTTATCAACCATCACATCATCTGTCACTTTGGTATTCCTCATAATATTATCATTGATAATGGTAAATTATTTAAGAACAAGCAAGTCTAGGGTCTATGTGATGAATTTAGCATTAAGCTAAGCTTCTCTTCACCCTATCGCCCTTATTACAATGGATAGGTAGAATCCTCTAACAAAACTCTTAATAACATGTTAACTAAAATAGTTAACACATCGGGTCAAGATTGGCATTCACACATCCCATTTACCTTGTGGGAATATTTTAATAGCATTAGAACCCATATGGGTGCTACTCCCTTTTCTCTTGTGTTTGGAATGGAGACCATCTTGCCTCTTGAAGTCCAAATACCCTCTCTTCACATATCTTCATAAGAGCTTGTTTCAGAGGATGATTATCATCAATACCATTTAGCCCAGCTCAAACTATTTTATGAGCATCATTTAGAAACCCCTACCCATCTTTATATCTATCAATAATGCATCAAACAAGCTTATAATAAGCACTTTAAAGTGTAAGAATTCAAAATCAGAGATCTCATCTTAAACGAAAATCAAGTGGGGCAAGTTTGATTTCAATTGGCTTAGACCTTATATCATAACCCATAAGTATGGATCATGAGCTCATTGGTTGTATTCTCTTGAAGGCCACCCAGAACTTGAGCCCCTCAATGATTTGTATATGTGTCCATTCTTTTAATGAGAAGAATCATGTTCACCTTTTGTTTAGCTTAAGCGCATCCCTTGCTATCCACCCATATTCCATCTCCCTATTTTAGGGGTAACTAATTAAAACTAAATCATGTGATTAGGTGTCATTGGCATATCCTTATCTCAAACAATGGGTATCATGACTCTACCCATGGCATGGTTCTCATGGTACTTTTCACACCTTCACAGGATGGATTCCCATGATCATTGTCACCTAAAACTCTTCACATCTAATCAACCTTCTTATGGTTCTAGTTTTGCCTTCATAAATGTGAACCACTAAGCTAGAATAAATAATTATATGTCAATAAAAATCATAGAAAAATAACAAAATTCCTATCACTAGCAATCATGGGTCATTCCTAGCATTCATAAACTACTCCCTAAAAAGACAACTATTGAAAATTTATTTAAAATTTCCACAAGTAAGGTGGATGGCTCCCTCAAAGGATAGCTATCAAAAACATTAATAAAATCACATAAACTTAGACCACTCCCTCAAAGGATGGCTAAGTAAACATTTGTCAAAAGCACAACAATTTCTCATAAGATTCCTGCATCGATCAACTTCCTATATACAATAATCAACAAAAGACCCATTATCAAAATCACAACAAATAAACTAATCTTGAAAGCCGTAATCAACTCTCACAATAACATAATAAGGTAAAAGCCATAATCAACTCTCACAAGTAGACTTCCCACATTGATCAGTCTACATACTTTGACATAGGCTTGTTTACCTTGTTTCTTTGGACACCTATAGAAGTAACATTCTAGTCTCATAGTAGGGTTCTATTTTTACCCATTTCCCCTTTACCCTATATGTAAGAGATTCTTGAGCTTATTTAACATTATGTGGTCAAGGCACCTTTTTAACTAACCAACGCCCTCTCATGTGAGGCATTAGAAGGGATTGTGTTCATTAAGTCAATCCAACTTTGGTTTTATTTTAGTCCATGTCAATAAATGAGCATCATGCCTCCTTCTTATCCTATTGTGACTAGTTAAAATTTTCATTATGACATTTGTCTCTTGATTAGATTCTTTAAGTCTCCCATCTAGTGTTGTTAATTAAACTACCTTAGATATCTTATCCTAAAAACATTAACATCAATGCATAACCATATTAACCATGAGCATAAACCATAAAAAATAGGATAAAACCATAACATCCATGAGCATTTAAACAATCAACCATTTTCCACCACATGTCTAAATCTAGAACAATTTGGTATATACTCATTAAAATTTAGCATGTCATAAGCATAGCCATATATCAAAACCATTTCATGCCTAGCTAAGCCGATGTTAGCATCTAGCATCCATAACTAATGTAAACATCACATTTTAAGAATTAAACATCAACATTAAACCATAAACCATACACCATGAACATAAACATAAATAAATGATCATATATGTAAACTCGTGAGTCAAATAACATAACAATGTGTACATGAAGATAGACAAGACTCTCCCTAAAAAATGTACATCTCACTGCATCAGGTCATAGGCCAAATCAAAATGATATACAAAAATCATATATCTAGCTATATCTATGCCCCAAGGGTACCACTGCCTCTTATAACACCATTGGATCCTGGTACTTGTCTACTTTTTGTGCCTATTGATCCACCACCTATCCCTATTTATCAAAATACAGATTTTGCCCATTGATCTGGGGTCACCAAAACTACCCCACATACTAAGTTATCCATATAGTCACCCCATTGGAGTTCATTTGGACATTGTGCCAAAATAATAACATCATAGTACCATAACTCCTCCACTATAGCTAGGTATCACACTATAGGGGTAAAACTAGGTGGTATGGCCTGTCCTCTTGCTGCTCCTCCTCCTCTCTGCCTTATAGAATCCTCTCCTAAGTCACCAAGCTTAGAGAGGTCCTAGCCCGATCCCTCACACCTATGATAGTAGCAAGCTAACCCTATAAGGTCATAAACTAACCCTATATTATGAAAATATAGCCCTATAACATGGACACTTATCTCTTTAGTACATGTACATATCCCTATACATTAACTAAAGCCACTCCTGCTTGTCCATCATGGCTAGCTAGATCCACAACCATCAACGTCACACATTTTGTTAGGGTGTGGAGCTAAAAGATTCAACTATTTGCAGACACAAGAAGAGGATGCTGAAGAACCAGAAGCACTGGCGTCGGCAGCATGACCGACGTCGATCAGATGCAGTACAGAAGGAAACCAGCGACGGTAGGATGTCGGCCGACGTCGGCAGCACCAGGCAAGCAGGGACCGACGTCGGTCACCTGTGTATTTCCAGAATTGTTGTTGATGAAGAGTCAGTTAAGTGAAGCGAGTGTTTGCATGTCAAATGACTAATTATAGTCACGAGCTGTGTGTCTAATTATTGTAGTTAGATTTCTATTTTTGTAAGCATGGGATCCTATTTAAAGACCCATAAGGCATGTATTTTAATTATCAAGAAGGCAAGTAAAAGCATTGAAGCAAGCAAGGTCAAGGAGATCTACAGGTGTAAGGTCAAGGAGATCAGCTGAAGCATTCAAGGAGGGATAATAACTCAGGCTATAGAGTTGGATTTGTGTTGAGCAAGAGAGAGAGGGAACAAGGTCTTGAGGTGTGGCAAGCCTTTGAGGTGGAGGAAGAAGTGGCATCTTCCTTATTGTATTTTCTTCTAGTAATATTTAATACAAGAGTGTGTATTGTCTCTCAAATTCTTTGCTGTCTCAAGTTTCTAGTTACTTTATCATTCTGGTATAATTCTGTGTTTAATTGCTTATAAGAAAGTAATCAATTGTGCTTCCATTGGATAAGGGGTCACCTAATAGTTGGTATCAGAGCATATTGATTGTTGTAGGTTCTCCTGACAAGTGGTATCAGAGCTACAGTTTGTAGGAAGCAGGATATTGTTTTTGATTACAAGTCATTCATAGGGTTTTCTGATTGAGTGGGAGTTCAGCAATGGCAGAATAAAGTAAGCTACGAATGGAGAAGTTTAACGGCAAGAATTATCAACACTGGAGGATGCAGATTGAGGATTATCTATATCAGAAGGATCTATACTTACCGTTGGGTGGGGTTGCATGCAAGCCCACAGATATGAAGGATGAAGAATGGAGTGTTCTTGATCGGAAGGCTCTCGGTTCCATAAGGTTGAGCCTTGCATCGTCTGTGATTTCTAGCTTATCACAGTGCAAGACAATGAAAGAGTTGATAAAGTCCTTGGCAAATTTATACGAAAAGCCCTCGGCTTCTAATAAGGTATATCTTATGAAGCAGCTCTTTACTTTGCAAATGCAGGAAGGTGGATCGGTAGATACTCATCTCAGTGATTTCCATGGTTTGGTAAACCAATTAGCTTCAGTCAATATTATTTTTGATGATGAGGTAAAGGCTCTCTTGATTTTATGTTCTTTGCCTGAAAGTTGGGATGGTTTGGTTATGGCAGTAAGTAATTCTACATCTACTTCTAAAATCTTAAAATTTGATGATGTTGTGAGTGTGATCTTGAATGAAGAAATACACAGGAGAAGCACAGGTGAATCATTAGGGAATGCTCTAAGTGCAGAAAGTAGGGGAAGGCAAAGGGAGAAGATTGAGCAAGGGAAATCAAGGTCGGGAAGGAGTCCGAGTCCAAAGGTATTACCTACTGGTTTTGTGGAAAGAAAGGACATACAAAGGAGTGTTGGTTGAGAGATAAAGAGAATCAACATGCAGGTACTGAAGAAGCAAAGGATGCAAATATTGTGGTATAGGATGCTCTCATACTTTCTTTGGATAGTCAGTTAGGATCATGGATTTTAGATTCTGGTTCATCTTTTCATGCATCCCCAAACAGAGATTTGTTTCATGAGTATGAACAGGGAGACTTTGGAGTTCTCTATTTAGGGGATGTTATGCCTTGTCAGATAGTTGGCAAAGGGAAAGTGCAGCTGAGATTGCAGATTGACAACACATGGGTGTTGAAGGAGGTCATGCATGTTCCTATTCTGAAGCAGAGTTTAATTTCTGTAGGAAGGTTGGGAGATGAGGGATGCACAATAACCCTCACAGCGGACTCTTGGAAGGTTACCAAGGGAGCACTTGTTCTAGCAAGAGGTAAGAAAGTAGGTACTCTTTATCTACCTACTTGTATTATTGATTCTACTTCTGGTGTAGATTCAAAGATGTGGTCTAATAGGCTTGGTCACGTGAATAAGAAGGGAATGGACGTTCTTGATTCAAAAGGTATGTGTTCAAATTTGGAAAGCATAGATAGAGTTCATTGCAAAAAAAGGAAATTTGATGCTTTTGATAAGAACAAAGAAGCCTTGGTGTTTATGGAAGAGATGAAGGATAGAGATCAGTCAGAAGGGCTGAATAAATCTGAGCAGGGCAGCATGGATAGAGGTTTGATCCAAGAAGAGCTCGCGAATGAAAATTTCATCACTTACAGGAACACACAGACACAGATGTCAGTCACATGGGACCGACATCGGTCATCCAAATATCGACATCGGTCATGTGCAGACCAGCAGGGTCGGTAGGTCAGGCATGAGAAGTCTGATGTTGGTCATAAGGATCGACGTCGGCAGGGGGGACGCTGACGTCAGCCAGGGAAATGACATCGGCAGTCAGGGTCAATGCAGGGAACCGACATCGATCGGGAGTAGATTGGGAGATGGTCGAGATCGGTCACTAGAATGGATGATGGGTGGACAGCTAGCTATCAAGGAGTCTCAAACACCCATATGGAGGTCAGAAATGGTAAGTGAACCTCATATTCATTGTTCACCTTCTTTATATTGCTTACTGATAGTCAAGAACTAGGAAGATGGAAGTAGCAATGCAGGTAGAATCTGGAAACAGTGGGAGCTTGACATGGATGAGGAGTGTGAGTCCTTGGTGAAGAACCAAACAGGTATTTATTGGTAGAGTTGTCAGCTGGAAGGAAGCACTGGATAGAGGGATGGATTCCCATTTTAGAGAAGAGAGTGAATGGACACGTGAGACAAAAGGCTATGGTATATGGTCTTGATCAGGCTGCAGAACAATGGAGGTTTGACCATTATATTTTATCTTTACCAGGTTGGATAATATTAGCTACATTATCCTGTTACTATATTCTGTTACTTGTTGCAGGGTTTCATATACAGGGAGTTTTCTGAGCTAAGGGTAGAGTTGGTTCAGAAGTATGTCATGAAGAATCTGGGAGCAGCAAAATTCTTTTGGCATAAGTGACAGGTATTGCATCACAGGTTTGCGTGGTGGTTGGTCTTCAAGAGTGACTTTGAAGAGGGATACAGAGCCTAAGGAACAAAATAGATGGTGTACAGGTACAGGTATAGTAGCAGCTATTTATCTCCAAGTGGGAGATTGTTAGGGTGTGGAGCTAAAAGCTTCAACTATTTACAGACACAAGAAGAGGATGCTAAAGAACCAGAAGCACCAGCGTTGGTAGCATGACCGATGTCAGTCAGATGCAGTGCAGAAGGAAACCGGCGACGGCAGGATGTCAGCCGATGTCGGCAGCACCAGGCAAGCAGGGACCGACGTCGGTCACCTGTGTATTTCCAGAACTGTTGTTGACGAACAGTCAGTTAAGTGAAGCGAGTGTTTGCATGTCAAATGACTAATTATAGTCACGAGCTATGTGTCTAATTATTATAGTTAGATTTCTATTTTTGTAAGCATGGGATCCTATTTAAAGACCCATAAGGTATGTATTGTAATTATCATGAAGGCAAGTAAAAGCATTGAAGCAAGCAAGGTCAAGGAGATCTACAGGTGTAAGGTCAAGGAGATCAGCTGAAGCATTCAAGGAGGGATAATAACTCAGGCTAGAGAGTTGGTTTTGTGTTGAGCAAGAGAGAGAGGGAACAAGGTCTTGAGGTGTGGCAAGCCTTTGAGGTGGAGGAAGAAGTGACATCTTCCTTATTATATTTTCTTCTAGTAATATTTAATACAAGAGTGTGTATTGTCTCTCAAATTCTTTGTTGTCTCAAGTTTCTAGTTACTTTATCATTCTGGTATAATTCTGTGTTTAATTGATTATAAGAAAGTAATCAATTGTGCTTCCGTTGGATAAGGGGTCACCTAACAGTTGGTATCAGAGCATATTGATTGTTGTAGGTTCTCCTGACACATTTATTGTCTCCACTAATATATGTAATTGGATATATGGGTTGGTACCATATCATGTACCCATCTAGAAACCGAACATCATCTATTTGTGCCCTAGCAGGTAGCTCCTCAAACTCTAGCATAGTAGGAACATGATATGGATCTTACAGCAACACCTCAGAATCCTCTCTCTTGTACTTGGGGAATGGGCCTATAATAACCTATACCAAGATAAACTATCAATGTACCCTATCAAAAGGGATTAACTTCACCTCCCCATCTCATCTACCAAGTATCCATCTATAGCTCTAGATGGAGAGTGTCTACTTGTTGTACCCTGGCCATATCAAGAACTAGACATATGGCCTCCATGTGATATCTCCTATCACTAGTGTACCTAGTGCACCCTTAAACCACTCCACATCATGAGCCCTAACTCTTTCCCCTAATATAACAAAGGCCCCCCTCCATCACATAAACCTGATGGGGAACTCTATCTATGTGTACCCTACCCACGATAATCCCACTAGTCCCATCACCCAAATATGCTCGTAGGCCTAGTAATGTAAGACCAAGCTAACACTAATGCCGTGCCTCCTATGGGCCCTAAACCCCCACATCTTTGTATAGATATTCACAAGTAAAATTAGCATCCAACCAAATATGGTTCAACCCAACAACAACTTCCCCAAAACCCCTAGTAGTAAATACAAAAATCTCTCGCTACTTGAGATAGGAAGCCCAAAGCATGTCACAATAATCACGAGCATGGTCATGAGTCTCCTCTCAGCTAAAAGCCTATGATATAACATAGTATACATAAATCCCCTAGCATGCCATTTGACTTGATCACTCTCATCTCCATATAATAACCCAATGTGATCAACCCATTCCTCTCACTCTATGTGGTATATCAAATCATCATGGAGTAGAAGTCAAGTAATCCTATGAACATCCTCAGGTAAGATGGTCATCTCCCTGATCGATAGCAAAAAGGTGTTCATAATAAGATCCCATCTCTCATTGAGTGCTACAACCATGGATGCATCTCAGGGCATATACTAATAATGCATCATCACTCTTACACCCACCTCATCTATGTGGGCCCAGTCAGCTAGAGTCATCCCCTAATGTATCTTGATGAAGATATATGGCACTTGATTATGCATCTAAATATACTCCCTAGCTTGAACTAATTTAGATCACACCTCAGTCACCTAAACTGGTAACACATATCCTAGCCTGCATAACTTGACCTAGTCCCCTAACCTTTTTTGCCTATTTACTAGGCACCTACCAAGCATACCCTCTTAACCTACAAGATCATTATACCTAGCAAACCCAACCCATTTTACCTTAACCATTTTTAAGCACTTATTAAAAAACATTTTTTAGTAGGTTACCATCAATGGTCATGGTGACTATCGATGGTCAAACACCCATTTTTATATGGATGTTGACCATTAATGGTCAAGCCTGACCATTGACAGTCATTGTGGGTGTTTCATGGCCAAAACACCCAAACCTTATCCTATCTCAACACTACCCAAGATGCATTCAAATGAACCTAATTAGCTAACCTATACATTTTACTCACCCCCAATCACCTACCCACCCCATAAATTCCCAACTCCACCTATCCAATTACCCACATTTCTCTCCAACCTACCTAGGGCATTTGGTCTAACACTAGAATTTTAACCTACCCTTAACCCCTACATTTACAAATTAAAATCTAAAACTATCAAAACCAATGCACCCTTACCTCATTTCATGACTGCCATCATGGAGTCAGCCATAGACCTGCTCATCCTCACCTATGCCCATGTGTTCCCTACATCCTTAGCTTGATGCCAAACATCCACCTCAACAAGCACACCCTCAACAAATACCTTTGACACTTAATGCCCATATCTCCTAGATCTCAAATTCAATGATCACAAATAATAAGTGAGTAAAAGTAATTTCAAAATCACTTTTACCCCATGGATTTTTAAGGTTTGGACCCTGACCATCAACGGTCAGGGTGACCATCAATGGTCTCCCTTGAGAACCTTGACCATTGATGGTTAGGATTCTTAATTTGTTGCATTTCCATTATCAAGCCTCCTTTTTAGCTAAACCAACCATTTCTTACTCACCCATAGAGTTTATCCACTCTACCCAACTTGACCACCTCGACACCTCATCATTGGTCCATTTTGGCTCAACTAGTGCACATTTTTTGACATATTTTGCCCAGTTCTTTGACTTTAACAATAATATTTCCATGTTGACCCTTTTAAACTTGTACCACCTCATACTTACCTACCCTATTTGTGTCTTCTCAAGAGCACTTCTTACCTTAAATACCCATGACACTTGACCTATTTTTGTTTTTCATAGGAGCACTTCCTATTTTAGATGCTTACAAAAGCACTGACCTTGTCTAGGAGACTAATATGTGTACCCAACCACCATGCCTAAATGTGATCATATGGTACATTGGTCACTTGTCCCTTAGAACCAACCCTTATTGTTATCAACCATGGCAACCTTGTCTTGGCATAATCTTGGATATCACACCTTTTATCACACTTTGTGCACCTATTTGCACTTTAGTGCCCAATGCCATCCACCTTCATCATCACCTTCACCCACCTTGTCAAACCTACACTTGATTTTGATTTACCTCATCACCTCCTAGTTTGAGGGGAAACACCTCCTCCCATACTTAGGGTAATCAATAGACCTTTCATCAACATCATTTTTTGTTTTTTAGCTAGTTGATTATAGATTACATAACAAAAAAGGGAAAAATGTAGACATAAAAAATCTGCACACTACAATTTTAAATGTCAAAGTACCCTTGGACCACCTTAGGACCTCCTTGGGACCATTCAACCATATAACCCCTAAAAATTGTAGTCAATTTAACTCAACTAGATTAACCTAGACTTTTACCCCTTTTTACCCTTTGAGACTTGATCTTGGATGATTAGGTTGATCATCGATGGTCACCTTAACCATTGATGGTTAGGGTCCACCTCTTTATCTAAAAGCATGTAAACTACCTTCTTAAATTTTCTAAACATAAGTTATCTAAATCCTATTGTGAGCCATTGTATGGATGATTTATAATTAGATAGACTAGTTGAACCTTCCCTTCTACCTCTTGCTTGTGCCTATAAGAGAGAGGAGTTGAGAGGTGAAAATCATCTAAAATTATGATAAATATTTTTATGCATCCAAGATTTTCCTTTTTATAGGTCAATTACCATCAATAATCCAATAATCCAACAATCCAATAATCATATCAAAGAGATAATTTGTTGCCACCTCTCCACTAAGTCTTTAGGTACCATTACTCTATCAGAATCAAGCTAAATTCTACCAATAGGTCAATTAACTCAATCAATCACTCAATTGACTTCTGAAAAAAAGTTCTTGTTTCTCAGTATTCATTTACTTTATTTCCATTTTAAAATTGTTAGGTTGTGGAGCTAAAAGCTTCAACTATGCAGACATGGAGGAGGTTGCTAAGTTCCAGGGATACCAGCGTCGACAGTGTAACCGACGTCGGTCATCTAAAATGCAGAAGGGAAACCAGCATCGGCAGGAGGTTGGCCAATGTTAGTCAACTCCAGGCAGACAGGGACCGACGTCGGTCGCCTGTGCGGTTCTAAAACTATTCATTGCACGAACAATTAGTTCATTGAACCAAGTGTTTGCATGTAAAGGCTATTTTGAGTCTTGAGCTACGTGTCTAAATTAAGAGTCTAAGTTATTGTTTAAGTGTGGGATCTATTTATAGACCCATTGGCATGTATTGTAAAGTGTGCTAGGTAGCTAGAGTGCTAGTTAGAGTTGAGCAAGTGTAGCTCCTTCTAGTTCCACAGATGAGCAAATAAAGGAAGGCAAGGAAGATCCTTCCAAGTGTAAGATCATTTGAATTGCAGGTCGTTGCAAGTTCATGGAGAAGATCTACATGGTAAGTAAGATCATTTGAGTTGTAGGTTGTTGCAAGCTTATGGGAGATCTACTTGAAGTACTTTGAATACTTGTGTACTGGCAGGGTTATTACTGACTGGTTGGAGGTGAACACCAATTCTATGTGTGAGTTGTGTGTTGGGACCATTTTTGGTAGGAGAGTGAACTCTTGAGAAGAATTACTGTACACTTGGTGTGGGAAGCCTGAAAGGTGTGGAAGAGTGTGGCGTCTCTTCATTGTATTCTTTTCTGGATGAGTATTAATACAATTTGTGTTGTCTCTAATATTCTGTGTCATTTGTGAATTCTAGTTACTTATTGCTTCTGGTTAATTCTGCATGTTTAGTTGCTTATACAAGGTAATCATATTGTGCTCTTATTAAGGAGAAAGATCTTGACAAGTGGGATCAGAGTTGTTTGTTGTTCTTGATTCTCCATCAACTGGTATTAGAGATTTTGGTTGGGTTACTAACATGTGTTTTAGATTTGGTTAGTGTGTGTTGATTATAGGTTACTCACAGGGGTTTCTGTTTGAGTGGGAGTATATCAATGGCAAAATAAAGTAAGCTATGAATAGAGAAGTTTAATGGCAAGAACTATCAATTATGGAGGATGCAGATTGAAGATTATCTATATTAGAAAGATTTGTACTTACCATTGGGTGGGGTTGCATGCAAGCCCCTGGATATGAAGGTTGAAGAATGGGATGTTCTTGATCAGAAGGCTCTGGGATCTATAAGGTTGAGTCTTGCATCGTCTGTGATTTCCAACTTATCACAGGCTAAGACAATGGTAGAGTTGATGGAATCTTTGGCAAATTTATATGAAAAACCCTTAGCTTCGAATAAGGTATTTCTTATGAAGCAATTATTTAATTTGCAAACGTTGGAAGGTGGCTCTGTTCATAGTCAATTTAGTGATTTCCATGGTTTGGTAAACTAGTTAAGTTCAGTCAATATTGTTTTTGATGATGAAATTAAGGCTCTCTTAATCTTATGCTCATTACCTGAAAGTTGGGAGAGTTTGGTAATGGCAGTTAGTAATACTGCGTCTGCTTCAAAAATATTAAAAGTGGACGATGTTGTGAGTGTAATCTTGAATGAAGAAATTTGCAGGAAAAGCACAGGGGAATCATCAGGAAATGCTTTGAGTGTGGAAAGCAGGGGAAGGCAAAGAGAGAAGATCGAGCATGGGAGATCAAGGTCCAAGATAGGCAGGAGATCCAAGTCCAAGTATGGCAGAATAACCTGCTGGAAATGTGGAAAGCAAGGGCACTTAAAGAGAGATTGTTGGTTGGATGAAGATCAACATGAAGGACATGAAGAAGTAGATGTTGCAGATTATGCTACACATGATGCTCTGGTATGTTCTTTAGATAAAGTAGAATCTTGGGTTTTAGATTTTGGTGCCTCTTTTCATGCATCCCTAAATAGGGAATTTTTTCATGAGTATGTCTAGGGAGACTTTGGAGAAATTTATTTAGGGGATGGTAAGCCTTGTTAGATGGTTGGCAAAGGGAAAGTGAAGCTGAAACTGCAGACAGGGAACACATGGGTGTTGAAGGAGGTCATGCATATCCCAATCTTGAAGCGGAATTTGATTTCTGTTGGAAAGTTGGGTGATGAGGGTTGCACAGTAACTCTCACAGTGGACTCTTGGAAGGTTACCAAAGGTGCACTTGTTTTAGCAAGAGGTAAGAAAGTAGGTACATTTTATCTATCTACTTGTATTACTGATTCTCCTTTGGTTTATCTACTTCAGCTGTAGATTCGAAGATGTGGCTTAATAGGGATGCATGTTCTTGAGTTAAAGGGTATGCTTTTGGATTTGAAAAGCATGGATCGAGATTTCTGTATGCAGAAGAAGAAAGTGATGTTTCTTGAGAAATCTGATGTTTGTGATAAGAACAGGAAAGCTTTGGTTTTCAAGGAGAAGGTGACGGATAGAGATCAGCGTAAGGGGCTAAGGAACTCTAAGTAGAGCAAGGTTGATATGGACAAGGGTTTGATCCAAAAGGAGCTCATGGGTAAAGGTCATCGCTCACAAGTAAAACATAGAGACCGATGTTGGTTAGAAAACTGGCTTTAGCATCTAGACAGGGACCGACGTCGGCTATGTGCAGCCCAATGTCGGTGACTCAGGACAGATAAACACCGGCGTTGGTCAGGGGGAACCGACGTCGGCGATGAGGCAGTTGCATAGAATCGACATCGGTCGGGTGCAGATTGAGATGTGACTGGCATCGGTCACTGAGACGGATTTTGGGCAGACAACAAGCTGTCAAGGAGTTTCAAGCACCCATATGGAGGATTTAAAGGGTAAGTAAGCCTCAAATTCATCATTTCCCTTCTTTACACTACTTGTTGCTCACTGATGGTCAAGAAATAGGAAGTTATTAAAGAAGCAGAGCAGGTAGATCTAGGAAATAGTGGGAGCTTGGCATGGATGAAGGATGTGATTCCTTGGAGAAGAACCAAACGAGAGTTTTTGGTGGAGTAGCCAGCGGGAAGAAAGCACTGAGAGATGAATGGATGTTCAAGATAAATAAGAGCGAGAATGGACACGTGAGACAGAAGGCCAGGGTATATGGTCTTGTGTAAGCTACAGGATAATGGAGGTTTGACTATTGTGTTTCTCTTTACTAGGTTGGATGATATTAGCTAAATTATCTTGTTACTATATTGTGTGCTTGTTACAAGGTTACATATACAGGGAGTTGTTGAACTAAAGGTAAAGCTAGTTCAGAGGTGTGTCATGAGGAATCTGGGAGCAGCAAGATTCTTTGGCATGAGTGTGTTCTAGAGACATGGAAGGTCACAGGTTGATTTTGTCTTCAGATGATTGTGTGAAACCGGTTAGCATGCCGATGGTTGGATAGTTCTATGAACAGTGTCCTGATTCACATAATGAGGTTAAGTGCATGGTATGTACTAGACCTGAGATTTCCCAAGTAGTGGAAGTTGTCAAAAAATTTGGGTCAATCTAGGAAAGAAGCACTGGAGGGCAGTTCAGTGGATTCTCAGGTATCTGAGAGGGACCAACAATAGGTGCACATGCTATGCAGGGTCAAGTTATTTTCTACATGGGTTTGTAGATGCGGATGTGGCAAGTGATTTGGATGATAGGAGGTGCACCACAGGATTTGTGGTGGTTGGTCTTCAAGAGTGATCTTGAAGAGGGATACAGAGCCAAGAGAATAAACTAGATGATGTATAGGTATAGGTACAGTTGCAGCTATTTATCTCCAAGTGGGAGATTGTTAGGTTGTGGAGCTAAAAGCTTCAACTATGTAGACATGGAGGAGGTTGCTGAGTTCCAGGGATACTGGCGTCAGCAATGTAACCAACGTCAATCATTTATTGTGTAGAAGGGAAACCAACATCAGTTGGAGGTCGATCGACATCAGTCAACTCTAGGCAGACAGGGACCGACGTCAGTCGCCTGTGCGGTTCCAGAACTGTTCGTTGCACGAACAGTTAGTTTGTTGAATCGACTGTTTGCATGTAAAGACTATTTCAAGTCTTGAGCTGTGTGTTTATATTAAGGGTCTAAGTTATTGTTTAAGTGTGGGATCTATTTATAGACCCATTGGCATGTATTGTAAAGTGTGCTAGATAGCGAGAGTGCTAGTTAGAGTTGAGCAAGTGTAGCTCCTTCTAGTTCCACAGATGAGCAAATAGAGGAAGGCAAGGAAGATCCTTCCAAGTGTAAGATCATTTGAATTGCAGGTTGTTGCAAGTTCATGGAGAAGATCTACATGGTAAGTAAGATCATTTGAATTACAGGTTGTTGCAAGCTTATGGGAGATCTACTTGAAGTACTTTGAGTACTTGTGTACTGGCAGGGTTATTACTGACTGGTTGGAGGTGAACACCAATTCTATGTGTGAGTTGTGTGTTGGGACCGTTTTTGGTAAGAGAGTGAATTCTTAAGAAGAATTACTATACACTTGGTGTGGGAAGCCTGAAAGGTGTGGAAGAGTGTGGCGTCTCTTCATTGTATTCTTTTTTGGATGAGTATTAATACAGTTTGTGTTGTCTCTAATATTCTGTGTCATTTGTGAATTCTAGTTACTTATTACTTCTGGTTAATTTTGCATATTTAGTTGCTTATACAAGGTAATCATATTGTGCTCTTATTGAGGAGCAAGATCCTGACAAGTGGGATCAGAGCTGTTTGTTGTTCTTGATTTCCCATCAAAAATCAACCTAGGTCTTACCCATCTCTTGAAATCCATTTTGTGGATCTCATCAATTAGTAATTTACCAACCCAGATCCTTATATAGTAACCGTTGATGGTTAAATCAATCACCAATGGTCTATTCAACCGTCTATGATCACCTTGATTTCAATGATCACCTTAACCACCAATGGTCAGCCCAACTACTGATGGTCACTAAGGTAGTGCAAACCAACAAGCTAATTTCAGCTATCTACACCCAACTAAACCCAATTTTTTATGTTCTTGCTTATTTGTAGACCCCTTTATGATTTTCTAAAGTAGACCCCAACCCTCTAACACTAGTATTAATTATCTTAATCATTTATACTCTATTTGTTAAAAAGCATTCTTGTGTTCAATTTCAGTACCCTTTTGATTATTGATACAAGTACATTCTATTTTGTTTATAAGCTTAATTATTTAAAACATGTGGATTGATATCCCCTAAAGAAGTTCTTGCTTCTATAATCTAGATATCATAAGGCAATCCACTCAACTATCTATATAATAAACAAGTTTGCTTTAGTGCTTTCTTATCTGTAGGTCATCCTCCCAAGTCAAAGAGGAGCTCTTCATAATCTTTTGATTTCAACACATTCACTATTAATCAAGTTTTTAAACCATATTGATACTTAGTTTCTTCTTTTCCCTCTTTCCAATAATAAACAAAAATTCATTGAAATAGATTGTTTGCCTAACTGCCATCGATTGCACAGTGACCATCAATGGTTACTGTGTGTTTTATTTTCCCTAATATATTTGAGTTGGAGAAGGAAAGTCAAGTAGAGTCAAGTAGAAGCCACAACTCTTTTGCTCCTCTATCAAGCTTTGATGAAGAGACCATAGTATGCTACAAGTGCAACAACTACGGACACATAGCTCGGTATTGCAGAAGCGTGTTCGAGTCAGTCAAGAAGGATCAGAGGTTTAAAGCTCCATTCATCAAGAAGAAGAATCAAAGTGTCAAAGATCCATTTATCAGGAAGAAGGTTCAGACATGTACATGGCAGAAGAAACAACATGAAGATTCTATGATGATGCAGACAGCTCTGCATGTGGGAGGTAAAGATCAGCCATGGTTAATTGATAGCAGATGTTCGAGGCATATGACAGGAGATAAAAGTAAGTTCATTTCTCTAAAGAAGATTAATGGTGGTACAATGAGGTTTGGAGATAAAACCACTGCCAAGATAGCCATAAAAGGTACTTTGAGTTTGGATTATGGTAGAATTAAGACTAAAAATGTTTTGTATGTAAAAGGTCTTAAGCATAATCTGTTGAGTGTTAGTCAAATTTGTGATCAAGGATACACATTAAGGTTTCATGCTAAAGGTTGTGAGATTAGAAGAAAAGATTCAAATGAGTTGATTGCAAATGCTCAAAGGACAGGGAAAAATGTTTATGTTCTATCATATATCTTCTCAAAGGCCCGATCAAAGGATACATTCAAAGATCAGAGAGAGGAGTTGGGAGTAATTTCTATTACTTCCTACCATTAATGTTCAACATCAAGTGAGGGGGAGCTAAGTGTTAGCTCTAGGTAGGCCCTTTGCCATTGATGTCAAAGGGCGAGAATAATAGGTATAGGTATAGGTGCAAAAAATAGGTACAGGGAACATGTATAGGTTACTACAGTAAGGGGGAGTTATTGTATGCTTTCAGATGATAGTATATGCAAGTGACAGGATGTGGCAGTTTCAGGATTGAGGTTGTCATCAATGACAAAGGGGGAGATTGTTGGAAATATTGTCATTGATGTCAAAGGTTTAGTATTATTGGTGATAAAGGCCCCATTGCATTTAATGTTGTTTATCTTGGTTAATATGAGTTAATATTTATTTAATATTAATGAATATAATTTTGGTTGCATATGAGACAAAATAAGGGCCCATGGAGAATTCGAAGAGTCACGGGATAAAGACAAAAGAAGGATGGGACGCATTTTCCCATGAAGAGTCATCTTGGGGAATACCAAGAGTCACCAAGTGAAGACAAAAGAGTAAAGGGTGAATTTCTCATGAAGGGACACTTTAAGGAATACAAAAAGTCACCAAAGATAAGGACAAAAGTGGGAAGGACGTTTTTGGTCATGAAGGGTCACCACATGACTTTTAAAATGCTTGGATATGAAGGGTCATCCAAGATTGGCACCATTTTCCATGAGAATTGAAAGGTCACAAAGGGGGAAGGCCAAAGGTCATTTGGAAAGCTATAAATAAAGGTTTGAGTAGCCATTTGTAATGTGGAAGTGAGAGGTTGATTTGATATTGTAATATCTAGCTTAGAAGAGCAATTGTGAGAGATGATTTGTATTTGTTATATCTAGCTTAGAAGAGCAAAAGTGAGAGAGAGGAAGGAGATGTTGTATTGATCTATCATTTTTTGAGATAGCAACATTGAGAGATAGGTGTGTGGTATACACAAAGGGGTTGGTGCTCCTATGGGTTGGTGCTCACGAATTATTGTTGAGTTGGTGCTTGGCAAGGGGTTGGTGCTCTTGTGGGTTGGTGCTCATGAATTGTTGTTGGGTTCGTGCTCAGCAAAGGGGTATGGTGCTCTTGTGAGTTGGTGCTCATGAATAGGTGCTAGGTTGGTGCTCGATAAAGGGGTTTGAAGCTCCTATGGGTTGGTGCTCATGAATTATAGCTAAGGTTTATACATGGCAAAGGGGTATGGTGCTCCTTTGGGGTTGTTCTCACGAATATATTTGAGATTGATTCTCCGTGGTTTTTACCACATTGGGTTTCCACATTATATTTGGTGTCTCTCTCTATCTTGTGTGGATGTTTATTATTTGAGTTTTATTTCATATTTTGAATGTTTGATTAAGTGGAATTTGGTTAAAGGAAAGATTTATAAGATATATAATATACTGATTCACCCCCCCTCTCTCAATATATTCCATGCTTAATAATTGGTATCAGAGCAGGTTCCTTTTTGAAAAGTTTTACAAATTAAAGGTAGATCAGGAAAGCACGATGGCTAGGTCACAGGAAGGATTTTCTACAAATAAGGCACCTTTGTTTGATGGGATGAATTATGCTTTTTGGAGCATGAGAATGAAGGTTTATTTGTTGCCCTTGGATTCGACATATGGAAATCAGTGGTGGAGGAATATGAAGAGCCACATACATCTACAATTACTCCAGTAGAAAAGAAGGCAAGTGAATGTAATGATAAAGCTTTAAATGCTATTTTATGTGGTTTATGTGAATCTGAATTTGTTAAAGCTATGAAATGTAAATCTACTCATGAAACTTGGGTAAAAATTGAGAATATTTACAAAGGTGATGGAAAGGTTCAGCAAGCTAAGTTGCAGACTTTTAGAAGGCAGTTTGAAAGTTTGAAAATGGCACCAATCTTGGATGACCCTTCATATTTGAGCATTTGAAAGGTCATGTGGTGACCCTTCATGACCAAAAACGTCCTTCCCACTTTTGTCCTTATCTTTGGTGACTTTTTGTATTCCTTAAAGTGTCCCTTAATGAGAAATTCGCCCTTTACTCTTTTGTCTTCACTTGGTGACTCTTGGTATTCCCCAAGATGACTCTTCATGGGAAAATGCATCCCATCCTTCTTTTGTCTTTATCCCGTGACTCTTCAACTTCTCCATGGGCCCTTATTTTGTCTCATATGCAACCAAAAATATATTCATTAATATTAAATAAATATTAACTCATATTAACCAAGATAAACAACATTAAATTCAATGGGGCCTTTATTACCAATAATACTAAACCTTTGACATCAATGACAATATTTCTAACAGTTCTTGCTTCTATAATCTAGATATCGTGAGGCAATCCACTCAACTATCTGTATAATAAACAAGTTTGCTTTAGTGCTTTTTTATCTGTAGGTCGTCCTCCCAAGTCAAAGAGGAGCTCTTCCTAATCTTTTGATTTCAACATATGCACTATTAATCAAGTTTTTAAACCATACTGATACTTAGTTTCTTCTTTTCCCTCTCTCCAATAATAAACAAAAATTTATTGAAATAGATTGTTTGCCTAACTGCCACCAATTGCATAGTGACCATCAATGGTTACTGTGTGTTTTATTTTCCTTAAAATAGCAAGCAATTTTCACCTATCAAACCATACCCAAATTCCAATTTTTAAGTTTCTATTACATCACAGAGGTTTAAGTTATTTTCTAAATCAGTTTTGAACACTTTAGCATTCATCTTTATCAAGTTATTGCTATTTTCTTGAAATCACTTCATTCCTATTCAAAAGCATTTCTTGCATTAAAGTTTTGGTACTTTCTATTATTTTATGTAATCACTTATTTATTTTATCAGAACTTAATTGTCTTAAAGAGTGGACTGACAACCTCTAAAGAAGCTTAGTGCTTCTTTGATTTAGTTCATGATAGGTAGTCCACATAACTATCTCACTAATCCACCATTTTTTAGTTGCTTTCTTATCTGCAGGTCATCCTACCAAGACAAAGAGGAGTATCTAAAATTATCTGGATTCATGTGCATAAAACGAAATAAGGTTCTTCTACCACACCCTTCTTTAAAGTTTCTTCTTACTTTCTAAAAAATAAAATAAACAAAAAAAGTAGTGAAATATTCTGGCACACCTGCTGGAACCCTTGAGATTTTTCTTGGGTTCTTAGTTCTTAAAGCATTTTAATTACATCAGTGAAGATTCATCCATTTGCATTCTTTTTTGAAAATAAAAATTTTCTTTCATTTTTTCCTTTTCAAAAAGTAAGTTTTAGTCTCTTTTGTATTCTTAAAAAAGGGTTACAATTGTCATTTTCCTTCATTTATAAAAGACAAAAGCATCCATCTTAGGATTAAGAATTGCATCATCATATCCCTTTTAGTTGCATCTAGTTATTTTTATAATCATTTGAAAAGAAATCAAAATTTTCCTTTGGGTCTAAAATTAACATGCATCCATTTTTTGCTTGTATTACTTAGCTCACATAGTGTTATGTACCTAGGGATATGATATATTAATGTATATGGGTTGATGGAGATGCTGACATGTGGCACATTTCATCATCTCTATCAACCCATATACATTAATAAATCATATCCTTAGGTACATTCAAATTTCTAATCACTATGGATATGCATGGAAGCTAAAAAAGAATTACTATTGTCAGGTATGGAATCAAAGAAATGTAGTAGCCTATGGAACATAGGATGAATGGGTAAATCACTTTGATTATGAATTAAATAATACCTACTATGGTCATGGATGGAATCAGAGTAGCACAATAGAATATGGTACATGGAATCAAAAGAGAAATAATTATGCATGAACACCAAAGTAATACAATCATGATCATGAATGGAATCAGAGGAGCACAATGGAATTTAGAAATAGAATTGGAGAGTGATCACCTACTAAGATCACATATGAGTGGTTAGATGACTGAGACTAGAGACAAGTGGGAAATAATTTGAAGCATATTCATTATTTAGTTTCTTTATATGTTTCAGAGATGAAACATGTCTAGGAGGGAGGTAATGCTATGTATCTAGGGATATGATATATTAATGTATATGGGTTGATGGAGATGTTGACATGTGGCACATATCCCCCTTAGTTATATGGGTCTAATATATTAGGATAATGGAGTAACTTGTGGAAACAGTGCATTGGGCAATGGTTGGGCTACCTTGGGATTATGAGGTTATCCATCCATTGTTAGTTAGAGGTCCATATAAATAATATGAATATTATTGCAAAGGTATTTAAGTAAGCATTAAGTCTTTTATTGTAAGGGGATATTGGAGTTTACCCCTTCCAAGAGACAATTTGGAGTTATTCCTTCTTAAAGGAGTATTATATGGTGTTGTCCTAATTTAAGGGTATTCTATTTATGTATATATTGAGTATTTGGGCATCTTTTCCACCTATATCTATTATGTTGAGTTGATCTACATATATTATATATTATTTTCAAATATTATAAGTGTGAATCATACCACATAGTTTAATTTAATCAAGTAAATCAATCGTAGTCTCACTTCTTATTACACACACAATACCAAACCACATATTCAATCAAACATCAAAACACTAACACAAGGCCCGACTAGCATTTTATCACCTAGTGGTAAACCTATTACTCTGGCTATCCCACTTGAATTTCACCATCAAGGGGAGAAACCAAGAATCAGTTCACTAGTTGAGTATAATATCTAGTAATTTGGTATATTTTGGCTAAGCATCGAACATCCTTATCACTGCGCTATGTGAAGTGATGGGGTAGGCCCTAATACCAAGCCACATACCAAATTTTAGTACATATTTTGAGAGCCTTTAACATCCTGAAACCATCTTTAGAATGCCTTCTCTAGTTCCCATTTTAAAAGCCCAAGTTGAGTCTCAACTTTTTAAAAACTAAAACATAATCCCAACGAGAGATAAAAAGTATTCTAGGACTTAAATATACTCTTAATGTATATTTGTTTTCCTTGAATCTTTTATTTTGTTTGCTTCTCTTTTGAGTGTGTGAGATTGATCTAGAAGATTTTCATTCTTCATATAGTTTGGGATAATTAATTAATATCTAATTTAATGGTATTTTTATTTTACCATAGGATATATATTTAATTAATTAATATCTTATTTAATGGTATTTTTTTAATTTTATCATGAGATATATTTGATTAATTAATATCTTATTCAATGGTATTTTTATTTTACCATGGGATATATATTTATTTAATTAATATCCTATTTAATGGTATTTTTCTATTTTACCATGGGATATATTTAATTAATTAGATATTTTATTTGATGGTTTTTAATCTATCATTGGATATTTTATTCCTAAAAATATACTATTCCCACTCCCACTTGAATAGTTATTCAAAATAGTCATGGGATATATTTTTAATTCTTTATCCCCTAAATCAAGAGTCCTACTACTCTTATATTATCAAAAAGACAAAAATTCTTTAAAAAAATTAATTTAGTAGTTTAATCATGGGTTGTTTAAGATAAGTACAGTTGCATGTTTTCATTTAAATCCAAGTCTTTATTCCACCAAAGAAATGTGAGGTTGACTTCTTAGAGGTTTGTTAAAGAAAGTAATGAAAATATTGTAATTCTTTAATCTCATGAGTTAAACTCCATTTTATTTTTTCCACTTGCAAACAATCATATGATTGGTGAAAAGATATTTGGTTCTTAATTTTTTTAGTGGGGAGATTATGGTTTTATTTTGATGGAGATTTACATGCATATTAATCTTTTATTAAAAGATTATCCCAAGTCTTTAACTCCAAGATTATTAAAATATAGCATGGTATTTGATTTGGACAAGTTTATTGCATGATAATTTTTATTTACCAAGAAAATACAAATCTTGATATTAAATTGCCAATCTTGATCTTAGCTTAAGGAGTCTTGGCATACATTTAATCTTGGTGTGGAATATTTTTAAAGATTTGTTTCTACATTCAAGTGGGAATTATTATTATTACTACATTGAAAAATATGTGGTAATTTAATTCTTTAAAGCTTCTCAAAGATTCTTGATAGATGTTGTATGTAGAAACATTGACGATAAAGGGTTTATAACTAGTAAAGATTATTAAACATATTATGTAGAGAAGTTTAATTATTTGCTATTTATGATAACATAGATCAATTTTGGCACTAATTCTATGTCATTATCCATGTTCAGCTATACGTCAATGATGTTGAATTCTATTTTGAGATTTTTGGTTTTGATCGGTTGGAGAGCAAAACCAAATACAAGTAGCAAGAAATCTAAGAGAGTCAATGCCATGTTGTCAAAATAGGAAAAATCTTAATTTGAAGAAATTATTAGTACCACAGAGAAATTTTTTATTATCCAACCAACATTATTGTTGAGAAATATAGATATAACTATAAGGTTATTTTATAGAGGCAATGATAGGATTTTGGAAGAGAAGTAGTGGATTTGGATAGAGAAAATTGCAGATAGAGATATCTAGACAGAGAGGTAACAAAATATCCAAGAGGTTTATTTTGTTATACAGATAGATATCTGGTATGAAAATAATTATTTACTCAGAGATTTTTTTTTGTAATCAGTCTCAAAGAGTTTCAATAAGATCAAAACACTCATAGAGTCCATGGACCATGGATGTAGTCATTTGGTGAACCCCATAAACAAATCTTCTATGTTATGTTTTATTTTTAATTTTCTATCTATAATCAAAATTATTTTCAATTTTATTTATTAAAAGTAAGGAAGTTTTATAATTTAATTTTTAAACTTATTAAAAAGAGAAATTAGAAATTAAAATATTCTATTTTAATTTAAATATGATCCAAGTAGACTGTAAATTTTTTTATAACTTAGATTTATAGATTAGTTTGGTATCAGAGTAATTGATCAATAGGATTTAATAGTGTGATTTACCTATGGTTAACAATTTGTTAGTTGACAATTATTGTAGTTGGTTCAGTTGTGTGGTTTACCTGTGATTAACAATTTGCTAGTTAACAATTATTACAGTTGGTTCAATTTTGTGTTGATTATAAGAATAGGTAAACTATGGGAAAGTTATCAAAATAATAAAAAAATCGATGAGCTTGATTCATATAATCAAAAAATTCAAGAAGAGAACTCTCCCTTGAGATCAAAATTCTACTCCATGAAAGAGGAGATTGAAAAGTTGAAATATGATTTATAGACCAAGAATGAGCTCTTAAAAAAGTTATAGAATGGTGAAAGATCGAAGGAATTGCCTTCCACATCAAATGTAGAAACAATGATAGAATAATATACTATAAGTCATCATGTAATAATTCCTCTCATTCAGTTTCAAATATTACTTTTGGTGTTTTTGAAAAACATGCTAAGGGTATTGGGTCTAAACTGTTAAATAAAATGGGGTTTGAAGGAAGAGGCCTTGGTAAATATGGACAAAGCATAACTAACCTCATATAGGTAGAGGATAGGCCTTGTTTTGTAGGTTTGGGGTATACTGGTGAACAAATAGAAATTGGAGAAAGTTTCAAATCCGTAAGAGGAAGACAAGCTTTGAACTATCAAGAATACAAGTCACTAATTTTTTAGAATAAACCATCATAGGTGGATGAGAGGTGTAAGAGAACTGGAAGAAGAGGTATTGAGATTCAACCTCCTCTTTATTACATAACACATAACACTAAGAATTTGGTAAATTCTAAAAAAATTAATGCGCTCTTTCAGTTTGAACAATATGGCTATGATATACAAAAATGTTGTATACTTCTCCTTGTAATTTTTATGGGTTAAGTAATTATTCTGTTGCTTATTGTTAGAAGAAAAAATATCTACTAAAGAATTTGTTGCCTTTTGTGAAAGATAAAGTAGGTGCTAATAATCAGTCTTGTCATTCAGAGGTGAGAAATAGTAAATATGTTTCCTCATCCAAGAAAGAGGACAAGAGGAACCTTTGCACTCACTGTCACAAGAGTGGACATATAGTTGAAAAATGTTGGAAAATTTAACCATTAATCTATCCTAAACATGGTAAATATTCCAACATATATTTCAGTTATTAAAATAAGGATTAATTATCACAGGATTTTTGGTCTAAATATTCATCCAGTTTGTATGGAATAGATAATCACCGTGTTGCCTTATGTTGGAAAAGAAAACCAATTAGTAGGATATATTTATTTTCTAAGGAGAAATAAATGAGTAATAATTATCGTACTCATTATAATTTAAGTGTTCGCCAAAATGATAAATGTTGGGTATTGTATCCAAAACTATGTCCTAAGTATTGTAGAAAGACATCCATGAAGAATGATGTATCCGTAAGCAAAATGCAAGTTGTTTTAAACCCACCAATTTCAAAAACAAAATTAGAGGAAGACCACTTCTCTACTAATTATCCACACATGACTCCATTCATTTTTGATTTGGATGGTAATGATCATTTTTTTTCTAGTGGTAATTTTGCATAGCTATGATATTAATTAACATGCATATGTTCAAAGTAGTTTTTGGTATTCTGTTGAAATTAAAAGGAAACAGTTTGGTTTTAAACATAATTTTTAGAGCTACCAACTGTGAAGAAATATGAGTGACAAGTTTATCATACTTGAATTATTTTCTCATTTTTGTAGTTTTGCTAAGCTCTATTTTAATCTCCTTATAAATTTTTAAGTTTCTGATGCATTGAAAAATGAATTAACTCATTTAAACTTGAATATATTTCCAAACGATTTATGATTTGAATTTGGTTTATTAGAGTAACCTATAGAGAAAAGCCAAGAGACAGGTTTATCATACTTAGATTATTTTTCGCACATTTGGGTTTTAAAAAAATTTTAATTTTAAATCTTAACAACAATATATACAGATTATATGAGGCATGATCAGTATGTCTATTTTTTAAAAATTGCATTTTAGTATATATATTGAGTAGGTAATTTACTTCTATCTACAAATTTGTATTGGGTAGATATTTATGTTACTGACATTTCAGGAATTCAATTTAATTTTTGAATTGTTACCATGATATTTTGCAGTGATATTTTGCAAAAGAACTATTTACAGCTTCAAAGAGTGTTTTGACCTTTTGGGGACCAAAAGGGTTTTATTGGGGAGGTTTGATCCGAAATATTTTCACTCTTCATATGGTTCAGGATAATTAATTAATATCTTATTTAATGGTATTTTTATTTTACCATGAGATATATATTTAATTAATTAATATCTTATTTAATGGTATTTTTTTATTTTACCATGGGATATATTTAATTAATTAATATCTTATTTAATGGTATTTTTATTTTACCATGGGATATATATTTTATTAATTAATATCTTATTTAATGGTATTTTCTTATTTTACCATGGGATATTTAATTAATTAAATATCTTATTTGATGGTTTTTAATCTATCATTGGATATTTTATTACAAAATATTTATTATTCCCACTCCCACGTAGACAGTTATTTAAAATAGTCATGGGATATATTTTTAATTCTTTATCCCATAAATCAAGAATCCTACCACTCTTATATTATGAAAAAGACAAATATTATTTTAAAGAATTGATGTGGTAATTTAATCATGAGTTATTTAAGATAAGCATGGTTGCATGTTTTCTTTTAAATCCAAGGAGATTATGTTTTTATTTTGGTGGAGATTTAAATACATATTAATATTTTGTTAAAAGATTATCCCAAGTCTTTAACTCCAAGATTATTCAAATCAACGTGGTAGTTGATTTGGATAAGTTTATTATCTCGAGTCTTTAACTCTAAGATTATTCAAATCAACGTGGTATTTGATTTGGATAAGTTTATTATCCTAAGTCTTTAACTCCAAAAGTATTCAAATACAATGTTGTATTTGATTTGGACAAGTTTATTGTATGGTAATTTTTATTTACCAAGAAAGTGCAAATTTTGATCTTGAATTGCCAATGTTGATCTTGGCTTAAGGAGTCTTGGCATATATTTAATCTTGGCGTGGAATCTTTAAAAAAAAATTATTTCTACATTCAAGTGGGAATTATTATTATTATTAAATTGTAAAATATGTGGTAATTTAATTCTTTAAGGCTTCTCAAAGATTCTTGATAGATGTTATATATGGAAACATTGATGACAAAAGGTTTATAGCCAGTAAAGATTATTCAACATATTATGTAAGGAAGTTTAATTATTTGTTATTTATGATAGTGTGAATCAGTTTTGGCATTAATTTTATACCATTATCTATGTTCATATATATGCCAATGATTTTGAATTTTATTTTGGGATTTTTTGTTTTGATTGGTTGGAGATCAAAACTGAATATAGGTAGCAAAATTTTTTAGAGAGCTAACACTATGCTGTCGAAATAGGAAAAATCCAGATTAGAGGAAATTTTTAGTACCCTAGGGAAATTTGTTCTTACCCAACCAACATTATTGTTGAGAAATATAGATATAATTTCAAGGTTAATTGATTAAGGTAGTAACATAATTTTGGTAGAGAAGTAGTGAATTTGCACAAAGAAAATTGCAGATTGAGATATCTAGATACAAAGGTAGCAGAACCTCTGGGAGGTTTATTTTATTGCATAAATAGATATCTGGTATGGAAAGAGATTTTTTTATAATCAGTCTCAAAGAGTTATAATAAGATCAGAACACTCATAGAGTGAACTTGAGGACATAGCCATTTGGTGAATCTCGTAAACAAATCTTCTGTGTTATGTTATATTTTTAATTTCCTCTCTGTAATCAAATTTTTTTTTCAATTCCCTTTATTAAAATTATGAAAGTTTTATAATTTAATTTTTAGATCTATTAAAAGGGGAAATTAGAAATTAAAATATTCTATTTTAATTTAAATCTGATCTAAACAAACTGTAAAGGTTTTTGTAACTTGGATTTTAAGATTAGAGATCACTTTCACCTTTCCTTCATCTTTATTTGCATGGTTTTGACAAGACAATAACTTAGAAACCAAGCAAACCAAGATCCACCTTCCAACTACACATCTTCTTCCTCATCCATGGAGTACATCTTAGATGCATAAAGTTCCCCCATCCCTTTGGAAGTTCTAGTATACCTCAAACAATTACCTAAGGAGATATGGATTTCACCACCCTTCTTGATAACAATCATATAGCTCTCCACTACTAACTTACCACCATGGTTCACTGACCCTCTACTTCAATTCGTACAATTGAGTCATCATATGGTATGCCACCTTACTTTATGGGTAGTACCTCTATTGCAACTATCTCCACCCAACCTTTGGTGACCCAAACCTCTTCCTCTACCAACAATCCTTCCAATACCACCACCCAAAACCAATCCATTCCACCAACCAATATCCAAACACCTCCTACCAACCAATAACCCTTCCAATGTAGGAGCTACCAACCTTTAGTAACCCATACACCACTTACTATCAGAGTACCTTCCACTAGTGTTGTTACCCCACCACTTATCATTTCCAATCTACCAACCTCCACTTCATTCTAAAATTTGGTAGTTTTTATACCCTCTACCCTTCCACCTATTATCACTAAGGTTACTAGCCACCTTCAACCCATCAATCCAACCATGCCTCTTACCCAACCAATGTCAATTCCCCAACAAGTGCTCATTGAACCAAACCCAAGCTATATTCCTAATACAAAATGGTATATACAACCATCTTTTTCCTAACCTCCCATGCCCACTTACCAATACATGGCATCTTTCCAACCTTCCATACCTACTTACCAATATGTGGCATCCTCTCAACCTTCTACTAGCTACCCATATGTTGCACCTTCTCAACCCTAACAAAATATACCTTACAATTATGGGGTACACAACTGTAAATTGATCTTATCAAGATGTTAATGGATAAGATGACCAATAAAGAGTCATCCATTTATGGTGCCCACAACATCTTGTCATATGACTAAATTTTTAATGAGCCAATTCATCCATCTATACCAATCCAACCATACCCTCCTCAATGGGAACTTATAATTTTTATTTTTTTTCAAAGCAAAGAAGATACCCAAAAACATCTTAGAGAATTTAGGCATTCTTGTTACTTGATTGCTTATGATGATGCTCTTCTCCTCTGAACTTTCCCCATGTCCTTATCTGGTCCAACATTAGATTGCTATAGTGATATTATTAAGCACTCTCTCTTCTCCTTTTCAAAAATAGCCCAAAATTTCTTAGGCCATTTATCCATAAATATTTTTTAAAAAGTTTCTATCACCAACCTTTATTCTATCAGGAAATTCAAGGATGAGTCAATTGTCAAATTTATGACCCATTGGAGAGCTTTGACTAATCAAATTTCTTTCTCTTTACCCCACCCTGAGTTGACTGAGCTTTTGTCTCAAGCTTGTGTTAAACATATCTCATCAACCTTACAGGTTTAGACTTTTTGAACCTTCAATGAGGCATTCACCATAGCTCAAAAGTTAGAGATTAGAGCTATTGATGAGGGAAAACTTAAATTGAGGAACACAAATTATAGTTTCAAATCAAATAAAGTTTCTTCCTCCAAACTAATAACCAAACCAACACCAACACTAACACCAAGGCTAAAGGAACCATAAATGCAGTTGTACTTAAAATGGCTCCTCCACTAGTTGTCAACCAACCAAATTTTTTCACCTCCTCCAGCTAAAATGTTAAAAATGAAAATCAGTATGTCCAAAAATAATATAATCTCCTAAGGAGTCATACACTTCAATTTTGAAAAAGTTGTTGAAAGCATATATCATATAACTTCCTCCATTTAAGATAACCTAGCAATTTGATTCCTCTCATCATATACCTAGTTGGTATAAGGAAAACAAATTATGTGCCTTCCACCATTTCATTGGATATGATGTTCGTATATGTAAGGCATTCAAAAACATCATCCAAGATTTGATTGATAAGGGAGAACTTGTGATGGACAATCTAAAAGAAACCCCAAATAAATCACTTGACATTTTTAGACAACCATTCCCCAACCATTCACCCTTTATGAATAATGAAAATAATAATGCAAAATCCTCTCACAAGCATGAGGTTCATACTGTTAATGTTGTCCTTAGTGAACTCATAGTTGAGGAAACCATAGTCCAAACCACCTTTTCATCTCCACTTATTGAGGTAGTGTAGTCTGTTATGTCTATTTTATACACCCTCTAATTTTTTCAAAAGTTTAATGATTGTTTCCATTTAGATGACCCTATCATAAAATCTAAAATTATGTCATGGACCTTATTGATTGATAGTATTTTAGATACATGTTTTTAATTATGAAATGATAATGATTAGTTGATGAATTCATATTTATGTTCTAAGTGGTTTCAAAAATCATGATGGATTAATGAATAAAATATGCATATGTATTCTTGAATATGATCAGTTATTTTAATTTTTAGTACAATTTAGTTTTGAGACAATTTCAATTGGGAAATTCACTTTTAGTTTTGATAGTTTAAATAGATTGATAGTGATCCTTAAATTTTCATAAATGATATGATTTCTAATTCAGAACAGATGATAGTATTATATGGATGATTTTCACATTTGAAAACACTATATTTGGAAAATCAATACATCTATTATTCAAAGTGATGTTGTGAAGGCATAGATCAAATTCATGATTCATTTTTGGTTCAATACATTTGACATATGAAACATCAATGTGTTGTAAGTGATTTAATGATTTTTTTTTAAAAAAAAGATCCTATTTGATTTCCCAAGTCTGAATCATTATCAGTAAATAAAAATCATAGCAATTATTCAAAGTTTATATTCAAAAAGAAGAAGTCTAAGTCTAAAAGCATGGATAATATTCTTGGAATTTCATTGGGCATACAAATTGATGTAATAAAGAGATATTTGTTATTTTTAAACTTGTTATTAGACTAAAATAACAAAGACATAAGGTGTCCTTGGGATAATTGTCACATAAATTACATCACTTGTCTTAAGATTCTTGAAATAGTTCAAAGGGCCTTTTTCCTATGGCATAATTGAGACTTTTTGGGTCACGATGCTAAGACCTTGACATTTGATAAAGTATAAGGATCCATTGGGATTATGTTTTTGCTAGGTATGGGTTATAGTTTTGAAAGGCTTTTTGAATTGAATATTAAGCATGTTTATTGACTCAATTGAGTTGGTGATTGGTTGTCAAATGTAATCTATCATGGCAAGGGTAGTTGGCATTAATATTTAATAAGGAATATATCTCTGATGTTTAGAGATCATCCTAGATATTTGGTGGTATAAGGAGTGAATATGAACTGATCTCACATCAAATAGAAAAAATTAGTGGATGTTTAGTATGAAGAAATAGTTATCTCTAAATTTAAGTTGTCCTGACAAATGACTTAGTAGAATTGCTAAAGTACTTTTAGTTTAATATGAACCAATAAGGTTTGAGAATGACATATGATTTGTTACAAAGAAGAGTTGGTGTATATAACTTGTGAATTTATTGGTTTTTGGTTCATTGTTTGTAAGCTTCTCATGGAAATAGAGCTCTGGTTCATCAAGTTTGTGGATAATTTTGGAGGTTTTCGATCAAAAAAATTATAGGAAACAATATCAGGTATGATCGAACAAGTTTTGATATTTTTCTTTTGAAAATATCATGGATACTTATGAAAGCTTGTGATTTATAGTGAAGAAATAAGTTCTATCTGAGTTTTGGGTTTGCATGAACATTAATAATAGTTTTAAGTATTTCTCGAATGATTTTCTATGAAGAGATATGAGCTATAATGTGGAAAATGTGTGATTTCATTTGAATGCAAATTATTTGAGAATATATGGTATTTGTTTTTGAGAATATATTGATACGCTGTGTGTAACTATAAAAGATACATAAATTTTGTTAATGGTTTATATGCATGCAACAAAGCTTTCATTTATTTAGTAAGAAAAACACTATGGCTCAGTTATTTCTGTGATATATTTTCAATGTTTTCTTAAACATTCATATTTCAAAGGAACATATGATTTTAAATATTGACAACCTTTTATTGCATAAGTATGATGGTAATCAGTTCTAGTTTGATATGTTTTGGGATTTGAAAGTATACGTAAATTGTTTAGGTATACTGAAAATGTTGAAAGGTATTTCATGTCATATCAGTGATGCATGATTCGATGGTTTTGCCCTGTGCATAGATATTATTGGATAATAAGTGTTCAAAATTAAAAATGAACTCCCCATTTTGATTTGTTTCTAAGTTTTTAAAAGAGTATGTTGAATTTTTATTTTTTGAGTGCATGATATGAATGGCTCATAGATATGTTTACTTTTGAGAGATGGAGAGTATAGGTTTTAATGCTTGGTATTGTTGTTTTGGGATTCTATTTATTTTAAGGTTTTATCTCAAAATGGTCGTATGGAAAAAATTATGCATAGTTCCTTAACCTATCTTTTTAGTTCTCTAAACCTTTACCTTTAAAGCATATTTTGAGATCCTATCTTCATTTTTAAAGCGTCTAGTTGTTTGTTCAAAAGCTCAAGGTTTTTTTTAAAAAATATTTTGTTTTTGTGTCTACTTTGAATATTTAAAGACCTTTGACAGATGCATTTTGTAAAGGAGAGAAGTATTAGAATATTTGATATCAGTTGTGAAAGATGTTGCCCAAATACCCAAGATGTTTATTTTGAGATGCTTGTGAATAAAAGTTTTTGTTTTCTGTGATATAAATGAAAAGGTCATTTTATTCATATACTACATGCACCTATGTTCTAATGCTAATAATTTATATGCACATAACATGATATCAATATTTAGATGAGCTACAATATTCAGTCTCATTTGGGTTTTGGTAAATAATGAATAAGGGTTTTATCCTAAGTGTAAGGTTATTTGGGTTTCAATTTAGATAGTTTATAAAATGGAATGGATTATATAGTTGGTGATTTGAAAAATATACTTTGAGGAATATTATTAATATATAGACGAGTGATTTTTAAAACAACATTTACAAATTTTCAGATAGAGATAATAGATACAATGAGGATTTTATTAGATTTGCATCTCAACATCAAAATTTATGGGTTTGTTTTGAGATTCGTTATCAAAATAATAATTATATGATGTAATCATTTGATTTATGTATTGGATATTTTATGAGGTTTAGGTTTTAAATCAAATTATATTAGTTTTAGCTTTCAATTGATCTTTTCATTTGTAAGTAATTGGCTTAAAGTTTTCAATCAAATCATTTTTTGATGAATCAGTGGGATATTGTGACAAACATTTTGGTTTACATATAGAGTATTAGTGAAGTATTTTGTAATAAAATTATGATATTATCTATAAAATTCAATTGGTTTTGATATATTTAGATGAATTTTAGATTATGACGAGGTTCAGTTTAGTTTAGTATTCAATATACACAGTATTCAATCTTACTTCTTTTGAACAATTTATTTATTCTTAGTCTTTAAATTTAATTCATTTCATATTTGTTCATAATATTTGGGTGGGATCAACTGGGTTCAACAAGAAGTAATGATAATAGGGGATGGGGACAGAGTTTTGGTAGTAATGCCAACCAACCCAATCTTAATAGAAGCTTTCATAGACGTAGTTTTCATGCAAGAAATTTTGGTCTTAGATTCTATAGGGGAACAAGAATGTCTATACACTTTGATGCTTTTGACCCTCAATTTGAGGATATAAGTAATTTGCATGCTAATCCAAAAAATAGAGTTCATAGAGGTAATAAAAGTTTCTTTAGCCATAGGTTTGGAGTCCGAACCCCTTTTCAAAGAATTGCATCTCATCATTTGGAGAATAATCCTCAGTACTTGCCACTCTAGCCTCTTAGTGTTGATAGAATTGAACTTGTTGTCAATTCTCTTCCCACAGATTATACTACTTAATTATAAATTGAGATTGCTTATGCTAATTTTTTTAAGAATATGCCCATTTCTGATAATGCACCTTCTCCTCATATAGACCCTATCATGAAACTTAAAGGGCTGGGTTTGACTGCTTCTCATAGTGAACCTGTCTTGGGATCTAAAAGATTAAATCTGAGAATTCAAAGCTATGTTGGTAGAATAAATACAATGGACATTTCACCTTCCACTACAGAAAAGTGAACTTCAAAAAAGAGAGCTGAAAATCAATCTAAGCTAGAGACACCAATGAAGGTCAGGATGGTGAAAAGAATCAACTTGGAGCTTGATGACAACACGACCGATTCAGGAACAAGACTAGTATAATTTTTTTCAAAATAGATGGAGTATAATGTTTATCTTCATGAATAAGACAAACATGTAATTGAGGTGTTATTTGGTTCAAATGATTATTGGTCATCCAAGGGATGAAATTTATTTTATTGCCAAAATTTTTCATAATAGAACTTGATATTTCAGTTTGATATTTCAGTTTTCAGACTTTTATATATTTTGAAAAATGTAGTAGTTTTGGAGTTTTGGTATTAATATATATGCGTAAGTTACTTGATATGCATTATGGATTAATATAAATATGATTTATTGATCTTTGAGTTATTTATTTTATGATTAAAATATGTATTCTATTATATTATTAATCATAAGGGTCCCCACCTGTTAAGATTAATACCCTTGGTCTATATTCAATAAACTCGATCAATTAAGACTTTTAAAGTCTTAATTAAAACTATCCTTAACTAATAATTATTATAATTAATTAAATTTTTAAAAGTCAATTAGTTAACATAAACTAATAATTAACTAAATTTAGTTATAACTTATTTGCAACTAATTTTGAAGGTATAAGAAGAGATCAATGAGTCATTTAAAGAGATAAGAACAACAATAGGTATTGAAGACTTAAACATTTTCGAAAGTCAATCATTCATCTTTTTTCTTTCTATACAACTTCTCTGAGATAGTACAACTTTTGAAAATAGATCCAATAGTACTTTATCTGATGGTTGAGTAATTACTTATGTAATACATGTATATCTAGCTTTATTTATCATTTAATATTGATTATCTACAGATTTCTAAGCTTAACATCTTTTGATGATTGCTATTTGCAGCCCTATGTGCAGATTCCAAGTATTCAGCCTGAATAATGATGAACATTTCATTATTTTATGACACTTTATTGATCTATTTTAATTTTAAAGTTGTCATTCAAGTTTTTTAAAGGAAGAATGTTGGTTTTTTCAATAAATTTATCTTTTTCTGATAAGACGACTCTCCTTTGAGACTAGTATGCTTTATTGTAATATATTTGACTCTAATTTTAATTTAATTTAATCTTTAATTTTCTTTAAATCTGAATTTAATTTTTGTTTCTAAGTTATGTTCTTATCTTTTAGTTTTAGTTTAGTTTCATTTCTATTTTTTAGAGTTTAATTAGTTACTTAGTCTAATTTCCATTCATTTCTTTAGTATATAGTAATAGATCTTTCTTTAAGTCTTTCTTTAGTTCTATTTAATTTTGAGTTCTCTTAATCTAAATAGATTTCTAGATTTATTTAAGTCTTTAGATTAATAGTCTTTGTTTAGTTTACTTTTAGTCTTGAAAGTTGTTCTTTAGTTTATTAGATTTATTTTTGTTTTACCTTAGTTTTAGTTTTTATCTTTTATTAGTTTTTGTTTAGATTAGATTGTTTAGTTATACTTTAATTACTTTATTTTGTTTCTTTTATTTTCTTAGAGCTTAGTTTCGTTGTTTATTTTGCTTTAGTTGTCTGTTAGTTGTTGTCTCACTCTCTCTAGTTTACGTATTTAATTTTGAGTTCTCTTAATCTAAATAGATTTTTAGATTTGTTTAAGTCTTTAGATTAATAGTCTTTGTTTAGTTTAATTTTAGTCTTGAAATTTTCTCTTTAGTTTATTAGATTTATTTTTGTTTTACCTTAGTTTTAGTTTTTATCTTTTATCAGTTTTTGTTTAGATTAGATTGTTTAGTTATACTTGAATTACTTTATTTTGTTTCTTTTCTTTTCTTAGAGCTTAGTTTCATTGTTTATTTTGCTTTAGTTGTCTATTGGTTATTGTTGTCTCCCTCTCTCTTGTTTATGTGATTAGATATCTTATCTTTTCTCTTATCTTTAATCTGTCTATTTCTATTTATAGTTTTCTTTTGGGTTAAAACTTGAAGAACATTACAACAAGAAACAAGATATATATATATATATATATATATATATATATATATATATATATATATATATATATATATATATATATATTACTGAATCATATTTCTATTCTTCAAGAGACTATCTAACTCATAAGTTTACTTCATCGGATAAAATAGATTACAAATTTTTATCTTAACCGATTCATGATTTGACAAAATAGATTTTTGATTGTTATAATAGAATAAGTTGCATTTGATAGTTTATTGATTATTTTTTAGAATATCTAAAAAAAACCTCTTGCATCTTTAGGATTGTAAACAAACCTTTATAACCCCATGATTTGACTGCTATGATTCCAACTTGACCTTCATGATAGGCAAAAAATTTGATTCATTGACAGTACAATTTCCAATGTCAATAAATTTTGTGACTCTACTAGAGAAATCATTCAAAAATTTGATTTGTTTTTAGTTTTATTTTCTTCTTGTTGATGGTAATTGGAGGTCAACAACCTCCTATTATTCAACCTAGAATAGATATAGAAGATGATCAAGTTGATGTTATTTTTAATTTAATGCATTATGCACAGTATAATCATCCTAAAAATATCTATCAAGTTATTGAAGTCATAAATAAATAAGAAGAGATTGCAAAATTTGAAATTGATTGATATTCAAATATTACACATGAGACTCAACGTGATATTATGAATTCAAATAGAAGAATTTAGGAAGATAGAGCTAGAGTTTAAGTTGCTAATCATAAGCTTAGAACTTATTTTCTTTCTGATTATTTTCCATTTGATGATTTTGTTTTGTCTATTGAAACTAATACTACAAATTTGAAATTAGATCAAGAACATCAGGTTTAATATAATCACTCAATTCAGGTAGAAATTAATGAAGCTTCCAATGAGAAATCAACTAGTGGGAGAACAACTAGTAGTAGAAGTAAGACTAGAAAATTTAATTTATGGGTTGAAAAATAATAGAGATCAAAATGATCTCACTAAAGGTGAAGATGAAGCAGAAGCTTAGGAAGAAAATTAAATGGCAATAGCACCATGGGTTTTTGCTAATCTAATTAATGTTGGGAATCATCCTAATAAGTTACTTTCTCTTAAGGGATTGAATATACCAAAGTTTTCTAGTGATGTTGGAGAATATTGAGAAGATCACTTAGAAGTCTTTTAATTGGTTTGTGTTACTCTTGAAATAACTAATGAAAAAATTTATTTAAGAGTTTTTTCCCAAACATTAGAAGGAAAAACTTATCATGCATTTTTTAGTTTACCTGCTAAGGCTATTGACACTTGGAAAGATGTTGAAGATTGGTTAGAGTTATCCTTTGGGAAGGATAAAGAAGATTTTGGTATAGTCAATGATCTTGTGAATTTTTCTATTGATCCAGGTGAGATAATTTATCATTTTATTTTCACGTTCACTAAGTTACGTCAAAAGATTCTGTGTGATCTTAGGTCTTCTAAAAAGTTATCTAGATTTATTTTTGTAATGCTTTACCTTTAAAATATAAAATGGCTTTAAAATGTAAAGACATTATAGAATATAGTGACACTTTAGTTTCTGTATTGAATATAAAAAAAAGTTTAAATGAATTGGTTTTAAATATTGGTCTTTTATATGCTTAAATTTAGATAATTCATAAATATTAAAGGCTATACAAAGCTTAGGTAATGAGTTGGTCACTATTAAAATATAACTTAATGATAAATCTTATTCCTCAAATACGAATAGTTAAGAAGATAAAAATGATAATATTGTAATGTTTATGAACTAGATCATAATCTAGATACATGTCTAACATATTTTAAATTCAAGAAATTTCTTCATAGAAAAGATGAAATAATAGAATATTTAGCATATAATATGATGAAACTGATCTTGCACTGCTCTGTAACCATCCAATTGTGAGTTAACTTCTTAAACAGGCCTATTTAATTCAAGCATTCCTTCTAGCCCTGTTTACCCTAATTTTTGGCCATAACTCTTTACAGGTTAACTAAATCATGAAAGTAAAACCATTTTTGGATACCCATTAATCCCTTATATAACATACTAAAAAATCTCTTAAGGTTACTTTGTACGGAATTGTACTTCCTTCTTTAAGCCCTATTCTAATTAGCCTTCCTTGTGTACAAAACACCTTGTCCAGAGTAAAGTATGGACTTTATAATCAAACCAAGCACCATTATAGATACCCATTATCTTATTACAGGTGAATCAATCATTTTTTAGTGCTATTCTTTGGAGAAATTCACTTTTCCTATATTGGCCTAGGCTCTTCCCTTCACATGCACCTAGGTTTCACTTGGCAATTGTTCTTTTCCGTACTTATTCATACTGTAGCACCTTCAGACCACTTCCAATATTTTTTTAACACCTTCATGGTTCATATTGAAAATTTTCAAGAGGTTTCAATTATTAAAACTCATTTTGAGGGCTAGAAGCTAATTCAGGATTTTCCCATGACTGTCACAGGCCGAGAGCTAATTAATTTTGCTGGGTGTGTTTTAGCTAGTTTCAAGGGTTCTAATCAATTGTATAGGGTCTGTCTTGATTCCCTACACCTTTCCCAATCATCATCCAAGTCATATCAACCTTCTGTACTTTTCAAGCAAGACATCACAGTTGGCTTTGATTGTATATGACAGCCAACAGGGTTTATGATTTGTTTCTTAAACACAATGATCAATAGGCCTTTCAAGGTGATATACAAACATGTCAACATATAAATGACCTCTCCATTCATACTCATATCAAGGGATCAGTTTATCAATCAATCTACTATGCAAAACATGCAAATGTCTTATCTTTGTCTATAAACTGTCACCTACAGGCCTGAATTCCAACTGTGGAGTTTTTGGACATTAAAGGGGTTTCTAACGCTTGTTTCTTCTTGATTTTGGTTTCTAATTGCCTTATAGACCTATTTCCATACCATTTTTAACTCCATACAAACATTTTCATGTGGGTTTTACTTAAGATAGTGGGTTGTAGTTTTGAATTCCTGAATATCCTGTTTAGGCTTTTTCTAGCATTCAAGTTCTTTTAGATATCTTGTTCACAATAGACTAGTTTTAAATTATTCCCAACATGAAAACTAACCATTCTACATGTAGTTTTCTCAATGTTCTTATATAAAACCATCACACACATTCACACACAGGCTTGTCATCAGAGTTCCATAAAGGAACTATATATGAAGCAAGACATTCATTCTTTCTTTCATAGATCATATAAGAAACTTACATTTCAATATAAAAATCCATGGCTTTCAAAACCTTGATTGATCCTTCACACATTCTCTTGTCTTTAATCAAATTTTCTCCTTCTCTTTAACCTTATCATCTCTTGAGTGAGGTCCTCCCTCACTAATCCTCCTCTCTATTCTTCATTCTTTCTTCTTTCCCTTGAATGAAAGGACTTTTCCTCTCTGTCCTTCTTCTCTACTACACCCCTCTCATCCTCTCTTCTCTTCTCATCCTCTCTCCTTTTTGAATTCTTCTTTTTTTTTCTCTTTTCTTGGATCTCCCTTCTAACTTCTATGCCCAAATTGGGCTTAAGGCAAAACCAAATGTTGTTTGTAAGTTTTAACAATATTCTAAGGTTGAAAATATTTTCAACCATTTCTTCCTGATTTCCTCAACAGCCTAACCATCACTTTTTACCTCTTCACTTTCAAGATGAAATTTTGAAATCTATAAAATTTGGAGGGAAAACCAGAATTTGAATTTTCATGCTAGAATTTGAAACTATTGTAGATGCTCCTGCATCATAATATAAACACTCTTGATGATCCTTCAGAAAATGAGAATGTTTATGTTATAAATACTAATAATAAAGATTATAATTCTACTTAAAATAATAAAATATCAAATGATAAGTCTTCTTTTGATGATAAAGAGAAATTAGTTCAAAATAATGCTAATAATTCTAATGATAATGCTGCACAAAATAATCTTTTTGAAATTAGATATAATAATGGTCAATATCAATATTATAAATCTAAGAATTTTAGACAAATTGATGCTAAAAATTATAACATAATTAATGATTTATCAATAATTAAGGCTGAATTTTCTTTACTATAGTAGCTAGTCTTCTAGGATAGCTTGACAAGATTAATAAAATAGTCAAAAATTCTAGAGCTGATGTAAGTTTGCAAGAAGAAATCAAATTTAAATATATTTATACTCATCATTTTGATTTCTCTACTGATTAAATTCCTCCTTTCTATGTCATATTTAAAATTGCTAATAAGAAAATTCATAATTGTATCTTAGATACAGGTGCCTCAAATAATATCATGCCTAAGTTCATTGCAAATCAATTAGGCATATCTTATGAAACAGACAGTATGAATCTTATTATTTTTTATTCTAGACAAACTAAAAGTTATGGTAAGTTCTTTGACACAATCATTAAAATCGCATAAGATGAATAGATTAGATGTATGACTAATGTTCAAGTGTTGGATATTCCTAGTAATTATGCAATATTGTTAGGAAGAGATTGGTCTAAAGCAACCGGGGATTTTGTTGGGAAGGATATAACTTGGGTTCATATTAATAATGAGATTATTTTCATTAAAAGAGAATTTTTTTTGGGTACCCATATTGAATCACCTTCTTCATCTAATATTTCTTACATTGAAACTAGAATTGAAACTTATGAATAACTGAATTTAGATGAACCAAAAAATCAACATCAAGAAATATTTGAAAAGAATATGTTATCATCACTTTATTTTTATGGAGCTTGTTCTCAACAAGGTAATGGTGCTGGAATTTGTCTAATTTCTTTTGTTGGTAATTTTTTTTATTATGCCTTCAAATTATCTTTCAAAAATACTAATAATACAACATAAGAAGCATTGTGTTTAGGATTAGAAAAGGCCATAGAGTTGAATATTAAATATTTGAAAGATTTTGGAGATTTAGAGTTAGCAGTTACACAAGTTCATAAGATTTATAAGACTAATCAAACTCATTTAAACTATTATACATAAAAAGTTTGGTCATTACTTGAGTATTTTGAAACTTTCAATATTATGCATATTCTTAGAGAATTTAATGTAAGAAATGATAACCTTATTGTTTATGCTTCAAATCCAACTTTAAGTGAGATTGAACCTACTATAGAATTTTTTTTGTTAAAGTCTTTCATCTTAAGATTCCCAATATAAATGATAGTTGGCCTGTGTTTAGTTGTGATGAACATATAGATTCATTCATTAAAGGTAATTTCTTTGATCATGATGAATATATACTAAATTATGGTGATTATTTACAATTGAGTACTAATAGACTACCTATTGGTTTGGTGAGTTTAAAATCTATGTTCACACCTAATTATCAGCCTAAAATCTCTAAAATATAAGATCCATCGAGTTTAAACTCGATGTTCACACATAATGATCAACCTAAAATCTCTAGAACAAAAGATCCATCAAGAAAAATCATAAGTGAAACCACTCTCATAAATTTAGGCACTAAAGAGGATCCTAATTATGTTTATTTAGGAATTCAAGTGAATGAAAATGAGAAGGTTAAATTCATTAAATTATTTAAAGAGTTTATTGATGTTTTTACCTGGTCATACAAGGACCTTAAAGGTTATGATACTAATATTATTAAACATGACATTATTATTGAGCCTGTGATCAAATCTATTAGATAGAAAATAGGAAGAATTAACCATTTGTTAGAGGACACCATTAACAAAGAGTTGGATAAAATGATTGATACTGGTATCATTTTTTTTTGTAACATATTCAGAATGAGTGGCTAATCTAGTTCTGGTTAGAAAAAAAAAGATGGCATTAGTTTATGTGTTGATTTTAGAGATCTAAATAAAGCTAGTATAAAAGGTAATTTTCCTCTACCAAGTATAGATCAGATTTTACAACAGGTTGTAGGGTCTAAATGATGTCTTTATTAGATAGATTTTTAGGTTATAATCATATTTTTATGAATCTTGAAGATAGACATAAAAATACTTTCACCACATGTAGAGGTACTTTCAATTATAAAAGAATGCTTTTTGATTTGATGAATGTAGGGGCTACTTTTCAAAGAGCCATACATATTGTTGTTGATGATTTAATAGGCATAGTTTTTACGTGCATGATATATTGAGAAGGGGGGGGGGGCGGTGGGGGGTGAATCAATATATCATATATCTTATAAAATTTTAATTAATCAAATTCCACTTAACCATTCATTCAAGATATGCAATAAAATTGAAATAATAAACACCACACAAGATAGAGAGAGACACCAGATTTTAACATGGAAATATAATGTATAAAAAACCATGGAGAACAATCTCAAGTATATGAATGAGCACCAATTCAAAATATAATATTTGTGAGCACCAACCCATAGGATCACCAATCCTTTTGTTGAGCACCAACACAAAAATTATTCATGAGCATCAACCCATATGAGCACCAACCCCTATCATGTATACCACACAACTATCTCTCAATGTTGCTTCACATTACTATTGACAAAATTTTGGCCTTTTAGGCCAAAATTGGGCACCACTATCCATTCAATCACCTATCCATCTCTTTAGTTGGACTCAGTAATGAAGTTTTCATTCGAGAGAGGTATTCTATATAAAACCCACAACAAATACACAAGTCTTTCCTTAAAAAAGTTATTTTGGTCTTTTGTTAAGCCTTTGGGTCTTTTATTTTGACTAAGTGTTCAATTTATTTAGGAGATTTATTTTGCGGTGCTTTTTCAAGTGTTTCTTTTAGAAGTTTTGCCGAATTCTTTCAGGTTTTTTATAATTGCAAGGAATTGTTTCGAGAAAATTGTCTAAGGAAATTTTCTCGAAGGGGAATTATTTTGAGAAAATTGTCTGAATTACTTTTTTGAAGGTCCAAACATTTTTTTTGAAAGGTATGTTTCTTGCAAGAAATGGTTCACATAAATATTGTTGAAGGAATTGATTCAAATTTTTTGTTCGAAACAACTTTTTTGAAGGGTGCTTGTAACTTTTCTGAAAGGCATTTTAACTTTCTTGAATGACTTTTTAAAGCTAAAGGACCCTTTCATTTTTTTAAAGGGTATGTTGTCATTTTTTTGAAGGGTATGTTTTGTTTGGAAAATGACCATTTAAAAAAAAATCTTGAAGGACACTTTCATTTTTACAAAAGCCACTTTCAAGTTGAAGGGGTCATTTACATTTCTTTCGAAGGGTATGTTCATTTCAAAAGGGCCAAATAGAAAGTCTGAAGGGTTATTTGGGCAAATTATCTACAAGAAAAAGGTACAGATATAAAATTTTGAAGAGAGGTCCTTTTCAAATTTTATGAAGGAGTCTTTTTAAAGAGCTGAAGGGATATTTAAAAAAAGTTGAAGGGTCACTTGCAGAAAACTCGAAAGAATTCTTTCAAAAAGATTGTCCAAGGAATTCTTTTAGAGAAATTATCAAACACAAAAAACTTGAATGAATTCTTTTGGGGGAATCATCCACAAACAAAATTACAAAATAAAAAGCATGAAAGAAAAGAATTATCCATGGGAAGAAATATCCAACTTCCTTTAGGAAAAAAGGTTGAAACAAATATCCAAAAGGTGATATGCCATAGAACATCAAATTCAAGCTGTAAGGAATAGTTGTTAGAGTTAAAAACAAAAGTGTGGGAACCTAAAGGTAGATGATAAAATGATAGGTGGTGAGATCATAAGCACCTATGTATAGCAAGTGAAAATAGGTAGGTTGATGGTTCAAGTTGTTACACCATTTCACAGCTAAGCAAGTTAGCAAATAGAAGTTGACATCTAAACAAATTTCCAATAGCTGAGCCCATTTTAGCAAAATATAGTTTGAGACATCTTGATTTTACTGGTATAACCATTTAAAGCATATTATAGAATGATAGTAACTATTCCTATTCTTAGTTGACACATGTTTGATTATTTTTTGCATTTTCATTTGCTCAATCTCTCTCTCAAAGGATATATATATATATATACTCTTTATAATCATTCCATAGCCTCCGCTGGTTATAGTGAAACTTTGGTTAGATTTGTACTGGTAATTGTTGACGCAGAAGATTGCACCCTTGGTAGGAGGCTGAGCTCTTGCCTTCTTCACGCAACAATGGAAACTCCCCTCTCGCCTGTGGGACCGACGAAGCTGGAGGGGAGAGTCTCTAGGTAAGGGCTAGCTCCCTCTGACATATCATTTAGGCCCTGGTTTCTCCTACTGCTAACAAATAAAATGTAAAAAAGGGGGGGATGAAAAGGGAGAGAGAGATGCTAAAAACAAAGCCTAAGCCTAAAAAAGAAAAGGTGATACACTAGAAAATGTGACCCACTCAGGCCCGAACATACACTTTTCACCAAAAGAAATGCATATACACTTCATCCATCATGAAAGAACCTTCTGCATCAGTGGGTCAAGGGTCCATGGAGATACAAGGAGGGAATAACTACTAGAGGCATTCTGAGACACACTGCAGCAGCCTATCCACTTCACCTAGACTCCTCTAGGGACACTTCTAACAGACCTGTAAAAGGAAAACTAAAAAATGCACCAGACGGGCTGAAATCATTCTACAGAAGCATTAAGAAAATGACTTAATACAGAACCAAGGCATAGACACATAATAAATATGCAAAACTCAAAATGGAGGTAAAAATGCTATGTTTCGATTCAAGGTAAAATTTTGGTAGAACTCTACCTTACAAGCCCGAGAGATTTTTTGGGCAGAGTTTTGCCTTAAGGCTGAGAGCGGATTCCCTTTCTCAAATGAGAAGTTTACAATTTATAGGAGAAGAAAGGAGGCCTTTTGGCACCCTTTTTACAAGTGACCCATGTGCCTTACAAGCATTGGGAAGAGCAAGCCGCTCAAAACATCAATGACCTGTGCCCTTTGTCGGCTTGTAAGGCTACTTCTTTAAGGTGATTACACGGTTTGTCTACTCATAAATGTGAAATGAAGAAAATCAATTGTACTGTTAGCTGTTTGTGCCTCCCAATGGTCAATTCATAGGCACTATATCATATCTTAAAATAACTTCTTGAATCAGTGCTTCTATTTGCCACTTGGACTATCTGCCTACTCCTACACTTGGCACTTTTGTCTTTTCCCTACCTTGTCTCTTCTGGCTCCTTTGGCCCTCGGGGCTATCTTTGGGCAGGTTGCTACATTCCTTAGGCCTTTTCCATGCTTGACACTCAAATAATTCCAAAAAACAAATGGATATTTCACTGCATTAAATTTGACATTCACGCAGCCGTCACCCAATGGCTAGTTCACTTGCTTACATTTGATGGCTTTTAGGACGTCACCATCCTCAGAAAAAGTCATCGGGTCCTTTTGTTGAATCATCCATTAAACCAAATGATTAAACCAATCCGTTGAACCAATTCAATGATTCAATGAAGCGCGTCGAGCCGCTTGAACCAAAGCCGAATGATCCAATTGATGAACTCCTGCATTAAACCAAAGGCCGTTGAACCGTTGAACTGAACCAAAGCATCGAACCTAAGCCTTTGAACTTAACGTTGAACTTTTTGGAAGCATTGAACTAAAGCCTTGAACTAGTGCATTAAACCAACCGATGAACTTTGCCGATGAACCTTGTGTTGAACTTGAACTGATTGAACGAAGCATTGAACGATCCTTCATGTGCCAAAGGACTAACCTGTTGAGTCTGTAGAAATCCAAAACCTACAGAGTTCGTATAAATTCTTTAGGGTCCGTAGAAATTTCCAAATTCATGCAAAATTGAAAATGAAAATGGCCTAGCACAGCAGGGGCAGAGGGTGACCAATTTTTGGCCTATTGGGCAAAAAATGGTCAACAAATTGGTGACTCCTAGGGGAAGCATGTTTGTTATGCTTAAAGACCAGTTGCCTTGTAGTCCATTGGGCATGGAGTCAGATGCAGCTATGAAAGAGTGTTAGCAATAGTTCCAAAAGATCCAAGAATCAAAACTTGAAGCTTTTTACCCCAGACAAAGGGAAACACACAAGGCTAAAAAAACACTACCTGTGCAAACTACACTTAGGGAAAATAGGAAAGACAACTGAAAGAAAACTACTATATACAGCTAACCAAGAAAATTCACCTCCCTCCTGGATCAAAGGGAAAATTTCTTAAGTCCCCTTCCTGGCAAGAAGAATTATGGTGCCAGATAAGTGGCTGAAAGAAAAGGAGATTTGGTGACCTTCTCCTCTTGCCTGTCACCTAGATTGGTCAGTATCCGAGTGAATCAGATTTGAACATGCCTCCAACATACATGTATTCTTCTTATCCCTGGAGGCTTGTTGAATGTTGGTCCTTCATATTGGTGCTCTTCACCAAGAAATTAGTGGCTATTGGCTTATCACCATTAGCCCTTTGACATGTACATTCCCTCTGCGATGCATCATGGTCTGACTTGTTTCTTTCTGCCTCGTTGTAGGCTCTATCAAACTCATCCTCTACTTCCTCTTGGCTTTCTTGAAGAAGGGTGACTATGGTGATGTCTGAAATGGACTCACAAAATGATTGCTCATCCCACAGAACATTGCCTCTTTGTTTGAAGATTTCTTCTTCAAGGCCTTCCTCCAGGAAGATAGACCTCTCCTTTCCCTCCTCAAAGATTAGGACCTCTAGATGTTCAAAGGTATCCTCCTGATCCTCCTCCAACTCAAGCTCTTTAGCGTAGTTGTCCTCCTCATCAAAACAGCAAGGAAGTTCATCAAATAGAGGGGAAGAGAGCTCACCATGCTTTTGTTCCTCCTCGTATTGCTGGAACATCTGCATATATGCATGCCTTGTGTCTTCTCCATTACTGATGAGGTCTTCACAAGGAGCATCGATGATGATTTATTCTTTGTTATCACCCATGATAGCCTCCTGAAGAACTATAGATTAGATCTTCTGCTCCTCACTCGCCTCCTGTAGAACAGGTTCTTCCTTGACAAGGGGTAAAGTGGGAAGACCATGTGGAAGAGGAGGTAGTCCTTGAGCTAGAATCGAATGATTCTCCTCCTTCCACTTGGTCAACACTTCATCAATATTAGGTGTGGCCTGATATATCTCTTGGAAATGTGTAGGTGGGGTGTGTTTAGACATAGAATGTGATGTTTGGTCTGAGTCATCCATCACACATTGGCTGAGGAATCTCTCTCTGGATTCCAACTCTGTAATTCTCCTGGCCAAATCTTCTTGGAAGAGCTTTTCCTAGAGGTCATAGGAATCATGGGTAGCAGTAGTTTTATCTTTTTTAAGGTTTTGATCAAAACCTTTCTTCTCCTCTTTCTTGCCCCATGATTCCACTATTTCCCCCTAGGTCAAGAGCGTACCATCAGGGTGAAAGATCTCAGAATTGGAAGTTTCCCTTTTGGTTGAAGGGTGACTAGGAGGGCTACTTGGGGAGATGCCATAAAAAGGCTGAGCTTGATCAAAATTATAGGAAGGACAACAAGGTCCATGATTTTGTGTGGAGGGATTATACATTAAGAAGTGTGATTTCTCAATGGCACCAGGCTGCTTAACCAGTTGATTCAACTTGGAGTCGCCATTGGTGTTTGATGCAGAAGCCTCCAAAGGTTGGTTGGTCGAAGAACACACCAAAAGTTCTTCAACTCTGTGTTTTACCTTGAATCGAAACACAACATTTTTACTGCCATTCTGAGTTTTTTACATCTTTAGTATGTGTCTATGCCTTGATTTTGTATTAAGCCATTTTCTTAATGCTTCTGCAAAATGATTTCAGCATGTCTATTGCATTTTAGAGTTTTCCTTTTACGGGTCTGTCAGAAGTGTCTCTAAAGGAGTATAGGTGAAGTGGATAGGCTGCTGTAGTGTGCTTCAAAATGCCTCTAGTAGTTATTTCCTCCCTATATCTCCATGGACCCCTGACCCACTTATGCAGAAGGTTTTCTCATGACATATGAAGTGTATAGGCGCTAGTTCTCAATGAAAAGTGTATGTTCGGGCATGAGTGGGTCATACTTTTTTGGTGTATCACCTTTTCTTTTTTAGGCTTTATTTTCAGGATCTCTCTCTCCCTTTTCATCCCCCCCTTTTTACATTTTATTTGTTAGCAGTAGGAGAAACCAAGGCCTAAATGATACATCAGAGGGAGCTAGCCCTTATCTAGAGACTCTCCCCTCCAGCTTTGCCAGTCCCATAGGCAAAAGGGGAGTTTCCATTATTGCGTGAAGAAGGCAAGAGCTTGGCCTCCTACCAAGGGTGCAATCTTCTACATCAACAATAAATTCTGAACTAGATGGAATGCAATAATAAAGAATCATTTATCTAGTGAAAAAAGTAGACTAGGTGAATCCCATAGTGATACATATAAATAAATCCAGAGAGATATGAGTTTGTGAAGACTACCACTCACTCAATGATGCCTATATCAATGATCCTTTTCCACTATCATTTATAGACGAAGTCCTCAATTTAGTCACAAGTCACAAACTATACTCATTTATAGATGAATTCAATGGGTACCATCAAATTTTGACTGTAGAACATGACCAATCTAAGATTACTTTTATAACTAAATGAGGATTATTCACAAACAAGGTAATGTCTTTTGGTTTGAAGAATGGTCTAGTAGTTTTCTCTAAAGATGTATTAAATACATTTAAAGACTTCATTCATGATTTTCTAGAAGTATGTTTGGATGAATGGGATGTATTTTATTTATTTAAAGAGCATCTATCAAAACTACAACTAATGTTAGAATGATGTCAAGTTCTACACATTGCTCTGAATTTAAAGAATAATTATTTTTCACATCTTTTGTTGTTATTTTGGGCCATGTTGTATGTATTGATGACATTCTAGTGGAACAAGTTAATATTATTCTAATAATTGGGATGTCACCCCCAACCAACTCTTCACAAGCGCACACCTTTCTTAGGCATACGAGATATTATATGCAACCATATATGCATCAATAGAAAAACTATTATGCAAAGATACAAGGTTTTAGTGGACATCAAAATGCCAAGTAGTATTTATTGAGCTCAAAAAAAGGTTGTTAACAACACCTATTTTATTTTTTATTTACTAGAAGAAGCCATTCCACGTGCATGTAAATGCTTCTAGTATTATACTAGGAGATATCTTAGCATAGCCAGGTGATGATGGGTTTGATCATCCCATACATTTTATCAGTAGGAAGCTATAATTATCTAAAAATAACTATAACACTATAAAAAGAGATTCTCTAGCCATAGAATTTGCATTGTAAAAGTTTTGACACTAATTATTAGCCACATCATTTGAGCTTTTTATTAACCATCAAGCATTATGATATCTGGTTAATAAGCCAATGTTGGGAGGAAAGATCTCTAGGTGTCTCATTCTATTTCAAGAGTTTCAATTTAAAATCAATGTAAAGCCAAGATGAGAAAATGTTGGACCATATCATCTGAGTAAGATACAAAATGGTGAAGAGATAGAAGAAATAGAGGATGAGTCTCGAAATGCACACTTATTCATGGCTACTAAAATATTAGATAATATGGAGGATATTATAAACTTTTTATAGCAAGGTAATTTCCCTACACATTATAAATAAAGGGATAAAAAGCAAATGATCACTTGAGCAATCCCCCATAGTCTCATCAATGGATTTATGTACAATATTAAGAAAGATGATGTGTTGCATAGAGTATAATTAGAACATGTATGACCTCATCTTATTTAAGAAGAACATTAGGGAATTGTATGGGGTCACTTTGCATGCAAATCCACTACCAATTTTTTTACAAAGTGGTCTTTGGTGGTAAAATTTATTTTAGGATGTACACAGGGTATCCAAACATTGTGATGTGTGTCAACAAATGAGAAAGCTAAATTAGCACAATGAGATGTCTTTGGCACCAATGCTCATAGGAAAACCATTTGAACATTGGGGAACCAATTCTGTTGGACCTATAAGTCCCCCAAGTAAAAGAAGTCATGTGTAGTATATTATTACTATGATGGATTATTTCACCAAATGGTTGGAAGTTGTGGTAAGTCCAAGTTATAGTGTGAAGGATGCTATCAAATTCTTGTATAAAAATATTATTACAAAATATTGATGCCCAATCAAAATAGTCAATGCTAAAGGAATGTATCTAATCAATAACATATCAAGAATATCATTAAGGAGTTTATGATCTCCCACCACAAGAGCATGGCTTATCACCCTCAAGCAAATGGACAAGCTGAAGTGTCAAACAAAATATTGGGAGAATATGTTAACAACGATATGTAATGTGAAAAGAGATGATTGGGAGGATTGCATTCCTATGATTCTTTGGGCATATAGAATACATCAAAATTATGCCATAGGTTTCACTCCCCTTCAACTTGTTTATGGTCTTAAGGTAGTAATGCCTATGGAATACACTACTTTGAATCTACGCATTGTAATGGTTAGGAGGCTAGGTAACCAATATTCTCTAAATCAAAAATTACTAGACTTTTTTAGAATAGAATAAAGTTGAAAAAGGAAAAAATAGACATAATAAATCCATAAGTTAAGCCAGAAGGCATGGCATGATGATAAATTATGATCTAAGCAATTTTATCTAGAACAAGTGATATTATTGTATGATAGTCGATTTAAGGCATTCCTAGGAAAATTGTGCATTATATGGAAGGGACCCTACATTATTCATGAAGTTTCAAAATAGGGTACAATTATGTTAAAATATTTGTATGGAACCATACAACCAAGACATGTTAATGGTTATAGGCTTAAGGCTTATCGTTGTTAGTCTCTATCATTATTACTGATAAAAAGAGAGGGTGTCAAGTGGCACCATGTAGATTAAGGTTTTTTTTTAATGTTTTTGTTTGTTTTCATAGGGGTAGAGTATTTTTATATTGTTATATTTTCACCACAACACATCACAATGAATAAGAATAGTTACAATTGAAACATGTGATCAAATTACAACGACAACCTATATGAAGGACAACTAAAACAAACTACACAATGGTTTTGAAAGAATTCCAAGAAGGAAATGATGATAAAATAAGTATAATGAAAAGATAGATAATGGTTATTCAAGACCATTAATGATAAGTCACTTGAATAGATTGCATTTTTCCTAAAGTGGATTGTGTGGCAAACTAATAGGTGGTATCATAAAAGAGAGGGGATAGATGAAATAATATCACATCACATCAAATAACCATTGATAGGTAAATCAAGGTTTCTATACACAAAAGGGCCACTGTCAAATCAAACAACATCAAGTTAAATTAATTTTGGGATAGAAATCATGTGTAACTAGAACAGTGCATTTAAAATTTTTGACCATATGGACATGGGTGACCAAAACTATATAAAGAAGGGAAAAAACACACATACACTACATACTTATACCAATAAGTGTATTTTTTGATCTAATTTCAAAACATTTTCTTGCACACATAATGAATTCTAGATCCATAACAAGTAGATCAAGTCTTCAACTTAGGCTATAACAACAACCATGAAGAGAGCTCCATTATTGATTCCACTTATGGATACACAGAAGGAGGAGACAATGATTAGATTAGGTCTTTGAAAAACCAAATATAATGAACCTAACCCCTTCAAATTCATAGATCAATCAAAAACTACTCTGTTTACTCCTAGGCCATAAAAAGTTACACAAATAGGAGCCCTATTGCTCCCACATCCATTGCGAGGCTCAAATATAGAAAGAATGATCAAACTACCCACATTTGGACAACTTGATGAGGTAATTCTAACTCTTTTGAGTAGATATAATGAAGGGGATATTCATTTGTCCTAGGATATCACAATTTTGATCAATGCTTAGACTATGGAATGAACAATAAGCCTCCCAAATCATGGTAAATCCCTCCTTCCCTATAATCCATAGTTCCACCAATTCATTTAGACACCACAGAGAATTATATAAAAAAGGAAAGCAAAATAATACCAATTGATTGAATATATGATGCTTTGGTGCACATTCTGGTCAAATGCATTGTAAATAGGTTTTAAGAAACTATAGAGTAGGTCAAACATGCAACAAAAGGGGTGATCGATAGTGGATATCACATGATACACTTGCACAATGACTTCAAATATCTTATGTTTTGAGCATTGAAGTTAACTACCAACATTGAGAAGATCCTTGTAGGTACCTCTTAAATATTTTAATAACAGTTCTTGATATTACTCTTTTGTTTCATGCAGTGGAAATCATGAAAAGGTCCAGTTGATCTGACTATATATTTTTGCCATGCTACCACATTTTCAAATATTACATGGACCAAAATGGATAAATATTATGAACAACTAGTGAAATTCAAAACATGGTGGATTGAGGCTCTAGTTTTGATCAATTTATACTGCAAATACCCCAAGATGTCATGTAGTATATTGGGGAACATACATCAATTAAAATAATGTGAAATGGTATCCAGATCAAGCTGTATGAGTTACCAAATCTAACTATGATTGTAATGCCATATTTATCATGATGTTGGATGTACAAGCATAAGTTTGGAGGCATAAATATTTAGTTATGAGGACAATGTCACCACTACATTCTATTCCTCTAGAAGGACAACATTGAGTGACAAAATAGGCACATGGATAATAAAAATCATAACCACATGCACCACAAAAAATATTATTAGCTCTAACACATCAAGATAAAGGAAATAATAACGCACCTTTATGGTGAGATTCACCACCACCACTCAAGAAGAGGATGCATCACACAAAGTCCTAGTTGGAAAATCCAAATGTTTCAAAGATATCAAGTGAGTGTAACTTGCAAGAGATGGGAGTTGAGAAGAAAGAAGTCTTTTAGATCATGATGAAAGATATTTACAACAAATTATATGAGTAGGATGAAGAGAAATAATTATTTTTCTATAAATTAGTGTGCACCTATCTATGTAATTAGGTAAGGTAAGACCTTTGGGTCGATATCACTCAACCTCCCCATACATTATTATAGACATGATAGGCTAAGAAGCAGTGCAAAAAAAATTGGTGGATGAAATATTCCATAGAGATCCAACTATGGGATATTTTGTTGTGCACCAAGAATCATAACCTACATAAGAAATTCCACCTCTAGCTTTGACACACAAACCAAGGACTCATATTTTGGCAAGGTTGTCTCCAATAGTAAAATATAGGATGGTATCCTTTGGAGAATCAATAGAGGTGAGTGGTGCATAACAATCCTAAATAACATAAAAAAAAAATCATACCTAATATGTGAAGAAGCTCAAGAAGACCTACACTTTACACACATATAATAAGAAGTCATTTTCACACAAACTTATGGTTATGGAATCAACCTCCTTATAAGACACCTAATTAATTATCGATCTTGACACACTAGAGGTCATGGAGGATCCTGAAGAAATAACTTTACCATAACTAAAGACACAAACAAAAGATGCTTAGGAACCAACAAACCCAGAGGAGGAGTAAAAAAATGATGAAAGGAAATAAATAAAGGAGAAGAAGAAGAGAAAGAAGAAATAAGTGAAGCAACAAGTAGCTATGTAGAAGACACAACTCAAGCAACAAGAAGCTATGAAATAAGAATAATGAAAATAAGAAGCTACAGAGGAGGAGACCTAGATGCAAGACAAATAAGTAGATGATACAAAGAAGTAAGATGATGAATTATACGATACATGGAAGCAATATGAAGAATCAAAGTCTTTCAAAAAATTAGCTAGGAAGAATTAAAGGCTGCACAAAAAAAGAAGGAAGAATAAAAGGTGCTAGAAAAGGCCAAAGAGGATAAGTTCAAGAAGGAGGAATAAGACAAGCATGTAACTAAATCATAAGTAGCCAAGGAAAAATACAAATCTAAATCTAAATCTAAGGCAAAGGTTGAGGTGAAATACAAATCTAAATCTAAAGTTGAAGCTAATAGTAGTGTTGACGCAGAAGATTGCACCCTTGGCAGGAGGCCGAGCTCCTACCTTTTTCACGCAACAATGGAAACCCCCTCTTTCCTGTGGGACCATCAAAGTTGGAGGGGAGAGTCTCTAGATAAGGGCTAGCTCCTTCTAATGTATCATTTAGGCCCTGGTTTCTCCTACTGCTAACAAATAAAATGTAAGAAGGGGGGATGAAAAGGGAGAGAGAGATGCTGAAAACAAAGCCTAAGCCTAAAAAAGAAAAGGTGATACACTAGAAAAGTGTGACCCACTCAGGGCCGAACATACACTTTTCACCAAGAACCAGCACCTATACACTTCATCTGTCATGAGAAAACCTTCTGCATTACTGGGTCAGGGATCTGTGGAGATACAAGGAGGAAGTAACTACTAGAGGCGTTCTGAGACGCACTGCAGCATCTTATCCACTTCACCTATACTCCTCTAGAGACACTTTTGATAGACCCGTAAAAGGAAAACTCAAAAATGCACCAAACGTGCTGAAATCATTCTGCAAAAGCATTAAGAAAATGACTTAATATAGAATCAAGGCATAGACACATACTAAAGATGTAAAAAACTCAGAATGGAGGTAAAAATGTTGTGTTTCGATTCAAGGTAAAATTCTGGCAGAGCTCTGCCTTATAAGCCTGAGAGATTTTTGGGTAGAGTTTGCCTTAAAGCTGAGAGCAAATCCCTTCTCAAAAGAGAAGTTTACAATAAATAGGAAGAGGAAGAGAACTTGGCACTTCCTGGGAAATATTTTGATGCTTATTTTTTGTCAGTGGCCCATGTGCCTTACGAGCATTGGGAAGAGCAAGCCACTCAAAACATCAATGAGTTGCGCCCTTTGTCTGCTTGTAAGGCCACTTCTTCAAGGTGATTACATGGTTTGTCTACTCATAAATGCGAAATGAAGAAAACTAGTTGCACTGCTAGCTGTTTGCACCTCCCAATGGTTAATTTGTAGGTATTGTATCATCTACCAAAATAACTTCCTGAATCGGTGCTTCCCTTTGCCACTTTGAATATTTGCCTGCTCCTACACTTGGCACTTTTGTCTTTTCCCTACCTTGTCTCTTCTAGCTCCTTTGGCCCTCGGGGCTACCTCTAGGTAGGTCACTGCATTCCTTGGGCCTTTTTCATGCTTGACACTCAAATAGTTCCAAAAAATAAATGGATATTTCACTACGTTAAATTTGACGTTCACGTGGCCATCACCCAATGGCTAGTTCGCTTGCCTAAATTTGATGGCTTTTAGGACGTCGCCATCCTCGGCAAAAGTCATCGAGTCCTTTTGTTGAATCATCCATTGAACTAAAGTGTTGAACCAAATGATTGAACCAATCCGTTGAACCGGTTCAATGGTTCAACGAAGCGCGTCGAGCCTCTTGAACCAAAGCCGAATGATCTGAGTGATGAACTCCTGCATTAAACCAAAGGCTGTTGAACCATTGAATTGAACCAAAGCATCAAACCTAAGCCTTTAAACTTAGCATTGAACTTTGTGGAAGTGTTAAACCGAAGCCTTGAACCGGTGCATTGAACCAATCGATGAACTTTGCTGATGAACCTTGTGTTGAACTTGAACTGATTGAACGAAGCGTTGAACGATCTTTTATGCGCCAAAGGACTAACCTACTGAGTCTGTAGAAATCCAAAACCTACAGAGTCTGTAGAAATTTTGTAGGGTCTGTAGAAATTGCCAGATTCATGCAAAATCAAAAATGAAAATGGCCTAGCACAGTAGGGGCAGAGGGTGACCGATTTTTGGCCTGTTGGTGAAAAATGGTCAACATTTACATTATTTTCATGTTAGGGTTTAGCCTGTACAGGTGTGTCTTAATGGATCAAATGCATTCTTTCAACTCTATGTGCATCTCCCTTAACAATGGATCTACACCTATTATTTCAAAGAATTTGGTTGAGAAAACATCTTTATAGTCTCCTAGTAGTTGTAATGCCTTTGAGATCTTCTCTTGTCCCCAACAATCTCTTATAGTCACAAACTTAGGAACTAAATCTGTTCTATTATTTTCCTCAATATTTTTCCACCTGTAATCCTTTTCCTTGAACTTAATCTATTATTTCACACTTATTTGATCTGATTTATAGAAGAAAATGAAGGGGGTGGCTGAGCTATCTCCATATGCGCTAATCAAGTAGACGTTGCCTACATAGTTCCATAGATATGATGATCAAACAAAACTTCGGGCCAAATGTAGTTCTCCTAGGAAATGGGAAGAAAATGATGATTGATATAAAACATGATGGATGTGATATAAGAATAGGGATGAACTCACAAAATGGTGTAGAATAAGATAAAAGGCCAAAAAGGATGGTAAAACTAAGGAACAAGTGATTTGTTTGTGACTTAGTGAGGATTCCCAAAATCCTTAAGGCAAAGAAGTGTTCAATGTTTTTTGGTTTTTATAAATGATTTTCAAATATTTTTTGAATTTTTAAAGCATCTCAACTTAATCAGGAATGATGAGACACTAAAATGGTCCAAGCTCACAAAATGGAGAGAGTGTTATAACTTGAAATGATGCTTGTAAAATGGTGAGAGTGTGGCTAAAGTTGTTCTTAAAAAAATAAGAATGTGACTAAAGGGGGACTAATCTGACCTCAACATGAATCAAACATGACCCACATGGCCCCAAAATGGCTTTAGTTCATCGTAGTTCACCTCATAGTGGAGGATTTTGACTTGTGTAGTAGCCAATTCAAACAAAATAGGAATAGTTGGTATGATGGCACAACAAACAAATGTTACCCCTAGTTTTCCCATAGGTGGTTATAACTTGGATACAACTAATAGATCAATGATACAAATTTTCCCAAATGAGTGATATGCTTAGTATCAAGAATGGTGAACACTGATTTGCCCTAGCAGGCGATATAATCAAGCTCACATAAATAAACTTGATAAGAAGGGAATATGAAATGAAAGATGCAACTACCAAAAATTATATCATACTAAAAAATGCTGCCTCTATCTGAAAAAATTGAAATAACTACAAAAACTAATTTGATTTTGTATGATGAAAATGTGAAACCAATGGACAAACCAAGGTTAAACGAGCTAGGTTGATGAGATTCAAAACATGTTTGGTCAAGTAGGAATGAAATGGTTGGATGGATTGGTTGGAATGTAAAAATGAGAGGATGGTAGAATAAATATTTTGATAATGGTATAAAGAAGAATATTGATAATATGGTACAACATGAAATGGTCCTTATAGACAATACATAAAGTTACTCAAGTATAATATCACTTTAGGTGAATAATGTTCATCAGCTCATCAAATTCATTGTCATCTGGTGTGGTGACCCTGTATGCTCTAGTGCCATAGTCAACACTGATGATGAAAGGACCCACCCAATTGGGTTTGAACTTTCCTTTATGCTTCTTTTCAGCCATGCTGTTCTTTTGGTTCTCTTTCAGGACAAGATCACCAAGTTTAAATGTTCTATGTTTTACACACTGATTGTATTGATCCCAAAGTCAGTTCTGATAGGCCTGTAAATTATTATTAGCATCCATACACTTCTCATTAGGTAAATCTATCTCTTGTAGGTGAGCTACTTAATAGTTGTTATCATTGAGAACATGCTTGAAAGATATGTGTAATGAAGGCAACTCGACCTCAATGGGAAGTATGTCTTCAGTGCCATAAACAAGTAAGTATAGAGTGGCTCCTGTGGGTGTGCGATCATTGGTATGATATGCCCAAAAGGCACATAATATATGAAGGTTCCAATTGTGACAGTCATCATTAATAATATTTTTGAAAATGTTGACAATGGTTTTGTTTGATGCTTCAACCTAGTCATTATCTTGAGGTTAATATACCATTGAACAGTGTTATGTGATCTTGTATTTAGCACATAGATTTTTGACATCCTTATTCTTAAATGATCCTCCATTATCAGATATAATGTTGAAATGGATACTATAGTGGTAGATGATATGGTTAAAGGATAATTTGGAAATTTGCTTTCTAGTCACATAAGTGAGGGGTATAACTTTGACCCACTTAGTGAAATATTTGGTGGCAGTGAGAATGTGTTTATGGCCATATGATGAGATGGGGTTTATCTTCCCAATGAGGTCAAGGCCTCATGTATCAAATGGCCATGGTGTCAGCATTGGTTTTAAGGTCTTGGTAGGTGCATAAATCAAATTAACATGCCATTGACACTTGTCACATTTATTGACATATACAATTGTATTTGCATCTATTATTAGCCAATACTAACTAGTACATAAGAGATTTTTGGATAGGAATACCGTACTGGTGTGGGATCCACATACTCCTTCATGAACTTCCTATAATGCTAGTATAGATTCTATCAAAGGTAAAAAATGAAGCAACGTTCCATCAAAACTATGGTGGTATAAGGTTGGGCCAAGTAGGGTGTAATATTGGGCATTATGGGTGAAAGCTTTGGTTTATTTTTGGGACAAGTATGGTGGGAGGATTTTATTATGTAAATAGGCATATAGGTCTTAGTACCAATTAGAGGTAGGACCAACAATATTAGATATTATTGCAATAATTAAAATTTCATGAACTGGTGTTGTTAGATTTTCTATAAGAAACTAATACTTTCTAGTTGTGTATGCATGATAAATCAATAATCCAATGGAAGTCATGGCCTATACTATTTGATTTATTGCTCTTGGTATATGCTCAAATTTAATCTCGATAATCTATTTCTTGAGAGTGTCAACCATTGCCTTGTATGGAAATAGTTTATCATCTTTAGTTTAAAAGTGGTCTGTAACCTGATTGATGATTAATTGAGAATCACCATAAATTGTTAGATGGCATATGTTATATTTTAGTACCTATTGAATCCCTATGATGAGTGCTTCATATTTTTCCATGTTATTGGTACAAGGAAAGCTAATTCTAAATGACTTGGGGATTAGAACCCCCTGAGGCATTATGAATAAAAGGCCTACCCCTGATACTTGTGTAGTGAATGATCCATCAAAATACAACTTCCATGGCTGATCCTTAATAGGTGTTTCAATGATGTCCATGATGGATTCATCAATAAATTAGAATGTTAATGGATATATGTCTATAAGAGGTACTTTAACAAGCTGATCTGTGAGAACTTGCCCCTTGATTGCTTTCTCGTTTACATACTCTATCTCAAACTCACTTAGTATCATGACCCATTTGTCCATATGGCCTTACGATTCTATTTTTGATATTAGATACTTAAGTGGATCTAATCTGGAAATAACCATGGTCTTATTGTTAAACATGTAGTATTGTAGTTTTTGAGCTACAAAGACCATAATGAGATAAGCTTTTTCAATGGGTGTATAGTTGTGCTCATACGTAACTAGTATACGGCTTAGATAGTACACTGCATGCTCTTTTCCCTTGTCATTATATTAAGATAGAAGTGCCCCCAGAGCATTATTAGTAGCTAAAATATATAACAAGAATGGTTTCCCTGGCATTGAAGGTAATAGAATTAGGAGATTTATGAGATAGTTCCTTAGCTACTGAAAAGCTTTTTGACATGCGATATCCCAATGAAATGTGACCCCTTTCTTTATTAGGTGTGTAAATGGATGGAACTTGTCACTAATTGAGATATGAAGCATCGAATAGATTGGATCTTGACCTACAAACTATGGAGCTACTTCAAATTGATCGATGGTAGCATCTCTGTTATGGCTTTTACTTTAGCTAGATTAACTTCAATGCCCCTTGAGACATGATGAAGCCCAATAATTTCCCTGATGTAACTTCAAACACATACTTCTTGGAGTTGATCACAAATTTATATTCTTAAATTCACTCAAATATCCTCCTTAATGTTATTATATGGTTGGCCCTGGTTTTAGATTTATCGAGTATGTCATCGATGTAGTCTTTGACAGTGTCATGCATCATATCATGAAATATGAATATCATAGCTCTTTGATAAGTGGCCCCTACATTATTAAGTCCAAATGACATGACATAATAACATAATGTTCACCACAGAGTGGTGATCACTATTTTATGTTGGTCTTCTAGTGTTATTTTGATTTGATTGTAACCTAAGAAGCCATCCATTAGTGAAAGCATCTCATAATCCGCTATGGATTCGACTATCATATCAATTTTAGGCATTGAAAATTTATCTTTATGGAATAACTTATTAATGTCATGAAAATTGGTACATATTCTGATTTCCTCTAGTTTCTTGATAATAGGTACTACATTGAAAATCCATTTAGAGTAGTCAATTGGTATGATATATCCTGCTTCTAAGAGTTTCTCCAACTCTTTTTTCACTAATACAACAATGCAAGGATGTATCTTGCATAAATTTTATTTTACTGGTTTGGCATCAAGATTGACCATAAAGTGGTGCAGAACTAAGGTAGGGTCCAAACCTGGCATGCCAAAATATGCCCATGCAAATATATTTACAAATTCCCTCAAAAAGGTTGTAAGGACTTCATGCTCCTTCTCAGTAAGGGATGTGCCTAGCTTGATCCACTTTGGGTCATCCAGGGACACCATGTTAACCTCTGTTGTATCTTTGACTAGAAAATTTGAGTTATCATCAAGGATAGTTGGTAATGATTTAAACTAATTGGAAACCTTAGAGTCCTCTATTAAGACTGGTTCTTCGACGAGCTCTCTAAGACATGATGAATTGGAATCTCTTAATGGGAAATCAGGCCGTGTGATAAAGATAGTTAGAAATTATTGTATGACTTGATCAAAGGCTTCCAACCTTTCAAGGTTGAATTTGAACTCACTATCATGTTCATTATTAGCATCCTCTTGAATGATTTGATCAAAAGCCTATTGCACTTCAAGGCTAAACTCAGATACATAGTGAACTTCATCATTGTTATTTTCTTGCATGATTTGATCAAAATATTAATGCTCTTAAATATTATATTTAGACCTATAGACAAGTTCATCATTGGTGGTCTCTTGGTCTATACATGAAGAAGTTTGAACACCCCCATCTAGTGGCACCTGAAATAAGTTTTCACCACTAGACTGGCATTTATCTTTACTATTTCTCTAGTCAAAAAGCACCTCAAAGATGTTTTCACTTTGAGACCTCATGTTTTATTTATTTGCTTTTGGCTAAGGGTGTTCATCCATTCTCAAAAATAGGCTTTAGGATCTAATTTGATTAAGAATCCTGATTTATGATCTCCCAATGAAACATTGTCCCTAAGGCCAAGAAAATCATATAATGCTTCATCATTTTGAAACTCATCAATTGGTGTGTGTATCTCTTATTGGTCTCAATCTATTAGTTGGAGATAATATAATGGTAGGGGTTATTATGAATGATTGGGTGAAGGGTGTAAATGGTGTGATTATCAAACAAATTGGCCTTTGCCTTTTCTTTGTTAGTGCGTGCATGGCATAACTTTAAGTCTTTCAAAGGATTTTAGGTTCTAAGGAATCTTTTTGATATGAAAGGTATCATGTGTCAAGTACTCTCTTGGGCCATTAGCTGAGATTGTAAAATGATTGGATATTTCAAGAGGTGGTATGTGACTGAGAGAATCAAGGGTATTAGGATCAATGCAGTTTTCCTTTGGTAATTTGAAGAGTATTTCCTTCCCCTTATCTTGATTATTAGATGGATTCATGCTGAAATGGTAGTTGTAACTTTGGAACTCAACGTATAGATGTTTACAATACTCATACAAATGCAAATGTCTTGGAATGTTAACTTCCATCCTTGAATGGGAAAACATGATACATTGGTACAATGTCAATGGGACTGAATGAAGCTCATATAACCAAGGCCTACCCAAAAGCATATTGTATGACAAATCAAGATCCAACACATAACAAAGGGTATTATGAGTCAAGGGCCTAGTGATAACTAGCAAGTTAATGGTGCCCTATGATTCATGCTCTTGATTGTTGTATGATTTGATGGTGATTATTTATACTTGGAGATTTATCATTGCATACCCAAGAAGCTTGATGAGCTTGAGAGACACTATGTTTAGACCTTATTCATTATCTATAAGGACACATTTCACTTTGTGTCATATTATATATACTTCAATGTATAATGGATTGTTATTCAATGGGCCAAAAGGTGACATATCACTTTGGTTGAATGTGAGATATTGGGTTGGAGCTAGGTGTCCAACCAAAGCTTGAAATTTTTCAAGGGATATGTCATTCAAAATAGTGGAAAGATTTTCTTTTGGATTGTTGACATGCACAACAAATCTAAAATGAAGATTTGTGCTGGCATATTTTGTAATTGTTTCACTATATCAAATGTCTTTTCTTAAACAATGTTAAATGGCTTATTCTGAGGTCAAATAGTGGGTTGGATGATGAGTGAAGTGGAAAATGGTTGTGGGCCTGGTATGGTAATTTTAGATCATCAAGTTATGATTTCAAAATAGAGATTAGATACAGGACTATTGTTGATAACTGATGATGGAGAAGGGGCCAGATAAGATAAGTCTCGATCATCGATGCACTTGAGTATGGTCATGGTTGAATGATGAGTCATTATTATAAGGTCCTAATGTGGGAATCCCTATTTTTCAATTCACATGTGTGTAGTCTCAAGGCAAAGAAGGGTTACTAAAATGATTAGATTGATTTGGTATAACTACTAATGGTCTTGTCTGATTAAAATTTGGTCTAAGATGGATGGAAATGGTGTTAATGATACCTCCTGAGATATGACCTAAAACTAAGTTATAGTCATGTGTAATGACATGGAAGGTTTGTTGGTTGTAGCCATTATTTTGGCCTTAGTTTTATCCATTATTTTGGCTTTGTTGGTTTTGTTGATTTTTTCTTTGTTATTATTGTTGTTTCACAAGTTGATTTTTATGTTGAGGAAATGGGCTCTAATAGATGCCAAGGTTCTAATTGGATGTGGAAGCTTTATTATCCAATGTGATCTCACCATTTTCCAACATTTTTTTAATGACATGTCCAATTTGCACACATCATTGCAAATTTTGGCCTTTAACCCTATGAAAATCATATAATTATTTTGGTTTGTACCAATCTAGCATGTTTGTACCCTCATGATATTAATATTTTAGAAAAGGGTATATGATTAGGTTAGCTATTGTGAGATTTTAAAAGACTAATGCAATGGGTTCTCTAATTTTGATGAAAACACGATGAGTAGGTGGGTTTCTCCTTAGAGGAGGTGGGTTTTTCAAAGTCAGAGGTTGTTGCGGTTGTTGTGTTGGCCTAGGTTGTGCTTGTGTGTGTTGTGGTTATTGAAGAGCTTGTTGGGTAGGAGTAAGATGGAAAGGTGGCACTAGTTGAGCAGACGGTTTCTGCACCATTTAGACATGGTGTCACTCAATTACTCCATTATTAATAACATTTTTATTATGGTTAAATTATTTTGGCCTATCATTGTTATTGACCTATGTTAGTTACAATGCTTGTATTTGGATTGGATGTTAATGTTGATTATTGTTATGATTTTAATTTTGGCCATTGTTTTGATTGGTTGAGTTTAGTTTTATGATCCCTTTGTTAATAAGGGCTCTTTCGATCACTAAACCTTTGTCAATGATATCTTTGAATGTATGCACATATTGTAACTCCAGATAGTAGGATATTTCACTATGTAGATTTTTAGTAAACACAACTACTAGTTACTTGTTTGTTAGATTGTGGGAAAAGTGACTTGCAAGGGCTCTCTATTATTTTAGATAAATTTTAAAGATTTCACTTGAGTTTTGCTTTCCTTACAATAAGTTGACCAATGAAATCTCATGCTCGATATTGTATGAGAAGTGTCATACAAACTTATATGATAGATCATCAAAGTTAGAAACTGAGTTCTTTGGTAGTTTCAAAAACCATTCCAAGGCCTGTCCAACTAAACTCCTTAGAAACAACAACATATAGATGTCAATATATGCCATTGGCTAACATGAAACAAAGAACTCTATCAGATGTGCTTTGGGATCACCTTTCCCCTTGTATTTTTCAAACTTGGGTGGCTCATATCCTAGAGGGAATGGAATCTATAAGTACTCCATGTTAAAAGGATATGAACATACATCATCCAATTTGAACTTTTTAACATGTTTCCCAGCTTGGATGGCGGTAATTGCATCATTTATTTGTTGTAATTATTGCTCAAGGAAACTTGTTGGAATATTGGCCTAGGTTAATGTTTGGGTATTCACAAGTCGATGACTTGGATTAGGATATAATGGAGGGATTTTTTTGGAGTAGGTTGGATTGGCTAGAGAATGGTCCAAGAATGTGCATGCATAGATTAGGGTGTAACTGTTTAAATTGTACCTATAGAGGTGTGACATTCTGGTTGGGGTTGGATATGTATAATTGATTTTGTGGATATTGAGGATGAAATGGAGTTATATAACCATGTTATGCCTATTTTGGTTGAATAGGGACTTGATGTTGACTATTCTAACCTTTTTGTTGAGTGAGAACTTATGAGCCAAGATCCTATCTCTGAACCTATGGTATGTTTTACACAAAAGGCAATTACTACCTAGAAGGTACTTGAGGAACATTATAACCCATTTATTGCATCAATAATTGTTAATAAGTGGATGTATGTTGGATATTTAGTACCTATCATTGACCAATATAAATAAATTAATGATTAGACATTATTTGATTTTGGATTGGTATATTAGCCTATGAGGGAAGGGGTATATTCACTGCTACCTAGAGAGGTGGAACATTGGTTGCCCCTTGTTAAGGTGGTAATGTGTTTGGCCTCTATTATGTTGGGATAATTAATTGTGCCTACTATTGTGGAATATTAATTGTCACATCCTAGGGAGGAGTAGGATTCAACATGTTCTGTTACAGTGTGGCATTACTTGTTGGTTGGTTACTTAATCTTGTTAGTTGTGTGCTTGAAGAAGGAACTATTTGAGGATTAGAATTAGTTGGTTGAGGTTGGTATGTAGAAGCTCTTACTCATTGATTTTGAAAACCACTAATAGTGCTAGCTGAAGGCATGTTTTGTTGTTGATGATTGTTTGTGTGCCAACACCACTTTGGTTTAAATTGGACATTGTTTCTACATTATCCCCTATGTTTTGGTCATTATCATGTGTAGAAGCTAAAGATATTTACTCTATAATTAATGTATTGAACATGGTTTCTATTGAAGTGTTTTGCATGAATGGGTCTAAACCTTGATTGCCTTGACCTATCAACAAATTGGACATTGTTTATACATTATCCCCTATGTTTTGCTCATTATCATGTGTAGAAGCTGAAGATATTTACTCTATAATCAATCTATTGAACATGGTTTATATTGAAGTGTTTTGCATAAATGGGTCTAAACCTTGATTGCCTTGACCTATCAACTCTATAAAACTTTTGTTTGAGGAGCTAGATTAATAAGAGGTGCATTTGACAAGGCCATAGTAGTGAAGTTACACACTAAATTGAGATATGTCTGGTATGTTTGATGCATTTGATCAAATTGGTCATCTATGGGACCTCTTTGGGGGATAAGCACGTGGGGGTTTTCATAAGGTATTGGTATAATGGCATTAGAATTGATAGAAGAGAACTATTCATGAGTCTAATTATAAAACATGTTGGAAGGCCCTCTTTCTAGGTTTTGTAAGTTTTCATACCCTACCTCTACAATTATATTAGGATCATATATTGATGGTGTTATGATGTAATAAGGTTGTTGTTGAGTACTTTTTGTAATCAATGGTATGTTAGATAAGTATTGGGTTGTTATCTCTTGATTTTAATCTATGTATGGAGGTGTACTAACCAAATAATTGGCCAAAGGATCTTGACTTTGCCCCCCTAGTTGAATGTTTTGGGGTGGATAAGAATCTATTTCCCAAATGACATTGTCTTCAGTAGGGTTTTCCACAAAGTCCCCTTGTGTGAAATGATTTTCATATCCTGAATTGTACATAGTTCCACTACATGTATAGTGAGCCATGTTTAAATTAAATGACAAATATTTCAAAACAAGAGAAGGGAATAGGGTTCTATAAAATCTGGAAAAGTTATGCCTTTTGTAAATATAAAGGGTTCAAACATGATCTAGCTTGGTTGAAGGTGGAGTTGAATGTCCAAAAAGTCTATGTAAACACTTGATAAAAATAGTGTAGCATCAAATGAAAAATACTAAGTGTTTGATACACACAAAGGCCATGCAAAATGACCTAAGAATTAAACTACTAAACTCTAATGTCAAAATGTTTTCCAAGTAAGTCTAAGCTACTAAAGGGAAAAGTTTCTAGGTCTTTTATCCAAATGCAAAGTCAAAAGCTAGGCTCAAATAGGATATGTGAGAACTAATGGCCAAATGGTGGTAAAATCTTGACTTAAAAAGGATGATTGATTAATCTAACAAAATTGGAACAGTTTAACATAGACAAGGTATATGACTCTAGGCATAAAACATGATATAATTGGTAGAAGATGATAAACAAGAGATGTTTGAAGATAAAATGATTTAACCAAAATAAAAGCACAAAATAATATAATTGTATAAATTTGAGTGATGAATTAACCCAAGTTACATAATCCAAAAGAGGAAGATCTGGGTATCAACCGCATGAATTGAGGTCTAAACTGAAATCAACCAATATTTAAATTTTAACTTGTAATAATTAATTAAGGACTCAACTAAGGATAAACTATGAATTTGATGACAAAGAGCTAGAAATATTTGAACAATGTGACCATGATAATCCAAATTTCATCAAGGCTCAAGTAATTGGTTGCAAACAAATGATAATGAAGATGCAAAATGAAACAAGATAAGTCTTTTGAAACAAAATAGGTAGCCTAAAAATGTTGGTACTCATGAAATATGATGTGACAATGGTTTATGTTGCAAGACTTAAAAGGAACAATAATTTGAAATGATTTGGGTAGTGTAATGGTGCCCTCCTCAATCAAATGCTACTCCCAATGTTTTGACACAAAAAAGGAAATGTTTACTACGTTAAATCAAAGTGTCATACAAATGACATAATACATCTTCAAACAGTGGAGTGATATGGAATCATGACTTATCAAATGACATGGTTTTAACAATACAAGTTTTAGTCTAACACACCAAGCAAAAATGACCAAAATACACTAAGTGTAATCACCCAAATCCTAGCAGGGGTATGGCAAAGTGGGGTTGACTAAACTAATTATTTTTTGAACAGTCTAGATAGGTAAATCGTATAATAGTTTCATGTCCGATGTGCCAAAATAAGCTCATGTCATTTGGTTTCATGTCATATGAATTATTGTTATAATTTCTTGCCCTTTTTACAACCACTACATCCGTCACTTGCTTAATGTAGTATGATGTCCAACATGCTCAAACATCCTAAGCTTAGCCCCAGCTCTAGGAGAAGGTTTAACCACTCAAACCTTTGATCCCAATGAAGTGATCCCAATTTATATACCTACCACATGGAGAGGAGTTCAAGATGATACTGGGAGATAAAACCTCAAGTCAAAGCTTTCTTAAAGAACTCATGGGAGGTAATGAAGTCCCCCTCACAAGTCAAGATGCAATGAAAGTAAAAGACCAAGTAAAAGAGATTTAAAGGTTGTTTCTAGATCACCTAATCCATGCAAGTCTTGGGGAGAGTATTGACAACTTCTCTTTTATGCCTTTAGACTAAGGCACTTTGCAATGAAATTGACACTTTTGATCCCAAAAGTTTCGTAAAGGAGATGGATGGGAGAGCATACACGCACAACTTCTTATTTGCTTAAAAAAATATAATATAGATAAATAATGATAAAAATTTTGCAAAAAAACTTGAAGTGTGTTCAATTTTAAAGCACTAAATGAATTATGTGGTGATGTTCTTTAATTCCTTGGCTTTAAGTTGTGAACTTTGAAAGAAAAATCAAAACATTTAACACAAATATGCAAAACTTTATTTTTAAACCCAAAGTGAAATGCCTAATTCATTTTAAAACATCCCAAAATGATTGTGAAATAACTAATTAATCTTGTTTTGAGGTTTTTTCAAATAGGCCTTTCAAGAAAAAGGTCAGCGCTTTGTTTAGCCTTGAAGCTTATATATCAAATGAGACAAGCAACTTTGAAGGGTAAAATCTGTCGACCTGAAGGCAAAACCTCAAGAAATTAAACATGTTAGGTTAGAAAAAGATTAGAAAAAATCTAAATAAATCTCAAATAAAACATAAAAAAAAACTAAACCTATGAAACATGCAAACAACAAGTTAGAAGGTTAAAACAAAGAAAACTGAACACATAAATCATAGAAACCTATAGTTATTATTTTTATCATAACTTTTAAAATATGCATCATTTTATCACAAAGTTTATAAAGATTGTCAAAAACTCTAGGTTGCACCTCTTTGAAAAAATTTAGGCCAAAAAAGTGAATAAAAAATAAGTTACTAGCTTTGTACTAGCCATTTTTACAAGAAAAATAAAAAGTCATTAAAAGAGTCATAAATTCTAATATACACATTAAATTTTAATGAAATTTTGAAAGAATTAAGATGAAACTTTTAAGAACAATATAGTAAAATTTTAGAAAAATATAGTAAATAAATTAAAAATAAGAGCTATATTAACAGTTGTTTTTGTTCAAAGATATGGGGTGCATAATCATGTACCATTAGGTGTGTCATTTGTGACCTAAAAATTTAACTCAAATGAGAAGGTTAGTATAGAGTTAGTCTCAAAAATAATGAAAAATTAACTCACTAACAATCTAACATCCTTTAATCCTGATAATAGGGAGATCATAATGAATAAACCAAATGAGAACTCAACAAAACATTGAAGGAAATGAGAAATATAGACATAAAAACACAAATTTATTACCAAATCCTTGATAGCTCCAAATCATAATTCAGTTGGCTTGCTCGGTTTATGAATACAAAGTCTTCATCAATGACATATTGCTAACATCATCTCCTCTATGCATGATTATAGAATGCTTGGCTTGATTGATGGCTTGATGGCTTTGGCTCAATTTTGGTATTATAATACTAGGCTTTTAGCTTCATGAGTCTATTCTTGCATTATAACTCTACTTTTATTGATCTCTCTAAATGAAGAGTTTTGGGCTTTTTTTATAGGCTTTCAAATCCTTTGGAATGGGTTAAATCTGATCATAGTTGAGTTTATTAACCTTGGTTGAGTTTGGCATATTTTTAAGATATTATTTTAGATATTTTTCAAAAGTGACAACTTACAAAGGTAATGAGTGTGTTCTATGATGTTATAAGATACTCTTGAATTTCCTTTTTAGTAATTAATTTAATTGATTTATTAGCTCATGGGTGAACTCAATTAGGATTTGAAATTGATATAACCTACTAATTGATTTTGATTAAGGTGTGCAAGTTAATTAATTCTTTTTAGGCATTTGGTTATTTGTTTGATTTTCATTAATTCAATGTGTGGGAAAAAGGCCCGAAAAAAAAGACCCGATGACTTTTGCCGAGGACGGTGACGTCCCGAAAGCCGTTAAATTTAAGCAAGTGAGCTAGTCGTTGGGTGACGACCGCAAAAATGTCAAATTTAATACAGTGAAATATTCAATTGTTTTTGAACTGTTTGAGCGCCAAGCATGAAAGGAGCCTGAGGAATGCAGTGACCCCCAAGAAAATCACCCTCGAGGGCTAAAAGAGTAGGAAGAAGACAAACACAGAAAATACAAAACATTCAAGTGGCGAAGGGAAGGTGAGTTATTGTAGATGAGCAGTGCGACCTATTTTCTGTAGCTGGCATTGATGAGGGGACAAACCATAGTCTATTTGTAGAAAAGAGGCATGGCCATGCCCTTGCATTAATGTTTGAATGCCAAAGTCAATTTTGGTGATAGTACAACATGGTTCTAGCAGGCCTCTTCTGAAGGATGACATCAGTAACAGTGGTATTCCTCTTCTCGATGTGTTCAACGCACATGGGCCACTTGCAGAAATGAGTGCCAAAAAATTTTTCCAAAAAACATCAAGTTTCTCTTCCTCTTTCTATAAATTGTAAACTTCTCATTCGAAAAGGGGATCCACTCTTAGCCTTAAGGCAAAACTCTGCCCAAAAATCTCTCAGGCTTGTAAGGCAGAGCTCTGCCAGAATTTTACCTTGAATCAAAACATAACATTTTTACCTCCATTCTAAGTTTTTCATCTTTAGTATGTGTCTATGCCTTGATTCTGTGTTAAGTCATTTTATTAATGCTTTTGCAGAATGATTTCAGCATGTCTAGTGCAATTTTTGAGTTTTCCTTTTACAGGGCTATCAGAAGTGTCCCTAGAGGAGTGTAGGTGAAGTGGATAGGCTGCTGCAATGTGTCCCAAAATGCCTCTAGTAGTTATTTCCTCCTTGTATCTCCATGGACCCCTAACCCACTGATGCAGAAGGTTTTTTTCACTTCAGATGAAGTGTATAGGCGCTTCCTTTTGGTGAAAAGTGTATATTTGTGCTGGGTGGATCACATTTTCTAGTGTATCACATTTTATTTTTTAGGCTTAGGCTTTGTTTTCAGCATCTCTCTCTCTCTTTTCATCCCCCCCCCTTTTTTACATTTGTTGTTAGCATTAAGAGAAACCAGGGCCTAAATGATACATCAGAGGGAGCTAGCCCTTATCTAGAGACTCTCCCCACCAGCTTCACCGGTCCCACAGGCGAGAGGGGAGTTTCCATTGTTGCGTGAAGAAGGCAGGAGCTCGGCCTCTTGCCAAGGGTGCAATATTTTACGTCAATAGTTTTTGGCATGCCCAGTGGGACCAACTAGGACTTGTTGCATCTAAAGAGTTGAAGATTTTTTGGTGTGTTCTTCAATCAACTAGCCTTTGGAGGCTTTTGCATCAACACCAATGGTAACTCTGAGTTGAATCAGCTGGTTAAGTAGCTTGGTGCCATTAATAAATCACCTTTTTTATGTATAATTCCTTTGCACAAAATCATGGGTCTTGTTTTCCTTCATATGACTATGATCAGACTCAATATTTTCAGAGAGTCACCTCAAGCAGCTCTCCTAGTTGCCCTGCAATGATAAGGGAAATGGCCCTAGAATTTGTGAAGTAGATGATGGAGATTGATAGACTGGAGGAGTAGTACGAATATCAGCAGGAGTTGATGTATAAAGAGGAGTGTTTGTTTAGGCAAGCACAGGCCTTGCAGTCCATGGAGGAGGAGGTAGCAAGATGGAGAAATCCATTTATTCAAGGCAACCAGCCTTATGTGCCCCTTCCTATTCTGAAGAAAGCCCCCTCTTTTACACCAAATCCTTTCTATCAGAGAACGCTCGCCCACTCCAGCTCATCTGACACATCTGCTCTCAATCCTGTGCGCCTGGCTTTCCAACATCAAAGGGCATTAGAGCAACCCCCCATGGAGATCAATCTTCTCAATTCCTTATATTATGAATCTTCCATTGGGGGGAATACCATGAACCAGCACATCTCTCTCAAAGCTGATCCTAGTCAACAAGATGATGCTGGTAACCTCCAAGAAGGACTCTTTCAGGACAATCTAGCTAAGCAAATTGAAGATTTAGACGCTAGGATGAGACTACTTCTTGAAAGAGAGATAAAACCTCTAGATCTCATGGAGGAGCTCAAGGACCTTGGAGAAAACAAAGTTGCTTCCTATTCACATGAGCAAAATTCCAATTCTGAGATCTTGAACTGGGGGAAAATAATAGAATCATGGGGCAAGAAGGAGGAAAAGCAAGGTTTTTTTCAAAACCTTGAAGAAGATAAGGTTGCCCCTGCTCATGATGATGCTGGTGACTTCCAAGAAAGGCTCTTCCAAGAGGATCCAGCCAGGAGAATTGTAGAGTTGGAATCTAAAGAAAGATTCCTCAGCCAGTGTGTGATGGACGGTTCAAACCCAACGACACATTCCATGTCTGAACACACCCCACCTACACATTTCCAAGAGAGATATCAGGCTGCACCTGATATTGATGAAGTGCTGGCCAAGTGGAAGGAGGAGAATCATTTGATTCTAGCACAAGGACTGCCTCCTCTTCCACATGGTTGTTCCACTTCACCCCTTCTCAAGGAAGAACCTATTCTGTAGGAGGCGAGTGAGGAGTAGGAGATCTAATCTGTAGTTTTTCAAGGGGCTATCATGAGTGATAGTGAAAAAGATCATCATTGAGGCTTTTTGTGAAGGCATCATCAACAATGGAGAAGACTCAAGTCATGCATACATGCAAATATTCCAGCAATACGAGGAAGAACAAAAGCATGGTGAGCTCTCTCCCCCCTTGTTTGATGAACTTCCTTGTTGTTTTGATGATGAGGATGACTACACTGAAGGGCTTGAGTTGGAGGAAGTTCAGGAGAATACCTTTGAAAATCTAGAGATCTTGATCTCTGAGGAGGAAAAGGAGAGGTCTGTCTTCCTAGAGGAATGCCTTGAAGAAGAAAGCTTCAAACAAAGAGGCGATGTTCTATGGGATGAACAATCATTTTGTGAGTCCATTTCAGACATCATCACAGTCACCCTTCTTCAAGAAGCCTAAGAGGAAGCAGAGGATGAGTCTGACAGAGTCTTCAATGAAGCAGAAGGAAACAGGTCAGACCATGATGCACTGCAAGGGAGCAATACATGTCAAAGGGCTTATGGTGATGAGCCAAAAGCCATAGATTTCTAGGTGAAGAGCACCAATATGAGGGACCAGCATTCAACAAGCTTCCAAGGACAAGTAGAGTATATATATGTTGGAAGCATGTTCGAATCTGATCCACTCAGATACCAGCCAATCCAGGTGATAGGCAAGAGGAGCAGGTCACCAAATCTCCTTTTCATTCAGCCACTTGCCTGGCACCATAAGTCTTCTTGCTAGGAAGGGAACTTAAGAAAATTTCCCTTTGATCCAGGAGGGAGGCAAACATTCCTAGTTAGCTGTACATAGTAGTTTGCTTTCAGTTGTCTTTCCTATTTTCCCTAAGTGCAGTTTGCACAGGTAGTGTTTTGTAGCCTTGTGTGTTTCCCTTTGTGTGTGGGGAAGAATCTTCATGTTTGATTCTTGGATCTTTGGGGTTGTTGATAACCTTTCTTCAAGCTGCATCTGACTCCGTGCCCAATGGACTACAAGCCAACTGGTCTTTAAGTATAGCAGGCATGCTTCCCCTGGGAGTCACTAATTTGTTGACCATTTTTTGCCCAACAGGCCAAAAATTGGTCCCCCTCTACCCCTGCTGTGCTAGGCCATTTTCAATTTTTGATTTTGCATGAATTTGGTGATTTCTATGGACTCTGCAGGTTCTGTCAATTTCTACAGACTCAGCAAGTTAGTCCTTTGGCGCATGAGGGATCAGTTCAGAGAGTTCTAGGTTTTACAAGGCTTCTTCAAGCTCTAGTTTGAAGGAAATCACAAAAAAATTGGTGTCTTTGAACCATTGAACTAGTTCAAGGCCTTGGTTCAACGTTTAAAGTTCATCGGCACTTGGTTCAACCTTGGTTCAACGCTTTGGCTAGTTCAATAGGCATTGGTTCAATGCCTGGTTCATCACTTCAAGGTTCATCGGCAAAGTTCATCGGTTGGTTCAATGCGCCGGTTCAAGGCTTCAGTTCAACGCTTCATCAAAGTTCAACGCTCAGTTGGTTCAGTGGCTTCTAGTTTAATTTCTAGGTTTGACGAATCAGTTTAAAGGCTTGGTTCAATGGCATCGACGCGTAGTGGTTGAACCGTTGAACCAATTTTGGAGGTTGGTTCAATGGCTTGGTTCAAGGGTGTGCCCTATAGTCGAAGGGTAGGCCGAAGGTTCAAATGCCCTTACAGAGGGCAGTTCAAGATCTAGAAGCCCTTGTAGAGGGCAAACACTTCAAAAGAAAGGCTGCTAGCGCAGGGGGAAGTCAATGAACCCACAAAAAAGTCAAAGCAGCTAATTCCTGTGGATTTTTTGTCTGCAAGAAAAAGGGCCGAAACAAAGACCCGATGACTTTTGCCCAGGATGGTGACGTCCCAAAAGCCGTCAAATTTAAGCAAGTGAGCTAGCCATTGGGTGACAGCCATGAAAGCATCAAATTTAATACAGTGAAATATTTGTTTGTTTTTGAACTGTTTGAGCGCCAAGCATGATAGGAGCTCGAGGAACATAGCAACCTGGCAGAAAATCACCCTCGAGGGTTGAAAGAGCAGGAAGAAGACAAACATAGAAAAGATAAAACATTCAAGTGGCAAAGGGAAGGTGAGTTATTGCAGATGAGCAGCGTGACCTATTTTCTGAAGCTGGCATTGATGAGGGGACAAACTACAGTCTATTTACAGAAAAGAGGTGCGGCCATGCCCTTGCATTAATTTTTGAACACCAAATTCAATTTTAGCGATGGTACAACATGGTTCTAGCAGGCCTCTTCTGAAGGATGACATCAATAACAGTGGTTTTCCTCTTCTCGATGTGTTCAACACACATGGGCCACTTGCAGAAATGAGCGCTAAAAAATCTTTCTATAAAATGCCAACTTTCTCTTCCTCTTTCTATACATTGTAAACTTTTCATTTGAGAAGGGGATCCACTCTCAGCCTTAAGGCAAAACTCTGCGCAAAAATCTATCGGGCTTGTAAGGCAGAGCTCTGCCAGAATTTTACCTTGAATCCAAACATAGCATTTTTACCTCCATTCTGAGTTTTGCATCTTTAGTATGTGTCTATGCCTTGATTCTATGTTAAGTCATTTTCTTAATGCTTTTGCAGAATGATTGCAACATGTTTGGTGTAATTTTTGAGTTTTCCTTTTACAGGTCTGTCAGAAGTGTCCTTAGAGGAGTGTAGGTGAAGTGGATAGGCTATTGCAGTGTGTCCTAGAACGCCTCTAGTAGTTATTTCCTCCCTGTATCTCCATGGACCCCTGACCCACTGATGCAGAAGGTTTTTCTCACTTTAGATGAAGTGTATAGGCACTTCCTTTTGGTGAAAAGTGTATATTCGGACTGGGTGGATCACATTTTCTGGTGTATCACCTTTTCTTTTTTAGGCTTAGGCTTTGTTTTCAGCATCTCTCTCTCTCTTTTCATCCCCCCCCCATTTTTACATTTTTTGTTAGCAGTAGGAGAAACCAGGGCCTAAATGATACATTAGAGGGAGCTAGCCCTTATCTAGAGACTCTCCCCTCCAGCTTCACTGGTCCCACAAGTGAGAGGGGATTTTCCATTGTTGTGTGAAGAAGGCAAGACCTCAGCCTCCTGCCAAGGGTGCAATCTTCTGCGTCAACAATAACCTTGCATTAAATCAATTTATCTTATCAAATCAATTAAACAAGGCAAATACACACATTGAATTAATCAAAATCAAACAAATTACCAAATACCCAAAAAGATTTAATTAACTTGCACACCTTAATCAAAATCAATTAGCAAGTTAAATCAATTTCAAATCCTAATTGAGTTCACCCATGAGCTAAAAAATCAATTACTAAAAAGGATATTCAAGAGCATCTTAGAACATCCTAGAACACACTCATTACCTTTGTGAGTTGTCACTTTTGAAAAATATCTAAAAGAATATCCTAGAAATATGCCAAACTCAACCAAGGTTAATAAACTCAACAATGTCAGATTTAACCCATTCCAAGGGATTTAGAAGTCTAGAGCTCTTCATTTAGAGAGCTCAATAAAAGTAGAGTTATAATGTAGGAATAGATTCATGAAGCTAAAAGCCTAGTGTTATAATGCCAAGATTGAGCCAAATCCATCAAGCCATTGAATCAATCAAGCCAATGAGCCATCAATCAAGCCAAGTATTCTACAATGGTGCATAGAGGAGATGATGTTAGTGATATGTCATTGATGAAGACTTTGTATGCATGAACCGAGCAAGCCAACTGAATTACGATTTGGAGCTATCAAGGATTTGGTAAGGAATTTGTGTTTTTATGTTTATATTTCTCATTTCTTTCCATATTCTTTTAAGTTCTCATTTGGTTTATTTATTATGCTCTCCCAATGATCAAGCCTAAAAGCTATTATATTGTTAGTGAGTTCATTTTTCATTATTTTTGAGACTAACTCTATACTAACCTCCTCCTTTGAGTTAAATTCCTAGATCACAGTTGATACACTTTATTTGATGCCTTGGTTAAAGCATATCACAAAGTGTGTTCTCCTTCCATTTTAGGAATATTTATATTACAAATTTGTCTTCTTCCACTTGCTATATGCTTTGGGCTAGTGTTGGTCCAGCTTCCCTCTCTGGTTCAAAGAAGCATTCCAAATCCAAATCTCTATCATTATTACTAGATTATGTCAAATCATCTATTATTATATTACAAGGCTTAAAAAAATCTTTTTTTTATTAACTTTCCTTGTAATTATGAAGCATTAGATTCAAATCATGAGCTATTTCATATTGTGATGATGACTTTGTTTTAGCTCCCAAATCTTATTCCTATCCATGACATAGAAAGATTTTAAATTTTTATAATACATTATGCATCAAAGGGTTATCATCTTCAAACATAAAGGTCTGAATGAAATATTATTGCACTTATGCCCAATGTTTGGTCTCTCTCTTATGGTGTTGATGAATATAACAAGTTATTGGTAGTGGTGTAAGTGTGTGGCTAAATATGTGTACCCAATACCTCATCTTCACTCCTTGTGCATACCATATATCTACACATTCATAAATGTGCAACTCAAAACATTATCCTTCTTGAAATAATGACCATTTGGATTTTATCTTAGGTGGTAACTGAAACATCATGAGTAAAAATTCACTTGCCTCTTCTTAATGTATCTCTAGATCTCTATGCACTTTCCACCAAGTCACGGCAATACCTTTCAGTGGATAGCTCAGTGCACTAACTCTTTGATCCACCTCTAAAACATGGTGCTCTAACCTCAAGATGAATGGATTAAGATCCTTTGTCACAAAATATTGAGGTAATTTTCATTTAGTGATGAAAACTATGTGTAGAGGTCATAGGTCATCATCTCCTCTTACCCAGTTTAACATGTGAGTGTCTGAGTCACCACTTATGGAAGATGTTGTTTTCCAAGGTAAAATACCCTCTAGGGTAAATTTAGTATATTCCATCATTTTACACCTATATTATATAGGAAATCCACTTATGACCTTATAAGAGATCACATCTATGGAGAGGTACAACATTCAAGTTGAAACTATGGTGTTGGTGATTTTGTTATTATTGGCTTGTAAGATGGTTATTTTGTGATCTAGGATTGATCCATGTGCAGGTTCAAAAATTGATACTCGACAGCTCTCAATGCATTCCTCTATGTATCTATGATGACTTTAAACCAACTATTATCACCATATGCATATGGTGACTTTGGTTCCTTTGAAATTATGCATGGCTTCTATTCTAATTTATTTAAAGGAATGATAACTATCTTGTCTCCTTGATGAGCCTCTAGTTGGTTTCACATTATGTTAATAGTCCTTTGACCATCATAAGCCCATTCATTACCAATTAATTTAGGGTAATGGGTCTTGGCATTCTTCAAATCAATGAATTCAAAATCATTACGTAGACTTAGCTCAACCACTCTAATCTCCACATCCTCACGGTGACCAATCAAATCTATTCATCTGTAATCTATGAGGCTGAGGGTAATAGGACTCTAGCTTAAGTGTGGCCTACCAATATCTTCCCATGTTGATCTCAAGATTATATTCATAATACTCCTAAAATTAAATACTACATTAAGAATTTTATAACCTGTAAGCTCAATATCCATGTGAGAGTCAACATCCCAAGGTTTCTTAGTTTTCACTTACCATACAACCTTATATGTATGTTGTTTCCCTCTTTATGCACACTCCCACAAATTATGTAAGAGGCTAGTAATATTATATGATATATAATAGTTATAGAGTGTATTGAGTAACTTTAGCAAATATTTCAAAGTAGGTACAACTTCTTCCCACTTCATTATTTTTTTGGGGTTTTGTCTATTTTTAGAATTAGCATATTTTTGTAACTGGATATGAACTTCAATTCAAATTCATCTGTTAGGTTAATCTTAGTGTTTAGGAGATATGTGAAGATTTTTAAATCTGCTCTAACTTAAATGTAAAACTTACTAAAAATAGCAGCTGCTAAAAATAAGAAGGTGGGTTTTTTTTTTTTAATTTTCAAATTGTGCATATCAATTCTAATTTTAAGTTAAAGTTTATTTCATGTACTTGTATGTAATTATTTATTTCATTCAATATATGAATCAATACATATTATTATTTCAAAAAATATATTTATTATACCTATTGATTGATTTGCCTTGATAGTATTTAGGTTCATTATTAAACTAAGAAAATTAATGATGATTAGAGGAGCTTTTTAAGATCTTACACATATGCTCTTACTAGTGGGAACCATGCACTATCACTATGGGAAAAATTAAAAAACATGCTTGAAGCAATTCGATAGACATGTGTTCCCCTGATGTTGACCACCAAGAGACTCACATAGTTTTTTAATCTTTCATTATGATCATTTACAAAACCAAATTATTTTTCATACCTTGATTGGGAAACAATAAATAAAAAATTAAGGAAAACATGCATACATTAAACTAAAGAATATTTAAACTATGTTAATATTTTTCAAGCACCTATAAAATAACAATATCAAAAATAACAAAATTCAATGATCAACACCATGTAATCTAGTGTATTGTGTTATTTTTACATGAAACTTATGTACATCAATGAATGCTCTAATAATTTCTTGATCTTTTTAAAAATGTTTGTAAGTGCTTAATAGATTCATATCTAACTATAAATAAATTTTGTATGTTTAAATAGATTTTAATGCATGTATATTTATAGACAAATTAAATTCAAATTAGAACCTTATTTGTATGTAAACCAATATCATGTAGTTACAAGGCAATAAATATAGGATAAATAAAGTAAGTACAGTCTAGCAATAAGAGCCCACACAGGTTTTCTAAAACCACATACTAACATTTTAGACTATCTAAATCTATTTGGAATGTTAGTGTACATTTTGTAATAGGAGTTAGAAAGGTAGAAAATCAAAAGAATTATAACATGACAACTTTAAAAAAGACTGAAAAAGGGATCATAAATAATCAAATTCAATACACATTCTAATTACTTATAATTTAAATTAATAATAAAAAAATACATAAACATCCTTAAACTATATAATTAAATGTCTAATAAATAACTAATGGTCATTTTTAGAAGTCTAAACTAATTAAAAATATCAAATATAATTTATCAATAAACATTTTCAATAGGTGTATCTGAAAGCGCACACACTACATTTGCATGGAATGTAGAAATACCATTACTCTTATTATAAAATATAGTTAATTATGTATAGGAACACTTTTAAATCATGTAATTTAATTTTTAATAAATCTATCATGTGAAGAAACTAAAAATTTTAATAAATTTCTAGCTCTTTTGTTTGATATGCAAGCGGCCAAAAAAATTTAAGCATATGTTTTAGTTTTGTCTTAAAGCTCAATTTTCATGGCGATGAATTCATTCTTTATTTCACCCCTTTCATCTTGAGCCTTTCTCTTGGTGGCAGGCACTCTTTGAAGACTTTTTTAATTGACCAGTTTCTATTACTTTTCCTAGCAATTTTTCATGTTATTATCCTCTTTCTGCTTTGAAAAGCTAGAAATAATGTTATTTTCAATCCTGACACTTATGGCATTTCATTTTATGTTAATGAAAAGGTGGTTGTTGTTTTATTGATTTATTTGTAGATCCAAGTTTAAGTTGAGAAGATCGCACATGAAAAATCTGATGTTGGTCCTCCTCAACGGTCTATAACGAGCATTATTGTTCCTATGCAACCCACTAATGGTTGGCCGATCACTATTCATGATGACCCCTTGGATGGTTGGACTGCTCTAGAGATCCCTATCGTGGAACCACTTGTTTGGTCGATGCTTTCTAAGGATGACCCTCTACCTCTGCCACTTGAGGTAGTAACCTATGTTTAATTCTCTGATTGGTTATTTATAGTTGCTCTTACCATGCTTTGACCGACTATTTTTTGATGTTTTGAACCAGTTTCTTCCTTCGATATAAAGTTCAAACCATGATTTGTCTATATTACTTTGTAACCTTCTATATTATATTTGATTATTTAATATAATGTGAAGTATTTTAATATAAAACTTCTTCATACTAATTTTAAATGGTTAATAGACATCCTCGCTATTAATCAGTATATACATTTTTATTATAATAATTAAATTATATTTGTAAAAATGATATGAATTTTGTTTTAATGACTTAAGATAGGAAAAAATATATATTATAATTTATAAAATATTTAAAAATATAATAAATCTACCATGTGAACAAACTAAGACTTCTTTAGACTAATTTTAAATGATGAACAAGCATCTCACCATTAAGTCTTAGGACTAATTTTAAATGATGAACAAACATCTCACCATTAGTTAATCTATATATTTTTATTCTAATAATTAGATTATATTTATAAATATAATATTAATTTTAGTTTTATTAAGTTGGGATAGGAAGAAAAATATATTATAATTAATAAATATTTATAAAAATAATAAATCCACTATGTCAAAACAAACTAAGACTTCTTTGAACTAATTTTAAATGGTGAATAGGCACCCTCCCCATTAATTATGTATACATTTTTATTATAATAATTAAATTATATTTATAAAGATGATATTAATTTTAATTTTAATGAGTTAATATAGGAATAAAAATATATTATAATTAATAACACTGTTAGATATGTATATATTTTTATTATAATAATTAAATTATATTTATAAATATGATATTAATTGTGATTTTGATAAGTTATGATAAGAATAAAAATATTTTATAATTAATTAAATTTTTTTTTTTTTTTAAAAATTTGAATAAATTTTTAAAATAGAATACTAATTTAAGTTTTAATAAATTAAATGGGAATTAAAATATATTAATGAAAACAACAAAAATATAAAAAATTAAAATTAAAATTAAAGTATATTGACAATATACTTTAAATATTTTTGAAAAAAATTATAATTATAAATATTGAAGTATTTTTTTTATATATAATAAAAAGAATGAATACATAATTTATTTATATAAAAAATTTAAAATAAAAATAACTACATTAAATTATTGGTAAACAAGATTAAATTTAATATTAAATTAAATTTACAAATATTATATTAAAAAATTGATGTTAAAAAAAATTACGAAATTTTTTTCCAATGTATATAAAATTAAATATTAAATTTAAATATTAAAAATATAAAATTGAAATATTTTATTAGATGAATTGATGTGAAAACGCTTTCGTTTAAAAAAATCATACACTTTATTATTTATATTAGGGAATCAAAATTTTATAAAAAATTAGATATAAATCAAAGATTAGTAAAAAGGATCTAATTTATAAATAAAATTAATATATTAAATTTATTAAAACCAAAATACAAGGAAAACAAGCCCGAACAAAAGCATATTCCCAATACCAAGAAGCACAAAAATCCAATAAAAAGTTTTAAAATAAAAAATAAAAAATAAAAAAAACAAAATTCAAGATTCAAAGCATGCCTTAGAATTTATGTTTCAAAAGCATGCCTACACTTATTATTAGTCATACATTACTTTAATGTTTAGTTTTAAATATTTCTAATATATAACAGTTATTTTTTATTAAATTAATTTCATTAATTTGGAAAATTATATTTAATTATTAAAAAAAATTAAAATATATATATCTTAGAATTATATAGAAAAATATAATAAAATACACAGGGATGTCTACATTTATTAGTCATAAATTAATATCTCTAAAGATCTGTAAAAGATATTTAAGAAGAAAAACATAATTATTTTTAATGAATTAATTTGAACTTAAAAGTTATATTTAATTAGGAGAATATTTTTAAAAATAATCATCATATTTAAAAATTTAAAAGAAATTTTATAATTATTTATATTTATATAAAATTTAAAAATACAAAATTAAAATAATATATAAAATAAATTAATATTAAAAAGATTTCATTAAAAAAAATTTATGTAAGTTGTTCTTTGGATTAATTCATTAACAATTAAATGTATATTACTAATTACTAAAAAAGTTGTAATATACATAAAAATAATGGAAATTTATTAAACATATTAATTTATATTGAAAACAATTTTGAGAAAAAACATGGTCTCAATAATAAAAAAAATAAGAATCCAACAAAATTCATAATTTAAAAGCACAAAACATAAGGATGAAAAAAAAATTCTAAAACATAGGTATAATTATTGAGATGATAAAAATTTGTAAGTAATAATTGTGAGAAAAAAAAGCATCAATATTTCTTACTACTCAAATGACTTTCATTAAGATGAATAAATAAGAAAATTTTAAAATAAACAAACCTTAGAGGGTTAAGCTACTTTATTTCAAATTTTAAGGTGAGTCCTTGAAGGAGATGAGATCTGGAAAGTCTTTCTTCATCATTGTATATTGAGGTACTCTCTATAGAAAAAACATTTTTCAAGGGCTTGGGTTGCACTCTATTAGCATTACCCCTCTGTTAGTCAAGATTGTTGGTACCTTTGTTGCTAAGAGTATTTGAAAAACTTGGGGGCTGCTCAAACCTAAACTCATTTGATGGGTATGGTTTTAGTTTTAGCTCTCAATTAACACATATTCTTTTTGGCAGTCCTCGTTTCTCAGCGACATTGATGTCCCCTTCACTATGATGACTTGGGTCATAATTAGAGCGTTAGGCTAGAAAACAAGTTTTCGGAAGTATTGTGTATCAAATTTTTAGAAGTATTAGGCTTTTCAAAGAAGGATTAAGTATAGTTTTTACCTCTTTTGCAAGTGTTATATAGGAAATGACTCCCTTGGCCTACTGTCAAAGATCAATTCTAACTCAATGATGGTTATTTTGAACCTATCAGTGAAATCCAGAAGGCCATTCCTAAAGAGAATTATCATAGGATTGGTGTACAGTGACCATTTACGAGTTGGAAGGACTAGAAGCGACCTATTAATACTCCCTTCCACTGACATAATCTTGGCTTGGTTATTAATATTAATATCCTCAACACATTCAATGTGAAACCTTTATCGCTTGTTGAAGGTAACATTTCTATAAGGTTTCTTGGAATAGGAAGATTACTAACCTTTGGAAAGCCATTATTGAGCATAAAAAAGCTCATTTTCTTTGTCGCATCATTTATCGAGGTTTGCATGTAGGAGACTAGCTTATACACATTGGGATTTCCCATCCTCTATGTCCCACTTGCCATCAATGTAACACATTTAAACCCCTATTTTCATTTTGTCATCATATACACATATTCTTTCAACCATTTATTCTATTTTTTTCACATGAAACATGGTGTGAACATTACAAGGCGAATCAAGGGGATTTCAGTAGGGGAATCTTTCTAGCTTTTTTTAGCTACAATTATCTTGAACCCTTTTTGTGATTTGTCATGTAGAATCATGATGCAAGCTTAGGTATCTCTCTCACTTGAATCAAGAGAATTAATTTCTTTCCATATTTTTCACTCTAAAATATTATTTCAGTTATAGAAAAAAGAAAATGATGTCATTTTTAATCATATTTCTATTGATGGCTATTTTTCAAATGCTAATGCAATATTATTTATTTTTAATGTCATGGATCGGATTTAAGTTTAAGTTGAAAAAGTTAAATTGGAAGTGGAGTATTTACCAACCCTTGGGGAAGTGTCCATGTGTTGTAAGTCAAGTGCCGCCTGACTCTCCCCACCCACATTCACTTTCACAAGGTTGTGGTCATGGTAGACATCATTCACCAAGAAAGCAAAGTTCCTTGCCATAATTTTAGCAACCTTTTCCTAGTCATAGCAATGAAGGTGGTGATTTTGGGCACATGGTTCTTGGCTCCAATGTGTGGGCAGCGCTACCACAAAGAAAGTTTTTGCAACTGACCCTTTTTATCTCCCTTACTAAACAAGATATGCAAGAAGAAGAAAATCAACCAACAATGTTAAGTGGGAGTTGGTACTTTATACAATAAATCACTTTGATGGTGATTGTTGAAATGATAAATTAGATGATCTTTCAGAACCTTTGTCTACTCTGATTGCTCATGTTTCTTAATAGCATTTTTGTGATTTATTTTTTATGCCCAAAGAGCTTTTATTTATTATTATTATTGTTGTTGTTTTTGTTGTTGTTATTATTATTATTAAATTTTATATATTATTTTTAATACAATACTTTTTTAATTAAATTTTTTTTATAAAAAAATATTATATTAAATAATTTTAATTAATTTTATTTTAATAATACTAATTAAAATTATGATTATTTACAAGTTTTTTTGAAACCTCTTTTTAAATTTTTAAATTGATACTATGTCTTCTTTTAGAATATAATTATATTCCATATATTATTTTATAAAGTTAAAAGTTAAATATATATATTCTTTACATAATTAATAGAAAATGTTTTTATTGAAAAAAATAAATTTAATTTTCATTTTCTAAACCATTCTCTCTTAAAACACCTCCTCAATGATATGCATTATTTTGTGAAGAGGTTTAATAATTACCTTACCAATTAATCCTCTAAAAAAATTCCTATAGAAATCTAGGTCTACACATTTTCTTCAAATAAAAGATATATTTGAAGAATAGTACTTTCTAACTTTCTAAAATTTAGTTATACTAAAATAATTGTAGTTTTTTAGGTCTTATTGTAAAAAGGGTGAATTATAGGTACAGTGACATATTACTCAAAAAGTCCTTCAATCAGTGTCCTAATACTCTTGATAAACAGTAACTCTAAGCTTTTCTTGGAAAGTTTAATTATGTTAATAGCTTTTATTTTAATACTAGGAATGATAGAACAATTTTTCAACAATTGCTTAAAAAGGACAAAAAAATATGTATGGACTGGAGAACATATAAACATTGTCCAAACCATTAAAGAAAAAGTATCAAAATTTCATGTTCCTCAATTAAATCAATTTGTTTTATATACAGATGCATTAGACAGGACATGGGGAGGAATACTCTCTTGTATAGAAAATGGAAAAGAATATGTTTGTGAATATGCTAGTGGAGTCTTCACAGATGATGTTAAAAAATGGGTTTTATCTAACAAAGAGATTTATGCCCTTAAACTTATGCATCTGCCTCATTTTGTCATTAGAACTGATTGTACTAGATTTTTAACTTTTAAAGATAAAGATCATGGAAGAAAGGATGGACGAGGCAAGTATATCAAATGACAGATTTATTTTAACTAATTTAATTACACTGCAAAACATATTGAAATAAAGAAAAACTTTATTGCACACTGATTAAGTCACAATCCTAAAACCACATTAATGCACCAATCATATCTTGGTTTCAATTTGACAAAGATTTATAATCAAAAGTTTTATAGTTTAACTCTGTTAAATCAGGAACAAATTCTTAGAGAATGCCTTCATCCTAGGTATTTAAAAAAAAAATCATGCTACTTCTTTAGATTTATAAATGTTAGGTTCAACCCATATAATAGATCATCAACATCAACAAGAATGAATGATCTCTATTTACCACCTGAATAGTGAATTACTTATGAGACAGTTCTTTAATCTCATCTGGTGATGAAGTTCATCATGGCGGATAAAAATTCAGACAATTCATCATGAGTATATTTACAGGTGGATAGCACATTTTGGTCCTCACCTAATTCATGAATATGAACATCATAGCCAAGATACTATCATTCATACCATACGTCAAAAGCTTGAGTGGGAATCTTACTTTTATACTATCCCATGTCATGAAGATAATGATGAAGGTACTGGAACACAAAAAAATATTTTCCAGATAAGATACTTGTTCTATCGAATAAGCAAAGATGATCTTTTGTTTGAAACGGAAGTATTGTTGGACTTATAGCCACTTGTGTTGTGGAGCCTATTTCTAAATTACAATGTGTTTTCAAATACTATACATTTCTATATGTTTTTCTGGACCCCTTTTAATGAGAAACCATTTTAGGTTGATTTTGCCCATGGTTTTGGTACTCATTGTTTTGAAACACCGCTTTCTTGATATATTATGTATTGATGGATATTTCGTAGGTAATACATCATGAGAACAAGGGTTTAAGAAGGAAGAACAGGATATGAATTCAGGGGCAAATTCAGTTGGGTTTGTTGAGCACAACTCCAAACAATAATTGTGCATTGTAATTGTGAGAACACCGATTTGAGAGTAATTTGCACTCTCGTGGCTTGTAATAAAATTTGAGAAAGTGTTTCTTGGTGGATGTAGCCCACATTGGGTGAACCACATTACATTATGTCTTCTTATTTTGCATGTTTATTTCTGTTCTTTTTGTATTTCTATTTATATCTATTATTACAATTCTATAAAATTATTCCACATCAATTTTTTGTTTTTAATCCTAACACTACTAATGTCTTCATCATCCAATGAATTATCTAAAGGATCTAATATTTTCTTCAAATATAATAACTTGAAAAATAATGAGAACTCAACTCATATTAGAGTTTGACAGTTTCAGTTGCTAAATTAAACGTGGATTCCTCTAATTAAAATAATAATAATTTCCACTAAATAAAGCTTCCTATGTTATTCCAATTCTGTGGTTTGTAAGGTTGACCTTCTGAACTTTGAATTCATTGGGAATGCGAAAAGTTTCCGTTTTCTGTCACAAAAGAAATAATAAATTATGTTTTGTAGCATAGCAGAGGTACCTTTTCTCTTCCATGGATCGCAGTAGAGTACCTTAATATGGAAAAAAACAAAGGAAAACTACAAAAACAATCGGCAAAAGTAGCGCGTGTTGAGTCACAAATTTGACTGTAAGTATCAATGAAGTACAAACAACTTGTAAATAATTCGTTGATGGGAAATCTCCATACATTCTTCTTAACCTGCATTCACTGAATTGATTGAATTGAAGGAACGAAAGAATACTAAAAACTGCGTAAGATAAGACGCTAAAAATAAAAATAAAATGCTTTCCCCACATTCCTGGTTATACACTGACAGATCTGTAACGTCCATAGGAAATTTACTAGTTTTCGCTGATCTTTTACACCTATAGGTAGGGAGGAGAGCTTAACTTGCCTGCATGTTCAGAATTTGATCTTAGTCGATTTAAATAAGTCAGTGAACTTTAGTTTTGAGATTAGGGTTTTCTGGAATCAATTGTATAATAAACTTGTAATTCTATTAATATCATAAACATTGAGAGCAGATTTTAATTTTTATCGTAAAAACATAGAAAATTTTATTTTTTAAGATGTAATTGCTCAAATGATTAAATTTTTAGAAGTCTGAGACCTCTCTGCTAAACCTATTATCAAAGATAAGAAAGATTTAAAACTAATATAATTATTTATTGGAAATCAATTCTATCTACTTTTCAAACATTGGCTTCAGATCTTTCTGTGCATGATAATAGATTCAGCAGAGACACCAAAGAGACCCAAAATGTCCAAAAAAATCCATTACTAGGTAGTCGCACTTGAAAGACTCTCTGCAAATAGTATTGTTGGGCCCCAAATCCATCTAAGTATAGGATTTGTGCCAATACATGATGCAGGAGCATCTACATACAATTTGGCAAGACATAGTCGTGATTAAATTCAAATTCAATTTATTATATTTTTTCCTCCAAAATGTTGTTAATAAGGAGTAATTGTAAAAAAATAAAAGTAAAAAGTAATTGTTGTTGGGCTGTTGAAGAAATAAGGGAGGAGTGGTTGAAAATATTTCAACCTTAATATATTGTTGAAGATTAAAAACTGTATTTGTTTTGCCTTAAGCTAAATTGGGCGAAGAGGTTAGAGAAGAGGCTCTTGAAAAGAGCAAAAAAAAATTCATTAAGGAAAAAGGAGAGGTACGTAGAAGAAGAAGAAAAGGAGGATCTCTTCTAGAGAGAGGAGAGAGTCACGAAGGCCATTCGGCCTATGTTATTCTATTTTGACCGTGGGGATAATTCAGGGTAAGAGAGGTGAAGGTGCCTCGGGTAAGCACATGGAAACAAGATCAAGAGTTAAGCTGTTGGGGACCTGGGCCGTCTCTATGTAAGATGCAGCCGATGTGGCAAAAAGGAGATTGGAATTAATAAGTTAGAGCTTTATCAAGCAAATTGGAGGGAGAAGTGAGTAATCATTGATAGATCAGAAAAGCGCAAGGGTGTTTTTGTAATTGGAGCAACGAACCGGCCAGAAGTAATGGATCCAGCAGTTTTATGACCAGGAACGATTTGGAAAACAACTTTATGTTCTTGTACCAGATGCAGAGGGATGAGTTTCTATTTTGAAGGCCCTTAGATGAAAGCGACCTCTTGCCTCAGATGTCGATCTAGATTATATTGGCCAGAGTCAGTCTTGTGAGAATTTCAATAGTGCTGATCTTGCTGCTCTTGTTAATGAAGCTTGCGTGGCTTTATTGAAAGAGAGAATTGCAACTATAATGGGGGCTGATTTGGATGTCACAAAAGATGCTTTGGTGATTAATTTGTCCCATGTTGAGCAAGCATTGAAGCAAGTTCTGCCTCATGTGTCTAAAGTGGTACAGATCTTTGTTTGAACTCGGAATGCATCCTATTTCAAGGGTTGGAATCTGGATCATGAGGGGTCAACTGAATCGGATTCTATTCTAGATGTGTTAGCAATAAGTCTACAAACTCAAATGAGAAGGAAGTAACTCAATGTGACCAGTCTCAAAAGGAAACAACAAAAGAGAAACATAATCTAATATGGATTGACCCTGTGTCATGTTGTTTTGCTGTGTACTCAAGGTTGCCATCTGAGTAGGTGCTGCAACAACGGTCACCTCTCGATCTCTCAAAAGGTTTAAAGAACCCTGTGGAGCTTGATGGCTTAAGAAATGCCCATATACGTGATGGTGTTGCTGTTGTGAGCTATCTTGCTTGGCTTGATAGACAGATGCAAGAGATATATGGAGCTGCTGGCTATTTTTCTAAAGTCAAGAGATCAAACAAACGGAAGCACTCTGAGACAGAAGAAAAATTGACTGAGGTATCAGTGAGTGACAAATTAGAAAAATTCTGATCAGCGCATCAAAAGGATGGCTAGGTTAAGGGCAGTCCATCATTTTTGTTATCAGAGCATTCAAATTCTCCATTTCTCAAAGCCTTCCAGATTCTACGGACTTTGCAGGTTCATAACTACGGACTCTGCAGGGTCATTTTTATAATTTTGTGTTGATGAATATCAGACGGGGATAGTGCATCAATTTTGGTATTAGAGCTAGTAAGCTCCTAAAAAAAAATGTACTCTTCTAATCAGTTTTTGTAGAGATAAAATTGCAGTGATTGAAGCAAGTGAAGAAGTTACAGGTTCAAGGCAGTCAAGCCATTGAGGCTTAAGAGGAGAAAGAAGCCAAGAAAGGCTTAGTGAAGAGCCAACAGAAACTCTAGAAGAAGAGCATAGTGAATGCTCAAGAGAAAGATCCAAAGCAAGGTAAGCTTGGATTTGTGATTTGTGTTTGTTGAAGTGTTGTATAAAGAATTGTTGCAGGATTGAGAAAAGGATCAAAAGACTATGATGCAAAAGGCCTAGGTGAGATCAAGGAGATTGTCAAAAGATCAGTCAAGGAGAAAGGCTTGGGTGAGACAAGTGGAGCTAAATGGATCAAAAGACCAAGGTGGAAAAGACTTGGGTGAAGATCTCAGAAATAGAGATATTGCTGAGAAAAGAGTAGAGCAGCAAGGTACATGAGGGCACCAAGAAGAAAGCAAGCATCCAAAAGAAGAAAGGTATGACCAATATTGAAATTGATAAAGAGATTACTAGTTTGAAAAGAGATTTAGCTAAGTTTGCAAATAAATATGAGTCTTGGATGCAGATGGACAAGCAAGCATGGGTATGGCCAATGAGGAAGAAGTTGAAGTGGCCAATTGATCTCCTAATGATGAGGAGAAAAAGGCAAAATGAGATTGCTAAGAAGAAAAGAGAAGCCCATAGAGGCAAGATGATGAGTAGGTTGCCAAGTGAGCAACAAGAGAAAGAGGTGGAGAAGAAGGTTCTCATTGAGGAGAACAAGAGAGAAGAAAGAAAAGATGAAGTGCTAGGAAGAGCACTTAGAAAGATGAGAAAGTCCATTAAGAGGACACTCATGGAGACATTATGGTCTCTTGTTTTTATATTTAATGTTGTTTTTGCATGGGTAATTGCAAGTATGAGCAGTCTTCTGAAGAAGGTCAAGAGAAGGGCCTTGGAGAGTGAAGAGATTGGTGCAAGAGAAGACACCAAGTATACAAGTGAATGTGTAGGAGAAAAGAGAAGAGAGTTTGTTGTTGTTGATAAGGAAGAGATGCATTGGTTAATGCATGAGGAATGTGTTGAGGAACCCCTACAAGCAAGAGAAGAGATGGAAGATGAAGATGAATTCCATGATGTCATTGAATGCCAAGAAGAGGCAAGAGAACAGCCAAGCACAAAGGGAGAGAAAGATTGCTCCATGGGACTAGCTATCAAAAAGGTAAATGAAGTGCTAAAATCTGATTTTGATCATTATTGTAAGCATGAAGCTGCTAATATATAGGTGCAAGAGTTAAGGAAGATGATAGAGCCCTCAAAAAGAGAATTTAACCATGGATATGTGATGCCTAAATGGTGGAAGAAGCAAATTCCCAAGCAAAAGGAGGTGCTGGTACAAAAGCATGAATGCAGGATGCCTACATGGTTTGAGAAGACAAATGATGAGAAGAAGAAACAAATATGGGTACCTAAGAAGGCAAAGAGAGAAGATGTGAGTGTTGAGGCAACAACACCAAGAAGTCAATGGAAGAGGATTGAAGGTGATTCCAGCAACCAAGAGAATGAAGGTGAGAAAGAGAACTTTTCAAAGAATAATGAGGTAGAGCATGAAGACACAAAGATGAAAGGTAAGTAAATTGCTTGCAATGAATGGGATAATGATGTTTTTGAATCATTGAATGATCTTTTCATGGAAAATGAGGAATGGAAAATGTCTATGAAAACTAATATGCATCAAGAAGAGAGTTCCAAGAGGATGGATGATGAAAGTGGAGATGTGAAATCAGTTCACATTTTTGAAAAGAATAAGGAGAGACAAGGTAATAGTGTTCCTATTGTTTTTGATAAGTATATTGATGATGATGATGAAGCTAATTTGTATGAAGAAACCATAAAGTGGATGAATGTATTTATAGAGGATGAAAGACAATTTGGTCCTAAGTTTGATATAGGACATGAAGATTTGGATGAGCTTGTGTTGAGTGAAGAGTTGAAGAAGATAGAAGAGTTGTTGAATCCTCCAAAAGAGTTGTGTAGAGGCACATATCAACATGGTGACACCATTGATCAGATGGGAAATGAATTGAGGCAAGAGCTAAGAAAAGATGAGATAAGAGATGAAGGGAAAGTAATCCTTAAGAATGGAGGACCCAAGTTTGATGAAGATAATGGTGGGATATATGAGATCTCACTAAAGGAGGAAATGAGAATGTTAGAAGAGTTCTTTAGTTCTTCAAGAAAGCTACATACAGGTATAAGCCATGGTGAAGACACCATTGGGAAGAGTGAAACAAAACAAGAGCAAAGCAAAGAGGCAAGGACAGTTTAGATCAAGGAGCAAGAACATGGAGGCAGCCAAGAGGCTTCATGGCCTAAAGATTTTGATTCTAAGGTGGCTTTGAATGTTTTGTATGTAGGTATGAAGGTTGCTAAAGTGAATGACAGACATGAGTCATTGGAAAAGCTCATGAACCAAGAAGAACAACAAGAAGATCTCGAAGACATGTATGAAGATGAAGAAGCATGGAAGCGAGAGATGGCAGCTAAAAAAGAAATGAGGAGAAGAACATACCAGAAAAAGAAGAAAAGCAAGAAGATGAAAGACAAAGACAATCAAAGACAAACATCAGCATTGGCATTCACAACAAGACCTTGGGATCCAGGCATATAGTGAAGACTAATGCATGGAGGAAGTAGTTCATTTGAACTAAGGTTAAAATTGTTTTTAGAGGGAGAGTATGATGCAGGAGCATCTACATACATCTTGGCAAGACATGGTCATGATTAAATTCAAATTCAATTTATTGTATTTTTCCCTCCAAAATGTTGTTAATAAGGAGTAATTGTAAAAAAATAAAAGTAAAAAGTAATTGTTGTTGGGCTGTTGAGGAAATAAGGGAGGAGTGGTTGAAAATATTTCAACCTTAGTATATTGTTGAAGATTAAAAACTGTATTTGTTTTGTCTTAAGCTAAATTGGGCGAAGAGGTTAGAGAAGAGGCTCTTGAAAAGAGCAAAAGAAAATTCATTAAGGAAAAAGGAGAGGTACGTAGAAGAAGAAAAGAAGGAGGATCTCCTCTAGAGAGAGGAGAGAGTCATGAAGGCCATTCGGCCTGTGTTATTCTATTTTGACTGTGGGGATAATTTAGGGTAAGAGAGGTGAAGGTGCCTCAGGTAAGCACATGGAGACAAGATCAAGAGTTAAGATGTTGGGGACCTGGGCCGTCTCTATGTAAGACGCAGCCGATGTGGCAAAAAGGAGATTGGAATTAATAAGTTAGAGCTTCATCAAGCAAATTGGAGGGAGAAGTGAGTAATCATTGATAGATCAGAAAAGCACAAGGGTGTTTTTGTAATTGGAGCAACGAACCGGCTAGAAGTAATGGATCCAGTAGTTTTATGACCAGGAACGATTTGGAAAACAACTTTATGTTCCTGTACCAGATGCAGAGGGATGAGTTTCTATTTTGAAGGCCCTTACACGAAAGCGGGCTCTTGCCTCAGATGTCGATCTAGATTATATTGGCCAGAGTCAGTCTTGTGAGAATTTCAGTAGTGCTGATCTTGTTGCTCTTGTTAATGAAGCTTGTGTGGCTTTATTGAAAGAGAGAATTGCAACTGTAATGGAGGCTGATTTAGATGTCATAAAAGATGCTTTGATGATTAATTTGTCCCATGTTGAGCAAGCATTGAAGCAAGTTCTGCCTCCTGTGTCTAAAGTGGTACAGATATTTGTTTGAACTTGGAATGCATCTTGTTTTAAGGGTTGGAATCTGGATCATGAGGGCTCAACTGAATCGGATTCTATTCTAGATGTGTTAGCAATAAGTCTACAAACTCAAATGAGAAGGAAGTAACTCAATGTGACCAGTCTCAAAAGGAAACAACAAAAGAGAAACATAATCTAATATGGATTGACCCTATGTCATGCTATTTTGCTGTGTACTCAAGGTTGCCATCTGAGCGGGTGCTGCAGCAACGATCACCTCTCGATCTCTCAAAAGGTTTAAAGAATCCTGTGGAGCTTGATGGCTTAAGAAATGCCCATATACGTGATGGTGTTGTTGTTATGAGCTATCTTGCTTGGCTTGATAGACAGATGCAAGAGATATATGGAGTTGCTGGCTATTTTTCTAAATTCAAGAGATCAAACAAACGGAAGCATTCTGAGACAGAAGAAAAATTGACTGAGGTATCAGTGAGTGACAAATTAGAAAAATTATGATCAGCACATCAAAAGGATGGCTAGGTTAAGGGCAGTCCATCATTTTTGTTATTAGAGAATTCAAATTCTCCATTTCTCAAAGCCTTCCAGATTCTACGGACTCTGCAGGTTCATAACTACAGACTCTACAGGTTCATAACTACGAACTCTGTAGGGTCATTTTTATAATTTTGTGTTGATGAATATCAAACGAGGACAGTGCATCAACACAAGAGAAACTTGGGCATGAGAAAATCACTTATCATGATTATTGTTTTGTCATCTAGTGACGCCAGTTGATAGGTGGCTAACAACTCTTTTTTGGCTCAATTTTCATTGAAAAGCCGGTGCATGGGATAGCGACGGCTCATTTAAGGCAGTGTAGTGGAGCTGGGAATATGAGTACCTCCAATGCCAGCTAAGCAATCAGGGTGCTCCATTCTTCAAGAACCTAAGATGCCCCAAAGCACTATAAAAGGAAGCAGAGTCCAGTTAGCAAGGAGGAGAATATTGGAGTAGTGAAGCCCTGGCAGATTGGTTCCAGATATGATGTTCATATTTAGACTTAGATTTAGTTCGGGATGCTTTGATTGATCCCCATTGTAATGCCCAAGCTCGTATGTGAGCCTCTGGGCCTTTAATAGCTCAAGACGAGCATTTTCTCAGTTCCTAGTAATATAGATGTATTGTTGTTGAACATTGTTAATGATGAAATCTTTGTGCAATATTAAATAGATTGAATGCTTAAGTCTATAGAATGTATGTTGAGCTCTTACAAGATTCTAACCTAACCCGTCCATGGTGTGTTTGTAACTCATGAGGAATCATACCCCTGATATAGAAAATGCTTTAAGTATGGGTAAGACCTTGCACCTCGTAATGATCCTTGAAACTACACACAAACTTATGCCTAAGTCTCTCAACTAGATACCCAATTTCCCCTCAAGCACCTGAATGCCATTAAGCCAAGGTCACCAAAGGCTTCCACCCTTGAATGAACCACCATCGTTGCACTAAACAAAGTCCCTGAAGAATAGAGTTGGACCATGGCACAACTAGCCCAACACAGACCCCAGTTCCTTCTCCACTATGCTTCGGGTGAGAACATAAGGCTTGCATCTTATGTGAAGTGATGCCAGTGCAGTTGAGTGTCAAATGTTGAACACCATAGGATTAGTCAAGGCATGCGCCCCATTGGAACAAGCCTAAATCCGATTTGGATAGCTATATAAGTGTGTGACTAGGCCCATGATCGAAACACCTACTTTTATACAATATTTTGGTATTGTTGTAGGGACATATTGATTTTTTTTGCTATAATGGTGCACCAGGACAATGTTTCAACTCTCCTTCGAGAACATTGAGCACTAGCTGCAATGAGTGGAAGACAACTTTACACTGAGGCATCTAAATTGTAGATGACAGAACCCAAGGAAGTGGATTCAGAACCATTTGTATGATGCCCTATACAAGGTTTTCTTTTATGAATTATCGAAGCAAGTGTACCGATGGTTGGCTACATATGTGACACACAGAAGTCAAAGCTATGGATAACGCCTCGAGTGGATGAAATAGTGCCTAGAGAGGCTTGAGAACTTAGACGCCACTTGGACTAGAGCCACAGATAAATGCTAACAAGGGACATTGAATAACTACATGCTTGAGTTTGTAGTATCAACATAATCCTACTCTAAAAAAGTAGAATATCAGTTCTTACATGAATCTAGAGGCACATTTGTGAAAGAACTTAGTACCAAACTCAAGAAGATAATGGTGGATTATGGCTTTAAGACCATAAGGATGGAAGGTTAAAGTCCTCTCAGGTATGAGCATCACAACGGAGAAGAAAGGGACATGTTGGTGAGGTGTAATGGAAGGGGATGAAAAAATTGAAAACCGAGAGCTCATGAGATAGGCTTATAACAAGAGGAGGTGCAAGCTAATGGAAGATCTAGAACCTGAAAGTGCTGAGAGGACTCGTAGTGAGTAGGAAGGGCATGGGGAAGGATCTCTTGAATGGCAACAATGCAAAGAGGAAGGAACCCTTGAAGTCATGAAACAAGCTTTATAGTTGACCGATGAATGCTCAGGGTCCCTACAAGAATTGACCATTGGAGATGCATTGGATGCACCTACCTCCTTTGAACTTGTAGTGCGAAATCATGTGTTGGATCCCCCCTAAAAAATAGAAGATTGATAATTGACCCCGTTGTCAACTTAGACTTTGATCATTTTGTAGATTTGGACTAAAATTTTGTGATTGAATAAGTTATTCCCTATGAGGAGGTAAGTGAAGATACCTCTAGACCTAGAGGCACTAGTCTGACGCAATAGAGCATGAGTGCAAGCACCCCAGTCTAGCTAATGTCAACTGTATAGCATGAGCAATAGATTGGAGGAAGTGGCCCCACACTACTTATTGGTAGTACAATGCTATCATCTTCTGTGGCACCAACAGTGACCATGGGACCAATGCTTGGCCTAGTGGTTAGAGGCCTTGGAGGACCAATGCCAAGATAAGTGCCAAGGGGACAAGCACCTCAAGCATTGGCTACTCCCTAGCCTCAGTTTTATTATGAGATGGTCATGTACCTACCCAAGTATCGAGGCATAGAGAACTCCATTGAGCATATGCTCAAGTGTGAATTACAATGGCACACTCAAGGAATAACCCAGTCTGAACATAATGCAACCCAATTTACGACAACCTTACTTGATTGTGCCCATACTTGGTATAAGAAGTTTGATCCTAACCAAGCTATGGTTGATTATGACACCTTAAAAGAAGCCCTCTTGAAATAATTTGATATACTTAGGTTTGAGTAGCAGAGCATCATCACGCTCAAGAAGATTAACCAGTGATTATCAAAGAGCATGCATTTGTACTACGTTAGATTCAAGACTCTCTTTTCCAAGCTCCCTTACAATATTCACCCCTCTTAGCATGAATAATGGTTTGTTGGAGGATTGCTAGTACATTTCAGAAGGGTACTATCCATGAAAACATTCACAAACCCTCAACAAGTGCTTGAAGGTGCACTTAAGGCTGAGGTAGTTGGGAGTGTTGTTATAGGAATTAACCCTTGCATGGAGGTGTAGACTACATCTATGGCCTCCTAAATACAAAATTTTATTATTAGATCATCACAAGATGCTCAAAACAAGTTGTGGTGCATCGATTGTAAGATGAAAGGTCATAATAAAAATAACTACCCTCAGAGTAATGTGCACACACTTCTCCTCAACTATGATGTTTGTCATGAGGTGCATGATGTCCAAAATTGCCCCTTGTTACAATGCACCAATTAGGTCAACACAATAATCTATTGTCGGTTATGTGATGCTTATACCCATAACATAGTTGATTGTCGCATAATTGATGAAATGCATGAGAACATGGGGCAAGGTGCACAACAAGCAATGATAATAGTAGGAGGGCAAGGAGCCCAAGGCAATGAGGGTTATATATAGTAGAATTTAGGCTATGAGATGTAAAAAGGAGTTAGAGGATGAGGTGGTGGACATGGTGGAGGAAGGTTCCCACCAAGATCATGTTATAAGTGTAGTTCATTTGAGCACTATTAGTGTGACTTCCCTACACATCCAATGTGTGGATATTGTCAAGGAACATATAAGGTTGAACAATGCCTTGACTTGTACAAAAAGCTAACCCAAGGTAGGCCGAATGTCAACAAGGATGTAAGGATGATCAGGCATGAGCCTAAAGAGGCAAAATGGGCTTCAAAGGCATAGTCAACATGCACAGAGTCAATCAAAGTGCATGCAAATACTCAAAGTGGACTTGCCACTCAATTGTTAATTATGTCAATACCAGAGTTCCATCTAGAATATGGGATGTTGAGTCACATTGAGTGCATTACGTAGTTGAAACTCAAAGTCATGCCTTATCCAAACCTTATGTGCTAAAAATATGTACTATAACAAGCCATGAATCTGATCCAAAACCTTCAAGGAGATCTCCAACTAGTGCGAGACTTAGAGGTGCAGGATGCTACCTCTCACAAAAATCAAGATGGATAGAAAGCTAAAGTATGAGAGCTAACAGAGATCTTGTGCCTCTTATAAATGGAAGGGATATTACCCCTATTAAGTAACTTGCTTCTAGAACATGCAGGATAACAATCAGTGGAAGTTGTCACACCATAAATGGAAAGGGTACGAGAGGTCAGACATACACAAAACATGGACTCCTAGTGAATGCCACCATCGATGGTCATCTATGAGGTCCTTATTGACATAGGCACCAAGGTCAATATCTTGACCAAGAACATATGGAAAAATATGGGTAGGCCAGCCTTGAGGCCTTCTCATCATGTACTATTAATGGCCAATAAAACTTGTACACAAATATCAAAATTTTGAAGAGTGTCGTTGTAGCTATTATGGGTGCCAAATTCCATGATGACTTCAAGGTAATCGAGTTGGTTGAACATGATAACTATCCACTACATTGAGGAAGGCATTGGTACGATACCAACAATGTAGATATGCATTTAAAGAAGTGATATATGACCTTAAAAAATGGTAAGGAAAGGGTAGTGATTCCTCTTTTAAGTGACCAAGGGCCCCCCTATGTGGAAAGCATTGATCTCAAGGATGGGATCAACCATATATATAACATCACGGTGTAAGGCACTGAGAATCTCAACCCTTCTGATAAAAAAATGTTCTCTTGGGAGGATGGGTAGTCAACCTCGAACACCACTGATGTCACTTACAACCAATGGGTTGAAGAGACTTATGAGACCATTAGTCATAGATGTTGCTTGGTGCACACAAATGTTAGTAACCCCCGGAAGCACCATTGATTACCATGTACAAGCAACTTAATATGCGAAAATTAACTAGAAGTAACAAGCACCTAGAAATCAGAAACAACACAGAATATGAGAAAAAATACACAACTTATATTAATACTCATCCAAAAAAAAAATACAATAAAGAAGATGCCACTTCTTCTTCACACCTCTCAAAGGCTTCCCACACCTCAAGTGTATAGTAATTCTTTCCTCAAAGCTCTCTCTCTTACGGTCCCAACACACAACTCAAACACAGAGTTGGTGTTCACCTCCAACCAGTCAGTATCCACTACTGCCAGTACACTAGTGCTCCACGCACTCCACAAGTGCTCCATGCACTCCACAAGTTCTCCACGCACTCCAAGTACACAATCGTACTTCAAGCAGATCTCCCCTAAACTTGCAACACCCTGCAACTCAAATGGTCTTACTTTGGAAGGAACTACCTCGCCTTCCTCTTTGCTCAATAACTGAGTACACACCATGCTCCAAGTAGATCTCTCCTGATCTTTCTACCTATTGTGTTGCTATCCTCCCTGATCTTGCACACCTGCAAATCAATCTGGTTCAGCACACTTACAAACCTGGATCCTGCACACACATACACCTGCAGATCAATGATCTTACTTACCATGTAGATCTCCAAACGTGGCCTTGCACACCTACTGACCAAGATCCTACATACATAAAGAATCCTTCTGATTCTCCAAACTAGCACCCATACCCGGTACTGTGGCACTAGGAGGAACACACCATGCTCTCTTCACACAAAAAAGGAGCTAATATTTTGCTCTCTTACTCTCTAGCACAAATTACAATATAGCCCATGAGTATATTATATAAATCTCATGCAAACAATAATTAGACACCTAATTACAATAATTAGATCCGCAACTTCAAGTCTAAAATTGGCTCTTAACATGCAAACACTCAGTTCGTTAACAAACTGTTTGTGCAACCAACAATTCTGAAACCACATAGGCGACTGACGTCGGTCCCTGTCTGCCTAGAGGTGACCAACGTCGGCTGACTCCTATCGATGTTAGTTGCATTCTTGTCCACCACTGGCCGACGTCGGTCGGCCTAACCGACGCCAATGACTGTGACACTCAGCAACCTCCTCTAATGTTTGCATCAGTGAAGCTTTTAGCTCCAAAACCTAACAATCTCCCACTTGGAGATAAATAGCTGCACTGTACCTGTACCTGTACCTATACCCCATCTAATCTATTTTCTAGCTTGTATCCCTCTTCAAGTCAACCTTGAAGACCAACCACCACACAACCTGTGGTGCACCTCCTGTCATCCAAGTAACCCGTCGCATCCGCATCTACAAACACATGTAGAAAAGAACTTGACCCTGCATAGCATGTCAACCTGCTGCTGGTCCCTCTCAAATACCTGAGAATCCACTGAACTACCCTCCAGTGCTTCTTTCCTAGATCAGCTTCAAACTTTCTAATAGCTCCCACTGCGTGGGCAACCCAGGTCTAGTACGCATGTACTTAACCTCATCATGTGAATCAGGACCCTATTCTATGAACTGTCCAACCATTGGTGTGCTAACCGGTATCACACAATCATTCAGAGACAAAATCAACCTATGATCTCCATGTCTCTAGAACACACTTATGCCAAAGAATTTTGTTACTCCAAATTCCTCATGACATGCCACTGAACTAACCTTACCCTTAGCTCAGCAAAACCCTATATGTCTAAACCTGCACCAAGCTCATCCTCCACATACAGTGACAGGATAATGTTGCGACCATCATCCACCTGGTAAGACAAACACAATGGTTATACTGACATTGACTAAAGCCTTGCTTTGTCATCCACCTGCTACCACCTGTCAGCCCTGTACCACTATCCTGCAGCTTCCTCAAGACCATATGACCTGGCCTTCTGTCTCACGTGTCCATTCTCTCTATTCTTTAACCAAGGTATCCATTCATCTCAGTGCTTTCATACCAGCTGGAAACCCTACCAAATCTCTCGTTTGGTCCTGCATCATGTTCATGCCATGCTCCCACTGTTTCCTGGATCCTTCCTGCTCTGCAGTCAGCAACTAGTATAAAGAAGAGGAACAATGAATTTGAGGCTTACTTACACTTTTAGTCCTCTCCATGGGCATTTGAGACTCCTTGATAGCTTGTTGTCTACCCAAAATCCATCTGATCAGTGACTGACCTCAGTCACCACACAATCTGCATCAGACCGACGTCGATTCCATGCGACTATCCAGGTCACCGACACCGGTTATCCCATCGACGTCAGTCTCTTCCTGCCCAACACCACCGCCTTCTCTGGTCTGCACATGACTAACGTTGGCACCTGTCTATTCAACATCAATTACCCTTGACCGACGTCGGTACCTGTGTATGCCTGTGAGTGATGACTTTTTACCTGTGAGCTTACTTTGAATCAAAACCCTGTCCAAATTGCCCTGCTCAGAGGTATCCAACCTTCTCCACTGATCTCTGTCTGTCATCTCCTCCAAGAACACCAAGGCTTTCCAGTTCTTAAGTTTGTCAAACACATTTGAATTCCTCTTAAGAACATGCATCTCCTTCTTGCTCATGTGACCAAGCCTACAAAGCCACGTCCTTGCAACAAAAGAAGAATCAGTAATATAAGTAGATAGATAAAGGATACCTACTTTCTTACCACTAGCTAATTCAAGTGCATCCCCTGTGAGAGTTCTTGTGCATCTCTCATCACCCAACTTTTCTGAAGCAATTAGCCACATCTTCAAGACTGGGACCTGCATGACCTCCTTCAACACCCATGTGTTGGCTGCCTGCAATTTCAGCAACACTTCCCCTTTGCCAATACTATGACAAGGCTCACCAACCCCTCTACTTGGGGCTGCATGGAAAGAGGCAACAAAATCTATTAACCAAGATTCAAATTTATCTAAGAAACATCCCAGAGCATCCTATGCAACAACACCTGCAACATCTGCTTCTTAAGTTCCTTCATGCTGATCTGCTACCAACCAAAAATATTTCTTTACCTGCTCTTTCTTTCCATAACACCGTAATTGACATTCGTGCTATTCAGTTTCTCCATTCGTAGCTTACTTTCTTTTGTCGTTGCTATACTCCCACTCAATCAGAAACCCCTGAGAGTGACCTGTAACCAAACACAAACCTGCTCCCTACAACCTTAGATCTGATACCAACTGTTAGTGGTATCAAGCTATGAGCCAACAACCTTGCTCTGATACCAACTGTTAGTAACCCCTAGAAGCACCATTGATTACCATGTATAAGCAACTTAATATGCAAAAATTAACCAGAAGTAACAAGCAACTAGAAATCAGAAACAACACAGAATATGAGAGACAATACACAACTTGTATTAATACTCATCCAGAAAAAAATACAATAAAGAAGATGCCACTTCTTCTTCACACCTCTCAGAGGCTTCCCACACCTCAAGTGTACAGTAATTTTTTCCTCAAAGCTCTCTCTCTTACGGTCCCAACACACAACTCAAACACAGAGTTGGTGTTCACCTCTAACCAGTCAGTATCCACTACTACCAGTACACCAGTGCTCCATGCACTCCACAAGTTCTCCATGCACTCCAAGTACACAATCGTACTTCAAGCAGATCTCCCCTAAACTTGCAACACCCTACAACTCAAATGATCTTACTTTGGAAGGAACTACCTCACCTTCCTCTTTGCTCAATAACCGCGTACACACCGTACTCCAAGTAGATCTCTCCTGATCTTGCTACCTGTTGTGTTGTTGTCCTCCCTGATCTTACACACCTGCAAATCAATCTGGTTCTACACACCTACAAACCTGGATCCTGCACACACATACACCTGCAGATCAATTATCTTACTTACCATGTAGATCTCCAAATGTGGCCTTGCACACCTGTTGACCAAGATCCTACATACATGAAGAATCCTTCTGATTCTCCAAACCAGCACCCATACCTAGTACTGTGGCACTAGGAGGAACACACCATGCTCTCTTCACACACAGAAGGAGCTAATATTTTGCTCTCTTACTCTCTAGCACAAATTACAATACAGCCCATGAGTTTATTAAATAGATCTCATGCAAACAATAATTGGACACCTAATTACAATAATTAGATCCCCAGCTTCAAGTATAAAATTGGCTCTTAACATGCAAACACTCGGTTCGTTAACAAACTGTTCGTGCAACCAACAGTTTTAGAACCGCATAGGCGACTGACGTCGGTCCCTGTCTACCTGGAGGTGATCGACGTCGGCCGACTCCTGCCGACGTCGGTTGCATTCCTGTCCACCACTGGCCGACGTCGGTTAGCCTAACCGACGCTGGTGACTGTGACACTCAGCAACCTCCTCCAATGTCTGCATTAGTGAAGCTTTTAGCTCCACAACCTAACAACAAAGGCACCAAAGTCTGGAAGGATTGGCTAGGTCTAGATTGATCATGCTCTTAAATGATGGGTCCCATGCCATGAGGAAAAAAGAAAGAGGGTACTCCACTTGAGCAAAGGCAAGCTTGTAGCACTCCCAAAATTTGAAGGGAGCAAACCAGTGGAAATATATGTCCATGACCTTGAAGCAGGCATCCCCAAAGAGATAGATAGAATGGACACACTACTATATACCTTGAGAAGTGCATTCACGTGTTGGGGGAAGCATAAAGGTTTAACTTGTGAACCTAGCTAGAGGTAAAAATGACCATTTTCACTAGATTCGAGAGGAGTAATGAGAACTTAGATATCTCAGCATACTTTGGTGATTCTGATCCCATGGTGCATGTGCACCTATGCGAAGAGACATGGACTGAATATGGTGTGATGACTCTAAATAACTTATGGGAACATGCCTTTTACAAAACTTTGAAGACATGAGCATGAACATGGTATGTGGTCAATGAAACGCACTAAGAGATAACCAATTGGGAATCCCTTAAGGATAATTTTGTGCACACCTTATCCTTATCCTCATAGAACTTGGATTTGGTCGAGCCACAACAAGTAATTTAGAGGGTAATGTTCAAGGACACCAACACCCTCAAGGAGTGCCTGAAAGACATGTTTATGGAAAAGGGGTTGGCACTCTTGACTTTATTTGAAGAACAAACACTCAATAGAGACTCAAGCAAAGAAGACGATGAGACTTAGAATGAGTGCTATTGGAAAATGTTGGCTACTCAAATAAAGCTCATTCACTAAGTAGATGATAGCACTCTCGATGAAGAAGACCCCACTCATATTCACGTAGAGACCACAAAGGTAACTCAACAAGTTGAGGACTCACACCAGGAGAAGAATAAACCATTTTGCGCACCACTACAGATCATCAAAGTGGATATCAACATAAAAGGAGATTCAAAGATGGATAATCTAGGAACCTATTGGTCTAACACAGAGCTTGCATGCATCATAGACCTCCTAAAGGAGTTTCAAAACTTGTTCCCCAGGACTTATCAGGATATGAAGGGTACCCACCCATGCCTTGGGAAGATGAGCATAAAGATAATTGATGGTACAAGATTAGTCAAAAAAACCCCTACAAGATGAATCCTAACCTTTTCACCAAGGTTAAAATAGAGATCGACACAATGCTGGCCACAAGGGTCATTTAACCTATGTAGGAGTCCGAACAGGTGAGCCCAGTGGTAATAAGCATCAAGAAAGATGAGTGCATTTTCATTTACATTGATTATAAAATGTTTAACACCACCTACGTCAATGACACCTTTATGAATCTGTTTACAGATGAAGTCTTGGAAGGTGTCATAGGCTACGAGATTTACACCTTCACTAATGGGTTCTTTGGATATCACCAAGTCTAGATTGAGGAGGGAAAACCCAAAACAACCTTTACAACTAAATGGGGTTCTTTTGCTTATAACATGATGCCCTATGGACTCAAAAATGTGTCAATTGTGTTCTCTAGAGTGATGATCATCGCATTTAAAGACTTCATCCACAAGTTCTTCCAGGTTTACCTAGATGATTGGGCAGTGTATGGCCTCATCAAGGACCATTGTGACAACCTATGCCTAATGCTCGAGAGGTGCAAGAAGCTGCATATATCCTTGAACCTAAAGAAGTGCATCTTTGTAACACCTTTTGGAACCCTATTGAGGCACATCATCTATAAGGATGGTTTGCTCATCCATCCAATGAAGACTGTGATCATCATTTAGCTCTAAATTCCTTCCACAAAAATATATTCATGCCTTTCTTGGATACTATGGGTATTATATAAAATTTATAAGAAGTTATGCAAAGATTGCAGTGCTATTAGAATAACTCTTGTGAAAAGATGGCCCATTCTACTAGCGTGAAGCAGAAGAGGATGCCTTTGAGACCCTAAAACTTAGATTGGTTAGCATGCCTATATTTTAATTTGCCAACTTGATGACCCCTTTCCACATCCATATCGATCCTTCTGGCTCTGTAATTATCATAATCTTGGTATAGCCTAGCAATGGCAAGATGGATCATCCCATCTTCTTCACTAGCAAAAAATTAGCAAAGGTAGAGCAGAACTATACCACAATCGAGTTTGAGGTGCTTGTCATGGTCTACACCCTACAAAAATTTAGAAAATATTTGTTGACAATCCCATTCATCTTTTTCATAGATCATGAGGCGCTTAAGTACCTCATGAATAAGCCCATTCTCCATGGGCACATTTTTGGATGGATCATTTTGTTTCAAAAATTCAAGTTCTTCATTATTATCAATCTTGGAAAATAGAACTTGGGGTTAGACCATTTATCCCATATAGCCTTAGGTGATGTAATAGTGCCAATTGAGGATGATATGTTGGATGCGTAATTGTATAGAATCCAACACACCCCTGAGGATTTGGCAAAGATAACTCCTTTATAACATCTGGATATGTGCCCCAAATAATGATAACAAAAGAAAATAAATAGCTCGTAATTCACGTTGTCCCTTTTTAGCTCATCAATGGGGAACTATACAAATTGGGCCGAGATGAAGTCCTACACTGATGTGTTTTAGAGCATGAATGGGATCCATCCTACATGAGGTGCATGAGGGGATTGCAGAAGCTCATTGCATAGGAGATGCAATGACACAAAAGGTGATACAATCAGGTTTGTGGTGGCCAAGTTTGGTTTAAGATGCGAAGGATTGTGCAAAGGCATATGACATATACCAACATATAGGGAAGCCCAACCATTAGGATGAGATGCCTCTTATCCCCATTCTTACCCAAGCACCATTCAAGAAATGGGCCATTGACTTTTTTGGGCCAATTACCCCCGCATCATGATGCACAAGTGTGAGGTATAGTCTAGTGGCCACTATCTATTTCACCAAGTGGGTCGAGGCCATGCCAACCAAAAATTGCACAGCCACCATATCCACAAGATTTATATGGGAAAAAATCATAATTTGGTATGGGTGCCCACTTAGCTTAACTAACAATAGGGGCACACACTTCATTAATGAAACTGTGTGGATCCTACTAATAGAATACATGGTGACGCACCACAAGACAATGCTTTACCATCCTCAAGTGAATGGCACAACTGAGGCATTCAACAAGATCCTAGGGATGTGCCTCACAAAGATATACGATGTTGGTCATAAAGATTGGGATGATCAGGGGTTGGTTGTATTATGGGCATATCAAACAATTTATAAGTGTGTGAACAAGGCTATACCATTTCAACTGGTGTTTGGCGCTGAGGCGATTCTGTTGATAGAGTTATTGGTGACATCCTTATGCATTGTGCAAATTGGTTGGTTAGATGACCTAGAGTCATTAAATGCAAGGCTAGAAGACTTAGAGTGCTTATATGAGGCACGCATCCAAGCAAAGTGGAGCCAATAGATAGAAAAGGCACGTTAGATGCTCTAGCATGAAAAGCATATAAAACACAAGGTGCTAACAGAAAGGGCATTCATTTTGCTCTATGACTTCAAGTATATCAGACACCTAGGCAAGCCATAGATAAGGTGGATGGGCCTATATGTCATCCACAACATCTTAGAGACTAACACATGCAAGTTGCACGCGTTTTCGGGTGAAATGCTCCCTAGGCATTTCAATGACAACTGATTGAAGCTGTATCAATAATAGGATGGTGCTTGCACCATCAGACACCAATTTCTTGGTCACGAGTCAATTGTATTGAGCGACCAAAATAAAGTTTGGTGCAAGCCAAATAAGTTCCTTCTTTGTGTGTGTTTATAATTTTGATGTGGTAGTGAATAAGTGGTGTTTTGAGGCCACTAGTAGAATGTTCTAGCATTTTCATGCATAATTCTAGCTGGGTGAGTCGAACATGAATGCTCTCCAAATCTCTGAGGCCAGACACCTAAGTTATGGGTGAGTGAAGTTTACCAGACTCAGATACAAGGTGCACTAGATCTTCATGCACAAGTTTTAAAAAGTGAGGCATATTTAGGCTTGTAGTAGGCCTAGTTCGGTGATTCCAAGCATAATTCCAATCAGGTGAGTCGAGTGAGGCTATTTCCTAAGCACCTATGCCAGACACCTAAAATCTTGGGTGCATGGAACTAATTGGACTTAGAACAAATATGAATTAATAGAGTCACACAAGATAGAGTGAAGAAGCACAACATGATTGTGCACAAGATATCAAATAAGAATGCCATGTTGGAGGGCCAACACAAGGGATTTATATGGGGTAAGAAAGGCCAAGGCAAAAAGATGAAAGTACAATGAAATTGACCAAAGTGAACCTTAAAAAAATCACATCAATTCTAATGTGTCCTAAGATAAATCAAAATTTAACCCTAAGATTAAATATAATAAAATATAAATTCAATAAAATATAACATGTAAATAAATTTCACTAAAATTATAATATAATTACTTAACTATTTAAAATTAGTTTAATAACATGCATTAAATATTTATCAATAATTATTAATTATTTTAAAAACTAGTAATAGGGAAAAACATAAGATTTAAATTTGTCTAATTTAATTTCAATATCTAGTAGCAATCGTTAAAAAATGAAAATGAAAATGTGTGCTCATAAATGATAAAAATTAACTAAGAAAATCAACGATGATTGAAGAAGCGTGTCAAAACTTCACACATATGCTTTTAACAATGTGAACCATGCACTGTCACTATGAAAAAAATTATAAACACACCTAAACAAAATTGATAGATATATGTTCCTTGGATGTTGACTTCCAAAAGACTCATACATTTTTTTAATTTTTCATTATAATCATTTACAAAACCAAATTATTTGTCTCGTTTTAATTGGATAATAATATATAAAAACTTAAGGAATACATATGTTAACGATAGAATATTTAAATTATGTTAATATTTTTTAAGCACTTAAAAATAGAAAATAACAATGATCAACGTCAATATATTGTGTTTTTATGTTAAATTTATGTATTTCAATAAATATTTTAATATTTTTTTGATCTTTTTAAAAATGTTTGCAAGTACTTAATAAATTCCTATCTAATTATAAATAGATTTTATGTGTCTAAAGAAAATTAATACATGTATATTATAGATAAAAAATGCACATAAGTTTTCAAATACCATACATTAACATTTCAAACTATCTAAAATTATTTGAAAAACTAATACATGTTTTATATTAAAAATTGAAAAAATGAAAAGTCAAAAGAAATATAACATAACAACTTTAAAAATGATTAAAAAAATAATCATAAATAATCAAAATTCAATAGATATTATAATATCATATAATTTAAATTAATAATTAAAAAATATATAAACATCTTTAAATCATACCATTAAATATTTAATAAATAATTAATCAAAAACACTCAATAATTATATTAAAAAAAAACACACACGCACAACATTTACATAAAATGTAGAAATACCATTGATCTTATTATAAAATATAGTATATAATAAAATTAATTGTGTTAAAAACACTTCTAAATCCACCATGTGAACAAAGTAAGACTTTTTTTTTTGGACTAATTTTAAATGGTGAATAGGCATATTCGCCATTACATTAAGGTATTCATTTTTATTAGAGTAATTAACTTATATTCATAAGATGATATTAATTTGGGTTTTAGTGAGGTAGGTCAGGATTAAAAATATATTATAATTTATAAATATATATTAAATTTTGAATTGAAATTTAAGTAAATATTTTTAAATAAATTAATATTTTAGCTTTATGAAAATTAAAATATATTAATAAAAATTATAAAAAAATAAAAAAAATAAAATTAAAATTAAAATTAAAATTAAAGTAATATAATAATAAAGATAATGATAAAAAGTTTTTGAGAAAATTTATAATTATAAATATTGAAGTAAAGATTTTTCTTTAATGAAAAGAAAGAACACATAATTTATTTATATAAATATATTTGAAATAAAAATAAATACATTAAATTAATTGGTAAACAAAATTAAATTTAATATTAAATTAAAATTTATAAATATTAAATTTAAATATTATATAACATAAATTGATCTCAAAAAAATTATATTTATATTTTTATTATTAATTAAATTAAATATTAAATTTAAATATTTTATTAGATAAATCCATATTAAAAAACTTTCTTTAAAAAAAATCATACATTTCATTATTTATATTTAATAATCAAAATTTCATCAAATTAAATATAAATCAAACATTAATTTAAAAAAATTAATATATAAATATTAAAAAATAATACTAAAAACAAATTAAAATAAAACCATATTCCTAATGTCAAGAAGCTCAAAAATTGGGAAAAATTAAAAGTTTAAAAATAAAATTAAAAAAATCAAAAATCAAAAATTAAAAATAAAATTAATCACGATTCAAAGCATGCCTACATTCATTAGAATTTAGGTTTCAAAAACATGCCTACATTTATTAGTTATACATTAATGTTTTAGTTAGTAAATATTTTTAATATAACCACTATTTTTTATTAAATTAATCTCATCAATTTAAAAATTTATATTTAATTATTATATATATAATATTATTTATATTTAAATAAAAAAATTTATAATACAAAATAAAAATTATTTTTATACATTTATTTAAAACTAAAAAAATTATAATAAATAAGTTGATATGATTAAATTTAATATTAAATTACATCTTGAAATCAAAATTTAAATATGATATAAATATTATTAAATTTTTTTATTCAAATAAATAAATAAATCTTTACATTTAATTTTTTATATTATTTAAATCAAAATTTAATAAAATTATTAAAAAGTTGTAATATAAAAAATAATACAATAAATATTAATAAAAAATTGTAATAAAAAAATAAGAATAAAAAAAATTTATGTTTTCCATATTATTAAAATTTGTTACATTTTAAACAACTCAAGAAAAAACATGACCCACTCCCCTGCAAAATTTAAAACACAAAACAAAAAGAATCCAACAAAATTCAGATATTAAAGATTTCTAAAAAATATTTAAGAATAAAAATATATTATTTTTAATAAATTAAATTAAACTTAAAAATTATATTTAATTATAACAATATTTAAAAAAATGTCTCATATTTAACAATTGGAAAGAATAATTATAATTATTTATATTTACATAAAATTTAAAAATATAAAATTTAAATAATATATAAGATAAATTGATATTAAAAAAGTTTCATAAAGAAAGTTTTATTCAAATTATTCTTTATATTAATTCATTAACAATTAAGTGTCAGAAAATTATTAAAAATAAAACATAAAAATTATATTAAAAACAACTTTGAGAAAAAAGCATGATCTGAATATTGAAAAATACAAGAATCTAACAAAATTCAAAATTTAAAAACACAAAACATAAAGATGATTTTTTTTTTCAAAAAAAAATCAAAACATGGGTATAATTATTGAGACAATAAAATTTTATAGGTAATAATTATGAGAAATAAAAGCATCAACATTTCTTCCCACTCAAATGACCTTCATTAAGATGAATAAATAAGAAAATTTCAAACTACACAAACTGGAGAGGGTTAGGCTACTTTATATCATTAAGTTGAATAAATAAGAAAATTCCAAAATAAATAAACTTAAGAGGGTTAGGCTACTTTATATCAAATTCTAAGGCTTGAATTTTTGCAACAAATGGATCATTAGAGTTTTCAAAGGAGATGAGGTTGGAAGGTTCTTCTTCATCATTGCATCTCTCGAGGTACTCCTTATAACAATTTTTTTTGCAAGGGCTCAGGTTGCACTCTATTAGTATTACCCCTCTGGTAGTTAAGATTGTTCGTACCTTTGTTAATAAAAGTATTTGAAAAATATGGGGGCTGCTCAAACCTAAGCTCATTTAATGGGTATGGTTTTAGTTTTAGTCTCTCAATTAACACCTATTCCCTTTGGCAGTCCTTGTTTCTCAGCGACATTGATGTCCCCTTCACTATGATGACATGGCTCACAATAGTATTAGGCTAGAAAATAAGGTTTTGGAAATATTGTGTATCGAATTTTTAGAAGTATATTAGGCTTTTCAAAAAAGGGATTAAGTATAGTTTTTACCTATTTTGCAAGTGTTATAGGAACTGACTCCCTTGGCCTATTCTCAAAGATCAATCTAACTTGGCGATGGGTATTTTGAATCTATTAGTGTAATCTAGAAGGCCATTCCTAAAGAGAATTATCATAGGATTGGTGTATAGTGACCATCTATGGGTTGGAATAACTAGAAGTGACCTATTGATACTCCCTTCCAATGACATAATCTTAGCTTGGTTATTAGTGTTATCTCCTCAACACATTCAATGTGAAACCTTTATCACTTGTTGAAGGTTGCATTCTTCTGAGGCTCTTGGAATAGGAAGATTACTAACCTTTGGAAAGCCATTATTGAGCATAAGAAATCTCATTTTCTTATCGCATCATTTATCAAGGTTTCGATGTAGGAGACTAGCTTATACACAGGGATTTCCCATCCTCTATGATCCACTTGCCATCAACCTAAGATATTCAAACCCCTTTTTTCATTCTATCATCATATGCACATATTCATTCATCCATTTATTCTCTTTTTTTCACATGAAACATGTTGTGAACATTACAAGGTGAATCAGGGGGATTTCAGTAGGGGAATCTTTCCAGCTTTTTTTAGTTACAATTACCCCGAACCCTTTTACGATTTGTCATGTAAAATCATGATGCAAGCTTGGGTATCTCTCTCACTTGAATCCAGATAGCATATTTTCACTCAAAAATATTATTTCAGCTATAGAAAAAAGACAATGATGTCATTTTTAATCATTTTTCTATTCATGGCTATTTTTTAGTTGTTAATATAATATTATTTATTTTTAATGTCATGGATTAGATTTAAATTTAGGTTGAAAAAGTTAAATTTGAAGTGGAGCATTTACCAACCCTTTGGGGAGTGTCCATGTGTTGTAAGTCAAGTGCCACTTAACTCTCCCAACCCACATTCACTTTCACAAGGTTGTGGTCATGGTAGATATCATTCACCAAGCAAGTGAAGCTTCTTGCCACAATTTTAACAACCTTTGCCTAGTCATAGCAACGAAGGTGGTGATTTTGGGCACATGGTTCTTGGTTCCAATACATGGGCCGCACTACCACAAGGAAATTTTTTGTGACTAACCCTTCTTATCTCCCCTACTAAACAAGATATACAAGAAGAAAAAATCAATCAACAATGTTGAGCAGGAGTTGGTACTTAATACAATAGATCCCTTTGATGGCAGTTGTTGAAATGATAAGTTGGATGATCTTTTCGAACCTTTATCTATTCTGATTGCTCATGTTTCTTAATAGCATTTTGTGATTTATTTTTGATACCCAAAGAGCTTTTACATATTATTAATATATTTTAATAAGTTTTATATATTGTTTCTAATACAATACTTTTTTAATTAAAAAAATAATGAAAAAATACTATATTTAATGATTTTAATTAATTTTATTTTAGTAATACTAATTAAAAATATGATTATTTAAAGTTTTTTTTAATAACTTGATACAATGTTCTTTTAGAATATGATTCTATTCCACATATTGTTTTATAAAATTAAAAGTTAAATATATATATTCTTTACATAATTAATAGAAAATGTTTTTTATTGAAAAAAATAAATTTAGTCTTCATTTCCTAAACTATTCTCTCTTTAAAAAGCTCTCCAATGATATGCATTATTTTATTGAAAAAAATAAATTTAGTCTTCATTTCCTAAACTATTCTCTCTTTAAAAAGCTCTCCAATGATATGCATTATTTTTTGAAGAGGTTTAATAATTAGCTTGACAATTAATCCTCCTAAAAAATTTCCAATAAAAATTTAGGCCTACACATTTTTTCCAAATAAAAGATATATGTGAAGAATAGTACTTTTTGGTATTAAAATTCAGTTATGCCAAAATAACTGTAATTTTTTAGGCTTTGTTGTAAAAAATGGTGAATCATAGGTACAATGTCATATTATTGAAAAGGTCCTTTAGTTTTCTACTACTCTTGCTAAAAGGAAACTCTAAGCTTTTCTTAAAATGCTCAATTATGTTAATAACCTTTATTCTGAGACTGGTAATGATAGAACAGTTCTTTAAGAATTGATTAAAAAAAAAAGAAATATGTACCGATTGAAAAACATACAAAGGCTATCCAAACCATTAAAGAAAAGGTATCAAAACTTTTTGTCCTTCATGTTCCTCAATTAGATCAATTTGTTTTATATATAGATGCATCAGACATAATATGAGGAGGATTACTTTGTTGTATAGAAAATGAAAAGAATATGTTTGTGAATATGCTAGTGGAGTCTTCATATATGATGTTAAAAAATAGGTTTCATCTGACAAAGAGATTTATGCCCTTAAACTTATTCATCTGTCTCATTTTGTCATTAAAATTGATTGTACTCGATTTAAGATAAAGATTATGGAAGAAAGGATGGATGAGGTAAGTATATCAGGTGGCAAACTTATTTTAACCAATTTAATTACACTACATAACATATTAAATGAAATACAAATTCTATAGCAGACTGGTTAAGTCGCAACCCTGCAACCACATTGATGCACCAACCATATCTTGGTTTCAATTTGACAATAATTTATAATCAAAAGTTTTCTAATTTAAGTCTAGTGATTTAGGTACAAATTCTTAGAGAAGGCCTTCATCCTAGGTATTTGAGATTTTCTCATGCTGCTTCTTCAGAATTTTAAACGTCAGGTGCAACCCATATAATAAATGATCGACATCAACAAGAATGAATAATCTTTATTTACCCCTTGAATAGTGAATTATTCATGAGATAGTTCTCTGATCTTATTAGGAGACCAAATTGGACATGGTGGATAAAAATTCACACAGTTCATTATTAGTATATTTACAGGGGGATAGCACATTTTAGTCCTCACCCAATTCATGAACATGAACAATATAGCCAAGACATTGTCATTCATACCATCATACGTCGAAAGTTTGAGTGGGAATCTTACTTTTATATTATCCCACGTCATCAAGATAACGATGAAAAAAAGTACTAGAACACAAAACATGTTTTTTAGATAAGATACTTATTCTATCCAATAAATAAAGATGATCTTTTCTTTGAAGCGGAAGCATTGTTGAACTCATAGCCACTAAAATCTTCATCATCACATGAATTATCTAGAGGATCTAATATTTTCTTCAAATATAATAGTTTAATGAAAAATAATGAGGACTCACCTTATATTAGAGTTTGAGAGTTTCACTTGCTAAATTAAATTTTAGATTCCTCTAATTAAAATAATAATAATAATTATTATTATCATCAATAGTATTGGGACACAAAACATGTTTTTTAGATAAGATACTTATTCTATCCAATAAATAAGGACGATCTTTTCTCTGAAGTGGAAGCATTGTTGAACCCATAGCCACTTAAATCTTCATTATCACATTAATTATCTAAAAGATCTAATATTTTTTTCAAATATAATAATTTAATGACAAATAATGATAACTCACTTTATATTAGAGTTTGAGAGTTTCAACTGCTCAATTGAATTCTAGATTCCTATAATAATAATAATAATAATAATAATAATAATAATAATAATAATAATAATAATTATTATTATTATTATTATTATTATTATTATTAAATAAAGCTTCCGAGGTTATTCCAAATCTGTGGTTTGTAAGGTTGACCTTCTGAACTTTGAATTCATTGGGAATGCGAAAAGTTTCCGTTTTCTGTCACAAAAGAAATAATAAATTATGTTTTCTAGCATAGCAGAGGTACCTTTTCTCTTCCATGGATCGCAGTAGAGTACCTTGATATGTAAAAAAACAAAGGAAAACTACAAAAACAATCGGCAAAAGTAGCGCGTGTTGAGTCACAAATTTGACTGTAAGTATCAATGAAGTACAAACAACTTGTAAATAATTCGTTGATGGGAAACCTCCATACATTCTTCTTAACCTGCATTCACTGAATTGATTGAATTGAAGGAACGAAAGAATACTAAAATCTGCGTAAGATAAGACGCTAAAAATAAAAATAAAATGTTTTCCCCACATTCCTGGTTATACACTGACAGATCTGTAAAGTCCATAGGAAATTTATTAGTTTTCGCTAATCTTTTACACCTATAGGTAGGGAGCAGAGCTTAACTTGCCTGCATGTTCAGAATTTGATCTTAGTCGATTTAAATAAGTCAGTGAACTTTGGTTTTGAGATTAGGGTTTTTTGGAATCAATTGTGTAATAAACTTGTAATTCTATTAATATTATAAACATTGAAAGCAGATTTAAATTTTTATGGCAAAAACATAGAAAAAAACTTGTAATTCTATTAATATTATAAACATTGAAAGCAGATTTGAATTTTTATCGCAAAAACATAGAAAATTTTATTTTTTAAAGATGTATTTGTTCAAATAATTAAATTTTTTAGAAGTCTGAGACCTCTCTGTTAAACCTATTATCGAAGATAAAGAAAGATTTAAAACTCGTATAATTATTTATTGGAAATCAATTCTACTCTATTATTCAAACTTTGGCTTCAGATCTTTCTGTGCCTGATAATAGATTCAACAGAGACACCAAAGAGACCTACAATGTCCGAAAATTCCATTACTAGGCAATTGCACCTAAAAGACTCTAAGCGAATAGTATCTAATATTCAATTTAATGTATATAAGATGAATGACCAAGAAGAGGAGGGTTTGAGCTTCCGATTCATCAAACATAGTTATTTCCAATCCAATATATTACATAAATTATGGGAAATTTTTATAAAACAAACATTTTACCAAATTCAATTTCAGATTGAGAAAGATTTCAACAACTTAATTTGCTGATATGTTTTATCTTCATTCTCTCTACTTTTTTTTTCCAGTTCTATTAACATATTATTGTTACTAACAATAATATATATTCATATTGATGATTTTATATCAAATATTTTATTCATATTGATGACCTCATATTATATTATGTTTATATTGATGGCCTCATATCAGTGTCAGGAATCTTTATCCTTTGTTGAAGTTTGCATTCTGATAAAGTTTAGTGGAATAGGAGGATTGCTAACCTTTGGAAAGCCATCATTAATATAAGAAAACTCATTTTCTTTATCACATCATTTATCAAGGTTTGCATTTAAGAGACTAGCTTATATAATAAAGGTTTCCCATTCTCTCTGTCCCATTTGCCATCAGCTTAAGACATTCAAACCCTTTTTTTTGGTTTTGTCATCATATACACATCCTCTTTCAACCATTTATTCCATTTTTTTTCATAAAAAATGATTCTTGTAAGGGTTTCATCCATATTCTTTAATGCAATACAATGAGATTTAGCATATTTTTCTCTCTGAGTTATTATTTCAGTTACCAAAAAAAATAGATATAATTTTTAATTAGTTTTCTATGGATGGCTATTTTTTGGTTGTTTACATGACATTGTTTATTTTTTATGTCATGCTTCAAATTTAACTTTACACTCAAAAAGTTATATTAAGAGTAGAGTATTTACCAATCCTTGGAAGAGTGCCCATGTATTGTAAGTCAAGTGCCACCTGACTTTCCCTGTCCATGTTCACTTTCAAAAAGTTGTGGTTATGGTAGCCATCATTCACCCATCAAGCGAAGTTTCTTGCTACAATTTCAGTAACCTTTGCCTTGTCATAACAATGAAGGTGACAATTTTGGGTACATGGTTCTTGATTTCAATGCATGGGCAGCACTGCCACAAGAAAAGTTTCTGCAAATGGCTCTTCTTATCTTCCCTACTAGACAAGATGTGTAAGAAGAAAAAAAATCAACCAACAATGCTAAGTGGGAGTTGGTACTTAATACAAGGGATCCTTTCGATGGAGGTTGATTGAAATGATAAAGCTAAATGATCCTTCACAAGCTTTGTCTACTTTGATTGCTCATGTTTCTTAATAGCATTTTGTAATATATTTTTGATGTCCAATAAATTCTTATATATATTCTATCATAATTAATAGAAAACACTTTTCAACTGAATATATATATATATATATATATATATGAATGATTGAATTTTCAGTTCTCAAATCACCTCCTTAATGCTATACTACTTTGTGAAAAAGTAAAATAAAGACCATATCAATTAATCATTCTACAAATTCCTTTATTCCTTCTTTCCATAGACATCTAACTCTCCACATTTAGTCCTTTCCATAGACATCTAACTCTCCACATTTATTGAATTTTCATTTCTGAAATCATACCTCTTTAAATACTACCTCCCCAATGTTATATACTATTTTGTGAAGAAGTAAAATAAAAACCATACTAATTAATCATTATACAAATTCCTCCATTCCTTCTTCCTCACAAACCTGCACTTTTTCTTCAAATAAAAAATACGTTCTATATTATCATCTTTTAATTATACTAATTCCTCTATTCCTTCTTCCTCTTAAAAATCTAGACCTGCACCTTTTTTTCAAATAAAAAATACGTTCCCATATTATCATCTTCTATTAAAAAGGAGAATTGGTAACACATCCATCATTTTCTCTTCAAATATAATAACTTGATGAAAAATAATTTTTTTTTCTCCATTCCAATTGTGGGTTTGTAAGGTTGACCTTCCAAACTTCATTCATTGGGAATGAAGAAACTTTTCCGTTTCTGTCACTAAAAATTATTTTTTCAGGCATAGGTGCTACTTTTCTCTTATATCTATCGCAATAGGGTACCTTGATATGAGAAAAACAAAGGAAAACGACAAAAACAATCCGAAGTTGAATGACTTTAGAACCCATGGAGTACAAATGCATCATAAAACAGACAACTTGTAAATAATACTTACAATAACATTGATGGGAAACCTCCATACATTCAAAATCTGCATATATACTGAGTTGATTGAATTGATGGGCAGGAACGAACGAAAGAATACCAAAAATCTGTATAAGATGAGACTTAAAAAAAAGAACTTTTGTTTTCCCCACATTCTTGGTTATACACTGACAGATCGGTAGAGTTATAGGAAACTTATTAGTTCTTGCTCATCTTTTACAAATATGGGTAGGGAGGAGCTAAACTTGCCCACATGTTCAGAATTTGATATTAGTCGATTTAAATAAGTTGTTAAATTTTAGTTTTGAGATTAATTTCTTCAATATAATTATTTGTCCAATTATTTTGAAATTAACTGTGTAGTAAAATTTTAATTCTATTAATAATATAAACATTTAACTTTTAATAAAGAGAACATATTTGAATTTTTATTGGCTTCAAATCTTTCCCTGCCTGATAATTAGATTCAGTAGAGACACCAAAGAGACCCCAAATGTTTGAACTTCCGATTCACAACATAGTTATTTCCAACCCAAAAGATTCTTGGAAAATTTTATAAAACAAACATTTTACCATAGTTCAATTTCAGATTCCTTTCTTGAGAGTGGAGAACAGAAATATCTCAACTTAACTGTTTTGTTTCATGTTTAATCTCCTTCCTTTCTACTAGGAACGAACGAAAGAATACCAAAAATCTGTATAAGATGAGACTTCAAAAAAAAAAAACTTTTGTTTTCCCCACAGTCTTGGTTATACACTGACAGATCGGTAGAGTTATAGGAAACTTATTAGTTCTTGCTCATCTTTGTTTTTACAAATATGGGTAGGGAGGAGCTAAACTTGCCCACATGTTCAGAATTTGATATTAGTCGATTTAAATAAGTTGTTAACTTTTAATTTTGAGATTAATTTCTTCACTATAATAATTTGTTCAATTATTTTGGAATCAAGTGTGTAATAAAATTTTAATTCTATTAATAATATAAACATTTAACCTTTAATAAAGAGAACATATTTGAATTTTTATTGGCTTCAAATCTTTCCCTGCCTGATAATAGATTCAGCAGAGACACCAAAGAGACCCCAAATGTTTGAACTTCCGATTCACAACATAGTTATTTCCAACCCAAAAGATTCTTGGAAAATTTTATAAAACAAACATTTTACCATAGTTCAATTTCAGATTCCTTTCTTGAGAGTGGAGAACAGAAATATCTCAACTTAACTGTTTTATTTCATGTTAAATCTCCTTCCTTTCTACTAGGAACGAACGAAAGAATGCCAAAAATCTGTATAAGATGAGACTTAAAAAAAACTTTTGTTTTCCCCACATTCTTGGTTATACACTGACAGATCGGTAGAGTTATAGGAAACTTATTAGTTCTTGCTCATCTTTTACAAATATGGGTAGGGAGGAGCTAAACTTGCCCACATGTTCAGAATTTGATATTAGTCGATTTAAATAAGTTGTTAAATTTTAGTTTTGAGATTAATTTCCTCAATATAATAATTTGTCCAATTATTTTGGAATCAACTGTGTAATAAAATTTTAATTCTATTAATAATATAAACATTTAACTTTTAATAAAGAGAACATATTTGAATTTTTATTGGCTTCAAATCTTTCCCTGCCTGATAATAGATTCAGCAGAGACACCAAAGAGACCCCAAATGTTTGAACTTCCGATTCACAACATAGTTATTTCCAACACCCAAAAGATTCTTGGAAAATTTTATAAAACAAACATTTTACCATAGTTCAATTTCAGATTCCTTTCTTGAGAATGGAGAACAGAAATATCTCAACTTAACTGTTTTGTTTCATGTTTAATCTCCTTCCTTTCTACTTTTTGATAACAATTATTATAAACTACAGAATTCCAATAACGAAGTTCAGTCAACTGACTTACAATCTCTTTGAATGTAAGCCACTGAAACAGATCTGCTTTTAATTTATAGCTACACTTGTCATGGCTTCTGAGAAATAAAATCTTACCATCACTGATTAAAAAATACAAACCATGAAGACGGCTCAAACATTGAAATCATGAAGAACTTACAAGGCTATGAAATAATTCATTCTATACATCAGCACCTGATATCAAAGTTGTATTCTTCTTCACAAAACTAAACATGAACATAAATTATAATACTTTGGACGTAAAACAGCTTGATGGAGCTGGAGCATATGATTCATTCAATGAAATACAAGGACCTCTCACATCTATGTGAACAAAGTCTTATAATGCAATCCACCAGTTCTACACTAAACAACATGATTGAAATCAGAAAACACTAGAAATGAAAAGCAGGAGAAATAACATAATGGTAGAGGCAATATTGTTCAGAGAAAATGAGGCAAGGTAGTCATATCACCCATCTCTGGAGTGGTCTGCTGCAAAAGATCTTGAAGAAGGGTGTCTAGGTTGTAGAGATAATCACCAGGCCATTGATATTCAGCTGGCGATTGTTTAATGTTGAGCAGCATGTTGTTCGTACCATATTTCTCCCACTGCTGTTGATTCAAGTACAGATACTGATAATTTGTGTCTATCAGCTTTTGTAAATCTGCAGTGGGAAAATCAGAGGTGTCACTGTTAGTAGTGCAGGTAGGCGTGGGGGTGGTAGTATTATATTGAAGACCAATATCATAGTCCAAGCTTTTGCTGCTGCTGCTGATAATGTTGTTGTTATAGTTGGGGCCGGGTGGGGGAAGGAATTTGTTGATTATCTGATCCAATAAGCCTGAATCTGCATAGGAATTGTCTGCAGCAGCACTTTCAGCGTTGGAATTCAATGGGTTTGATGACAGTGGGCTGCAAATCTCAGATGAGGGTGCAGATGCAAGCTCTTCTAAGAATGGAAGAAGACAATGGTTTTCAACATGGGTTGGCAAAGAGGGTGTTTCAGGGTTGGCGTTAGCGATTGCACTAGTGATAGTGGTGGTGGTGTTGAAGGAAGGCTCGTCAAAAGGGTTGGAGGAGGGCTGGCAGCATGGGAATGAGCATGGTAGGGTAAAATCATTAGTAATGGTATTTTGATAACAGATTTCAGGATTGGGCAATTCAGGTGCAGATGAAGAAGATATACTAGAATTAGGATTAGGCCTGGGCAGGCCAAAATTCTGCCAAGGCCTTGCAATGGTAATGTTGCTGCTGCTGCTGCTGCTATGATCTCTAGGAAGAGAGACGGGGACCTGCAAGCTGCTGGAACCACCTCCAAATAAGTGATGATTCTTCTCCATCTTATCCATTGAAGAATTGATGTAATTGTTCATAATCATGTCTCCAAAAGAGTTGCAGCTGCCAGCATTTGACCCAAAATCCTTCATGCTTGAATCCCTCCATTGATAATCACACCAAGAGTCCTGAAGCGTCCTTGTGGGCTTTGCCAAAACCGGGCCTATTTTAGAGCAAGCCCCCAAAGTGGGCAATGAAACAGCAGGCTGCTTGGAGAAGATGCTGCACGGCTCTGAATTTATGTAGAGAAAATTGGTCCTTGCCCTGATGCCTCTCATAGATCTTGCAGCCACATCATATGCATAAGCAGCTTCTTCTGCTGTGTCAAAGGTTCCAAGCCAACGACGTTCTTTGGACTTGGGGTCCCTGATTTCTGCAGCATAACGACCCCATGGACGTCTTCTAACACCTCTATATCTCCCTGCCTCCCTAGAACGTTTGAACTTCTTAGGACTAAGGCTTAGGTCTTGAGCTTCTAGATTCTTTTCACTGGACTCTTGGGACTTAGACCGCTTCGGCGATTTGCCCATTGGCTCTTTGGCTTTCAAGGATTGAGTGGTGGGTTCCTAAATAACACAGAGCAAAAAGTGAATCAGCATTCAAAACACATATAGAAATACTTTAAACTCTACAAGGCCTTTGTTGGTATTGTTATATCAGTATAAAACATCACTTGGAGCTGGACCATTGTTGGTATTCAGAAACTCACATAGGCATGCCTGAAACTCAACAAGGCCATGATGTTATTGTCATAACTGTGCAAAACAGCATAAATATCATTGGTGGTATTCAGAAACACACATAAACATGCCTAAAATTCAATAAGGCCATTGTGGGTATCATTATACTAGTGCAAACTGAAAACATCATTAAGGCCATTGTGGGTATTCAGAAACACATAGAGAGACGTCTAAAACTCTGCATGATAATTGTTGGTGGTACTAAGTGGTATCATATCAATGTACAGAAACAAAAGTTATTACCTTATCTACTTGATTTGATTTCTGAATCTCAGCAGCAGCTGCTGATGCTGCCAGTCTTTCCCACACAGCCTCCAAGTACGTGGCGGTGGACGACTTTTCTTTGCCTGTGCCTTGGGCTTGGGCTTGGGCTTGCATTTCTTGTTTGGATATAAATGAATTCAGGCCAGTACTTCGCAGAACAATTGATGACTGCCTCCACGCCTGCTGATCAGAAAGAGAAGCTCAGGACATACCTTACCTAACACTGTCAACTGCTAGCCAACTTTGTGGGCAGCCTTCTTCCTAGCTCTGTGGGAGTGGATTTCAAAATAAACGAGGGTAGAGCTTTCCTTCAGAACTTGCACTGGCGCCAAGGGCTATTTCCTAACAATATAGGACCAGGTTTGGCTATTAAGGACTTCAAACAGATGTGCAGACAAGCCTTTCTCTGTAACAATAACAAACCATAAAGGCCTATATATTGGGTTTCCGTCTTACATCTGTGCTCTACATGGCTAGCTAGGACTGCTACCTTTCCTTTCACTTGAAATCCTGACCGTGCACAGTACGTTGTGACTATGTTCTGTCTCTCTGTTTGCACAGTGCCCAAAGTACTTGTCTAACATAGTACAGTGCCACCGTGGTCCATAACCACATGAGTAAACTGAGGGCTAGACAAACTTTACAAGGATATCTTATTAATTTGATAGGCTAAGAATCGTGAGCTTAATCTCCTCATTGGGTCTATGCCATTGGGAACATCTCCAATCCCAACCCCCATAAAGTATCCTTTCCCCCATTGAAATTTTTTTATTCATCATTATCTATTATTACCTTTGGCGGCGCACACCAACCGAACTGTTCTTTTACACCACAATTTTAAGAACCTTTGCCAAAATCACCGCCTATCTGGGATTTGTCCCTTACCATGATGTTTGTTTAGAATCTTGCCAAAAATGCCTCAAAATCCAATAAATCAGGTTGAGGTGATCATTTATGATGGTTTCATTGGGGTTTTAACCCAAAACGCTGGAAATGTTATTGATCAAGAAATACTTTCATGTTCATGGTGCCCCTCGATCATTAGCTAAACTTTAAAAAAAAAAATTTACTGTAATAAGACATTGTGAATGTTTTAGTTGAATTTAATTTAAATAATTTAAGTTTTAATGGCACAACATTATGTTAGTATAATTTTCTCTTTTTTATGTTTTTTTAATGTTTGAGTCAGTTCATGTGTGGTAAGATTATGAATTAAGTTACTGATATAAAATTGTTCAGCGATTTATTATTTTGTTTGATATGTTATCATAATATTATGTTAGTATAATTATTTTATATAAATAATTTATTCACATTTTTTTTTCACTTTTTAATATTTGAATCATGTGAATTATGAATTGAATTACAAATTTGAAATTGTTCCTCTGTTTATTATTCTATGATATGCAGGGAATTAAATTTTATAATATGAAAATATTTTTAAACCTCATCAATTTAAATAAACGTGGATGAATTTTCTTAAACATTTTGATATAAAATCTTAAGCTTATAAGTATTAGGTATACAAAAAATAAATCTTCACAGATTTAATATTAAAAACTGAAAAATACTTATTGTACAAATTTTATTGAAAACTCGAACACAATCTTATTCCTTTTTATTATTTCTATTTTTTAAAATTTACTATTATTTATATCAATAAAATTATTATTTTTTATTATTATTATTATAATTAATTAAACTTTTTGTAATCAAATATATAAGACCTCCAAACTCACATGGTGAAGTCCTCCCTAAAAATCATTAAACTCTGAAGGAAAAAACCATCCCCTTTGACATTTTGAAATTTGGGGAAAGGCTGATTCAGTATGATTCACTACCAGGTACCCAAATGATATAATAATTGTTTCTTAGGTTGAAGAGATGTACTATATCAGCAGGGCAATGCACTTTTCACAAGAAAGTAGAAGGTTAAATTCAATGGTCAAAATGGCAAGTGGGTCATAGAACCTTACAATCAAACAAGGTAACAATTCTCAAATCATTAATATTAAGATTTATGTAATAAGGTTGAAGTGACATGGGCGGGTAAGGAGTGTCTCAAAAATGGCTGTATGGACTCACCCTAATTAATGTTTATACAGAGAGTCCCATTCAAAACTGAAAGTTTGGACTCAAATTCCTATCAAGATAAGTGAAAGGCCATACTGACTTGACAAGATCGGGTTGTGAAAACAGAAAGAATTGAATGAAAAGTAAGGATGGATGGTAAATAGAAGCAATATAAAATGGGTCATGTCAGGGAAAGTGATAGAAGACTTATGGTTAGGGGCAACAGAGAGAATGATGGAATGTTTGCTGCAAATTGTATATTTGGTTTGATTTGAAGTACACTAGTCCTACACTAAACATATTATGTATCTCTGAAATATTATAGGTATGTTTCCCTCATTCATTTTGTCCTTAGAAATTGACAATTCAGGCAGAGAGACCTAATGACTTTGCAGAACTTTCGTGCCTGAGATCATGACCTTCACTACCTAGTACACATTCAGTATAATTAGATTTTATGCAGGAGCTTGGTGACTAAATTGTTGGGTATTTTTAAATGTATACATACTAACACAAGATGGGACATTAACTGGGCCAATAACCATCACATTTTCAGTCGGTCCTTTACTAAGTTTGGAATTTCAATGCTCTGGCTAAATGAACACGAACTCCATGGCAGTACATGTAACTGGGTCCCCAAGAATCTACACAGGAATCCTCAGAAAAACAAAATCGTCCTATTTGGAATGGAACGGAATTTCAAAGCAGCCATTGATACTAATTTCCATGCTGGATCTGCAATCACCGGTTCCTTCCAAGTACAACTACAGATTCTAAATGGGTGTGTTTTCCATGCAATGATATAAAAGGGCCATAGTTTCAGTCACATTCCGTAGATTCATTTACAACCACATATTCAATAAAACGGTAATGTTTTATATGTATATAAAATAGCCATATTTTCAGTCACATGCCTTGGTCGGGGTGAAAATATGCAGGGATGCACTCATGAGCTAAGATTAAGATGGAACTCTAAAATGATTGGGATGGAGAAAAAAAAGAAATATTATTATTATTATTATTATTATTATTATTATTATTATTATTATTATTATTATTATCATCATCCTCCTCCTCCTCCTCCTGCTATGTGTATTGTTCCATTGTTTCAAACACAATTTAATACAACCTTACCCTTTTATAAGAGATAAATGAATGGATTACATCTAGATGCAATACAAACAAGTTTTGTGATACAATTTTAGTATACGTGGTCAAGAGAAATATTTAGAGTTCATATTGTTTGAGATTATATTTAGGAGTTGTGTCAAATATGGATGAGGGAAAATTTTAGAGGTTATTTATAATTAAAAGGTTATAAATAGGTTTTTCCGATTTTAAAAATGATTATTTTTGTGAAAATATGCATAGGTGAAATAGCCTCAATTTTATATAATTTCTTATATAGGTATTTCAAATAGCTTTATAAATTATATTCGGTCTTATTTTGGGATATGAATTCGCCATAATTATTATACATATATGATTTGATTCATCAGGAAATTATACGGGATATATATAAGCTAATTTGAAATCAACAGGTATATATGTATGTGTAAATATATATGATAAGGACCACTTAAGACATAATAAGTTTAAAATAATAATTATATTTTGGTTAGCATGGTTTGTTAATTGAAATAAAAAAATATTTGAAATGTCAATTATGGATATGGTTAAGACATTTTGACAGAGTAATTTTAAAACTAGGAAAATGTTTTGAATATTTTTTGGTGCTATTTATAAAACCAAGTAAAACAAATGTGCTCTTTTTTCTATATAATTTTAATACCTAAAAAATTTAGAATTTGTGTTTCTTTTATTCTGAAAGCAGTTGTTTGCATGGATAGTCGTTTGTCTTGACATGAATAAATATAATAATAGGTTCCATGAAAAATATTTCTTTAAAGATATTTGCTCAAAACACTCTGCATATTAGTTTTCTTGGAAAGTTCATGCATTCAGAGCAATATAGAAAAAATATGGAATATTTTATTTTTAACATTGAATGTGGTGTAGGTGAAATTAAATATACGGGGATCGAGGTTGAGATCTTGCCCCATTTTTTAGTGAAATGGCATCGGCATATTGAGGGGCCCTAAGGCAACATTCAATATTGGTTCAACACTATACCCACGGGATTAATGTAAGTTGCTTGAATACATGTGATGGTTTCTTGATTTTTTAGTCATTTATACAAGCTATTTGCAGAAGTGAAGTTTTGGTAGTCAAGAGATTGGGGCGAGAGGTTGGAAACGAAGGCGGAGACAATTTCTAAGTTAGTTTCCTTATTATTGAAAGGTATGAATTTATGTTTCTTTTGTTCTGAAAGCAGTTTTTTGCATACATAGTCGATTGTCTTGAAATGTAATGAACCCAAAAACTATTAAGATAAAAAAAATTACCAATAGGCCAAGATCTGAAATAATACTGAGAATTGATTCATATTGAATGAATTGAAATAATTAAAAACCCAAACCATACTTAAATAAGCCTCAACTCGGAATTAGAGTTGACATGCAAAAAAATTCAAAAAAATTAAAATATAAAAAAAATGTTTATTTTTAGTAGCTAATATTTATATTAAGTTTGCATGCAAGCACACAAGGCTCTAAAAATATCTCGAAATATCCTAAATACTAAAATTAACCTATCAAATGAAATTCAATTGAAGTTCACATCTGCACCTAAAAATATACAATTTCTAAAAATAGGAAATTCTTGAAAAAATCATTAAACATTAATTTCAGACCCTCAAATGATTATGTATGGCTTTCAAAAAATATCAAAATCAACTCTAAACGGATAGGGCTACTTAGGATGGCATTGAAATTTTTGAGACAGTCATTTTGACACATGGAAGAGCTCAAACAGAGCTACAGGTCAAAAGTTATGGCCTCCAAAAGATTGGCCTATTTTTTCTGCATCATTCTCCTCTAGTTGAAAACAACTCAGCTCCTGCAAGTTCCCCTGATTGTACTACTACTATTTTTATTTGTCAATATTTTTCAGCTCCCATTTTGTAATCCAAGTGTTGTCTTCTTAATGTAATCTTTCTCACTGCACCAAATACCTGTTATAATTCCTTTGTCTTGTGCTCACTATCTTCATATCCAGAACCTGCACTATTTTTTCCTTCTTTGGAACCTACTATTGCCAATTTACTTCTTCATCTTTGTTACCATCATCTTCTCCATAGAATTCATATAAATCTAAAACATTAAATACTAGAGAAATATCAAAATTCTGTGGTAAACTCACCTCATAAGCTTTATCATTAATTTTCTTCACAATTTTGTATGGTCCAATTTTATTGTACTTCAACTTGTTGTATGCGCATTTTAAAAATCTTTATTTCCTCAAGTAAACCATTACCAATGCTCCTTCTTCAAATACCTTTGATCTTATTTTGATAAATGATGTTGCTTTATATTTTTCATTACTTTCCTGTAACTTTCTTCTTACTCATTGTAATTGTTGCATATCCTCTACAAATACTTTTGCATCGTCACGAATTCAATCTACAATTGGTAATCATACCAAATCTAAAATATTCATAAGATTTTTTCCATAAATAATCTGAAACGATGACTTTTTTGTTGATCTATTCACTAAACTATTATATGCAAACTCAGCATGTAGTAAAGCAAAGTCCTATTATTTGAGTTTCTCTCTCACTATGTATCTCAAAAAAATTCTCAAGCTTCTATTCGCAACTTTTGTCTGTCCAGCTGTTTGTGGATAACATGCACTACTAAATTATAGCTTAATACCCATCTTCTTCTACAAAGTCCTCCTAAAATTACTTAAATTTTTTGTGTTCCTATCTAAAGTAATAGTTTATCCTTAAAAAATAATTCTGTGACTCTAGTGGCATCATTGGTTTTCTTACATGCAATGAAATGAACCATTTCAAAAAATCTGTCTACCAAAAAAAAAATTGAATCATTATCTCTATGTGTGTTTGATAATCCCAACACAAAATCCATACTCAAATTTGTCCATGGTCCCCTTGGAATCGATAATGACATGTATAATCTAATACTTTATGCATGTCCTTTAGCCACCTGAAATATCCTACACCTTGAAACATACCTTGTCACATCTCTTTTCATCTTTGGCCAAAAATACTTTTCCTCTACCAAAGCTATTGTTTTTGTCTTACCAAAATGTCCGGCCAAACCACCACTATACAATTCTCTTATTATATTATCTTGTAGAGACCCAACTAAAATGCATAATTGTTTCCCTTTGAAGAGATAACCTTCTTGTATAAGATACTCATTATGAATAACATCTATCCCACCTATTAATAGATTCCTGCACTGCTCAACTACCTTGCCAAAATATGGGTCAGTATCATATAATTCTTTGATAGCTTCAAAACCAATTACTTCACTCACCATAGTAGTTAATAACCTTATCCTCTTGCTCAATGCATCAACTACCTAATTTTATTTTCTTAATTTATGTTTCAATACAAAAGCATATCCCTACAAGAAATAAACCCACTTTACATGCCTACTATTCAACTTCTTTTATGTATTCACATACTTCAAAGCCTCGTGATCTGTAAATAGAACAAACTTCTTAGGCACTAGATAATGCCTCCAATGTCTTAATGCTTGTACAATTGCATAAAGTTCAACATCATAAGTAGAATACTTTGTTTCTATCTCATTTAATTTCTTACTAAAATATGCTATTGGTTTTCCTTCTGACTTAACACAATATCAATTTTTACAAATGAAGCATCATAATCAACCTCAAACACTTTGTTAAAATATGATATTGTGTTGGTGCATTTATTTATTTTATTGCATTTACTTGTATTTATTATTTTGGTGCACTAATTACTTATTGTAATTAGTTTATTATGTTTATTAATAATTTGCACCAGATAGGATAAGCTTGCTTAGTTAGTAGTTAACTTAGACACTTATCTTGTTATAGTAGAGTTCCACTCCACTATTCAGGGTAAGATAAGATAAGATTATTTAACTAATAGTCAACTTGTGGTGATCATTTACACAAGTTGGACACCTATCTTGTTAGTCTGGAGTTGCACTCTATTATTCATGTAGACAAATATCAGTTGAACTACACGTGTTGTGTGAGTTTCTTAATCTTTATAGTACATGTCTTGCTCTATATAAGAAATAATTATTTATGTATTTGATATCAGATTAATATTGAATTATTAGAGTAATTTATCATATTTGAGTTATTTATTTATTTCTATTATTATCTTAGATATATAATTATTGTTTATTATTATTACTGTATTATCTCTTATTCATGCTTTCTATTAGATTCATTAGATCATATAGTGAATTCTAACATAGTACTAGAGCTATCTTGAATCTATAGATTGCTAAATATTCAAGAAAAAAAATCCAGATATAGGATTGATTTTTTTTATTTTGCATACAGGGACAAATTGGAGCTTTGTGAAGAATTTTTGAGCTCACCATTGAGTTCAAAGTACCTGAGATAGTCAAAATCATCTACAATTTTGTCAAACTGGGCATAGGAGGCAAAATTGGTAAGGATTTGATTTAGAAGCACCATGTCTAAATTCGGAGGGTACCTAAAAATTGAAGTGTTTTTAAGTAAAATGAACCTCATGATTGTGTTCGAAAAACATCAAAACCTACAGATCTATATAAAATTTATCTAATTTAGACACAGTCACCTTGGAAGACAATTTTTTTTTGCTCTCAGGTACACTGTACATACTGTGTAGAGAAATTTTATTTTATATTTTTGGTAGGCCTCACGAATCAGCAAGTAGATTTGAAAGGGCAACTTCAGGAGCCCACCATTTGAATACCAAGAGATATTTTTGAGCGATTTTTTTTAAATAGCTTAAAATTTCATGATCTTCACTGTTGTACTTTTAGTTTTTTCTAAATTTTTCTAGAATTTAAATTTTTATATAGTAGCTCTTGTCCGTCTTCATTTTTGCAACTTCAGAGGCTCATAACTTTCACATACGACCTCAAATTAAGATCATTTTTTTAAAAGTTAATATTTTTTTGAGAACAACATATTGATGTAAAAAAATTTGTAATAAAGTGCATATTTTTTATAATTTTAGATTAGAGGGCCTAAATGAGCTTTTTTTAAACTTAAAAAATTATAATCCAGCCTTGTAAATGCATTCAATTATAAAGTGCCAAAAATAATTGCTAGATGGGATAAAACTAAATAATTCAAGAGGATTTTATGGTGTGTTCTGTACTTTGATTTTTACTTTGTGACAGTTTATTTTTGATTGTATCATAGGAAATATTAAGTTTCCACTATTAACAACATACAACTATAATACATAGAAATAAAATACTTGAAATGCATTATTGATGCTAGGATATACGCCTTACATAACAACTCTTCTTACTCTACCTACTGATGCAAAAGAGTTACAACACTTTCTCTTTGAAACTACTAAAGTAATTAGATGCATTCGGTATTACATGTCTTTAGATTTGAATTTCTATCTTGATAAATGTACAACTTTAAAAGAGGCTTGGGATAAATTAGCATCATTATTTGACAAAATAGATGAGGTTCATGGTTACTAAATTGACAACAAACTCATTAGTTTGAATCCTAAAAATTATGCTACAATACAAGACTACATCACTAAAGTCATAGATCTTAGAGCACAACTTTCTAAATATAGAATTGATAAAAAAGATATTTAATTGATTTTTAGTACCTTACACAAATTAGGTCCTGAATATTCATCCTTTGTCTCTAGTTTTTAGACTCATCGACTCACATTGGGCACATCTTATCAAATGGCCACCTTTGAGATATTTTCTGAGATTCTAATGGTTAAAGAAGAAAAGTTAATAGCTATGGGTCTAGTCAAGTCATCCAAATCTCAAGTTTTAGTTGCAAGTCAACCTCAACATAAGCAAGTTTCAACATTAGCATCAAATATAAGTTCAAGTAAAAAGAAGTAGAATAATCAAAATAAATCACAAAAAGATAAAAATAAAGGGCAAAAATATTCCTCACAAGGAGATTATAAATCCACTAATAAGAAATGGGATTAAAAAAGAAGGACTGGCACTCTTTGCCTTTATTGTAAAAGGGGTTTCATAGTGAACAAGATTGTTGGAAGAAAGAGATTGATGAACTTAAGGGTCTTCTCAAAAATAATAACATCAATCAATCCTCTTCAAAGGATTCTTCCACTTCTTCAAATTCAAGGAAAAAGAAAGCTACGTCATTAGTTGCACTAGAAAATTCTCTCAAGTCATGGGTCATTGACTTAGGTGTTTCATACCATATGGGTTCTAATCAAGAACAAATTTCTAGATTAGAACCAAGTTCCTTGCCTCATATTTTCATAGGTGATGATTATAAGGTAGATGTTATAAAAAAAGGTACAGTTGATGTTGATAGTGATGTATTTGAGGATGTCCTCTATGTTCCAGAGTTATCAACTAACCTTATTTTTATCCACTAAATCACTCACTTTGATATTGGTAGGAAATTTGAGTTCACAACTAATTCTGTATCAATCAAAAAATTGGAGGATAATGCCTTAGTTGCAGTGGAAAAAGTCAACAATAATACTCGACTTTATTCATTCTCTCACTTTGTGCCTCAATATTCCTTTAAAAATTTGCTCTCACACATTGATTCAATGAGCAAGTTATGGCATGAGCATTTTGGTCATCTAAACTACAGCTATTTACAATAGCTTAGTCAGTAGGAGATGGTTATATGACTTCCATAGATTCAGTTTTTAGGGGGTATATGTCATGGTTGTGCATTCAGCAAACATCCAGAGGATAAGTTTGATAAAGGGAAGGCTTGGAGGGATACACAAGTCCTCAAACTTGTTCATAGTGATTTAACGAGTCCATTACCTACTTTGTCTTTTAGTAAAACTTGTTATGTTCTCATATTTATTAATGACTATTCTAGATATACTTGAGTTTATTTTTTGAAACTCAAGAGTGAAGTATTTGATATATTTATAGAGTTCAAAGCTCTAGCAGAGAAACAATCTGGGAAGTATGTCAAGATTCTTCGCACAGATACTGGGAGGGAATATATAAACAAAAAGTTTAAACAATTTTGTGCTCTTGAAGGAATTGATCTTCAGCATTCAATTGTATACACACCTCAACAGAATGGTGTAGCAAAGAGGAAGAATAAATTCTTAAAAGAGATGGCAAGTTGTATGATTCATGCAAAATCATTAATACTTGAGTACTAGGTAGAAGCAATTAATTGTGTTGCATATATATAGAATAGAGTTCCTCACAAAACTTTAAAGGGGATAACACCTCTTGAAGCTTGGTGTAATAGAAACCCAGATGTGCATCATTTCAGAGTCTTTGATAGTCTAGCATGGGCTCATATACCTTCAGACAAGCGTCATGCTTTAGAACAACAAAGTTGAACTTGCATATTTATGGGATATCCTGATGGTGTTAAGGGATATAGGCTCATTGATCCAAATTCACATGAGCTTATTATAGAGAGAAGTGTTTAATTTGAAAAAAGTTCTTCAGACTTGTCTTCTAATATTTCTTATTCTTCTTCCTTAGAATAATCAGATAGTGGTGATGATGATACTCCTGCTTCATCTACTCATAGGGATGATGAGGTAATACCTCCCCAATAGGGTTTAGCAGGTCATATTCCTACTCCTCTTCCTTTTGATCTTCACCCATTGATGCCTTTATGTGATAGATAGACTTTCGCAGATGTAAACCCTCTTGTTAGGGATCCATTAGATAGGAGAACATGGCCACAACATGATCTTCAACATTCCTACATTGCCATAGCTTCTGATCCATAGTCTTTTCAAGAAGCCATAGGGATAGTTGAGTGGGATTTAACGATGAAAGAAGAGTATGACTCATTGATTAAAAACAACACTTGAGATTTTGTTCTTCTTTATAAGAGAAGAAAATTAGTATGATGTAGGTGGATATATCGGACTAAGTTTGCAGCAGATGGAAATATTGATAAGTATAAAGCATGCTTAGTGACCAAAGGTTTTTCCCAAGTAGAAGGCATTGACTATACAAAAACATTTGCCCTTGTTGTTAAGATGAATTCTTTTCGCTTGATACTAGCTATTGGTGCAACTCATGGTTGGATTGCACATCAGATGGATGTGAAGAGCACATTTCTTCATGGGGATCTTCATGAGGATATTTATATGGAGCAACCACATGGGTTTGTTCTAGATTCTTCACTAGTATGCTACTTAAAGAAGTCTCTCTATGATCTAAAACAAGCCTCTAGGGCTTGGTATTCTAAGATAGACACATTTCTTCTCTCCAATGGGTTCTTGAGATGTCACTTAGATCCAAATGTCTATATTCTATGATAGGAGGATTCACTATTATACTTGGTGCTCTATGTTGATGATCTCATTATTACAGGGAGCACAACATCTATCATCATCAGTGTTAATACTACACTTTATAATAGGTTTTCTATGACAGACATGGGATTATTGTACTATATTTTTGGGATTCAGATAACACAGTCTTCTTTTGGGATTATACTTTCATAGCCCAAGTATGCCACAGAATTGTTAGCTCGATTTCACATGGCTGATTGTAGGCCTACACCAACTCTTTTCTTATCTAGAGTTAGACTTGAGGTTCATTGTTTCACTCCCTTGGTTGATGCCATATTTTATCACCAACTTGTAGGAAACCTCATCTATTTGATTCATACATGACCTGACATTTCATATGCTGTTGGTATGGTTTCACACTTTATGTAGACACCATATGAACTTCATTAGAGAGCTGCCAAGTGCATTTTAAACTACATTTAGGGAACTATCAGATATGAGATTCACTATATAGTGTTAGGATCCTACTGCCCACTAAGGGCACACTTGATTACCATTGTATTAGCAACTAAACACAAAATTAAACCAGAATGATAAGTAACTAGAAATATGAAAGAACACAGAATATGAGAGACAATACCCAATTGTATTAATACTCATTTATAAGGAAATACAATAAAGAAGATGCCACACTTCTTCCCACACCTCTAGAGCTCCCACACTTCTAGGGTTCATCAGTAATTCTCCTTGAACAGTTCACTCTCTCTCAATTATGGTCACAACAATCAACTCAAACACAGAGTTGTTCACCTCCACCAGTCAGTAACAACGCTCCCAGTACACCAAGTACACAACCGTACTCCAAGTAGATCTCCCTTCTCTTGCAACAACCTGCAAATCAACAGACCTTACTTACCATGTAGATATATCTACACCCTGAAGAACCCTTGTCCTTGCCTCACCAAGTCCTTATGATTCTTCAACCAGTACCCCGATGGATATTCTACTAGAACTTGCACAACCTATAACTCTCCCTGATCATACACACTTAGCACCCCTTTGGAAATAGGAGGAGCAAATCCCTGCTCTCTTCTACAAGCCTTCTTGGCTATCTAGCACTCTTGCTCTCTCTCTTCTGAAGGAGCTAATCTTTGCTCTCTCACTCTAGTACAATTTTACAATACAGCCCATGAGTCTATTATATAGATCTCATGCATACAATAATTAGACCCTAATTACAATAATTAGACACGTAACTCAAGACTAAAATTAGCCTCTTAACATGCAAACAACTGGTTTGTTAACAAGCTGTTCATCAACTTGCAGTTCTGGAACCGCACAGGTGACCGACGTCGGTCCCTGTCTGCCTGGAGGTGATCGACATCAACTGATCTTTGACCGATGTCGGTAGCTTCCTATCCACTCCTGACCAACATCGGTTGGCCTGACCGATGCTGGTGTCTGTGACACTTCAGCAACTCCTCTTGTTCGCATGCTGGTGAAGCTTTTAGCTCCACAACCTAACAATCTCCCACTTGGAGATAAATAGTTGCACCTGTACCTATACTTGTACCTTTGTCTAATTCATTTCTTGGCTTGTATTCCTCTTCAAGTTCAATCTTGAAGACCAACCACCACACAACCTGTGGTGCACATCCTATCATCCAAGTAACCTGCCACATCCGAACCTACAACTCCATGTAGTGAAGACCTTGACCCTGCATAACATGAATCCCTGTGGCTGGTCCCTCTCAAATCCCTGAAAATCCACCTTCCTTGAATTGGCTCCAAACTCTCTGACAACTCCCACTGCTTGGGAAAACTCAGGTCTACACTAGACCTCCTGTGATTTCTAACACTGTTCTAAGCTCAGCTTGAAGTGTCCAGACCTTGGTGTGCATACCGATTCTGCATCCTGTGTATTGAACCCCGCCAACACCTTCTTCACATCAGCTCCCACTGGAGACAAAATCAACCTGTGATCTTCCATGTCTCTTATGCCAAAGAATTTCACTGCTCCCAAATTCTTCATGACATACCTCTGAACTAACTTTACCTTTAGCTCAGAAACTCCCTGCATGTGTAACTATGCAACAAGCAACTACACAACAGTAACAGGATAATGTTGCAATCATAATCCAACCTGGTGAAGTTAAACACAATAGTTACACTGACATTGACTAAAGCCCTGCTTTGTCATCCACCTGTCAAAACCTGTACCACTGTCCTGCAGCTTCCTCAAGACCATATATCCTGGCCTTCCATCTCACGTATCCATCCACTCTCTTCTTTAACTTGGGAATCCATTCATTTGTCAATGCTTTCATCTCGGCTGGCAACTCTACCAAATCTCCCGCTTGGTTCTCTTCTAAAGAATTCATGTCATGCTCCCACTGTTTCCTGGATTCTACCTGCATTGCCTCTTCACGTCTTCCTAGTTCTTGACCATTGGTGAGCAACAAGTAAGAAGGTGAACAACAAATATGAGGTCCACTTACCCTTTCACTCCTCCATATGGGCATTTGAGACTCCTTGACAGCTTGTTGTCTGCCCAATATCCATTCCAGTGACCGATCTCGGCCATCTCCCAATCTGCACCCGACCGAGGTCGGTTCCCTGCGACTGACCCATACTGTCGACGTCGGTTCCCACTGACCAACATCGGTCTCCACCTGCCTGACACTACTGACTCTGCTGATCTGCACATGACTGATGTTGGTACCTATTTGTTCGATGTCAGTTCCATGTGACTGACATCGGCAACTGTGTTCTCCTGTGAGTGATGACTTTTTACCCGCGAGCTCACCTTGGATCAAAACCCTATCCAAATTAACACAACCTTGCTCAGAATAATCCAGTCTCCTCAGCTGATCTCTGTCCATCATCTCCTCTATGAGCACCAAGGCTTTCTAGTTCTTAAGTTTGTCAAAGATATCTGTCTTCTGCTTAAGAACATGCATTCCCTTCTTACATATGTGACCAAGCCTACAAAGCCACATCTCTGCAACAGAAGGTGAATCAGTAATATAAGTAGATAGATAAAGGATACCTACTTTATTACCACCGTCTAATTCAAGTGCATTAGCTATGAGAGTTAATGTGCATCTCTCATCACCCAACTTTTCTAAAGAAATTAGACTCATCTCCAAGATTGGTACCTGCATGACCTCATTCAACACCCGTGTGTTACATGTCTGCAATTTTAGCTTCACTTCCCCTTTGCCAACCATGTGACAAGGCTCACCAACCCCTAAATAAATCTCTCCAAAGTCTCCCTGGACATACTCATGAAAAGATGCTCTATTTTGGGCTTCATGGAAAGAGGCAACATAATCTATAGACCAAGATTCTACTTTATCCAGAGCATCCTATGCAACAACACCTGCAACATCTACTTCTTCAATTCCTTCATGCTGATCTTCTACCAACCAACAATTTTTCTTTACCTGCTCTTTCTTTCCATCAATCTGTAATTGACCATTTGTGTTATTTAGTTTCTCCATTCATAGCTTACTTTCTTCTGCCATTGCTATACTTCCACTCAATTTGAAACCCCTGAGAGTGACCTGTAATCAACAAAACACTTAACACGCTCTGACCACTTGTTAGTGTACTTAACCACCCTATGATACCAACTTATCAAGATTGGTACCAACCTGGTCCACCTACTCTGATACCAATTGTCAGGATCCTACTGCCCACTAAGGGCACACTTGATTACCATTGTATTAGCAACTAAACACGAAATTTAACCAGAATGATAAGTAACTAGAAATATGAAACAACACAGAATATGAGAGACAATACCCAATTGTATTAATACTCATTTAGAAGGAAATACAATAAAGAAGATGCCACACTTCTTATTCCCACACCTCTAGAGCTCCCACACTTCTAGGGTTCACCAGTAATTCTCCTTCAACAGTTCACTCTCTCTCAATTACGGTCATAACAATCAACTCAAACACAGAGTTGTTGTTCACCTCCACCAGTTAGTAACAACGCTACCAGTACACCAAGCACACAACCGTACTCCAAGTAGATCTCCCTTCTCTTGCAACAACCTGCAAATCAACAGACCTTACTTACCATGTAGATATCTCTACACCCTAAAGAACCCTTGTCCTTGCCTCACCAAGTCCTTATGATTCTTCAACTAGTACCCCAGTGGATCTTCTACCATAAATTGCACTACCTGCAACTCTCCCTGATCATACACACTCAGCACCCCTTTGGAACTAGGAGGAGCAAATCCCTGCTCTCTTTTACAAGCCTTCTTGGCTATCTAGCACTCTTGCTCTGTCTCTTCTGAAGGAGCTAATCTTTGCTCTCTCACTCTAGTACAATTTTACAATACAACCCATGAGTCTATTATATAGATCTCATACATACAATAATTAGACCCTAATTACAATAATTAGACATGCAACTCAAGACTAAAATTAGCCTCTTAACATACAAACAACCAGTTCATTAACAAACTGTTCGTCAACTCGCAGTTCTGGAACTGCACAGGCGACCGACGTCGGTCCCTATCTGCATGGAGATGATCGACGCCAGCCAATCCCTGATCGATGTTGGTAGCTTCCTGTCCACTCTTGACTGACATCGGTTGGCCTAACTGATGCCAGTGTCTGTGACACTTTAGCAACTCCTCTTGTTTGCATCTTGGTGAACTTTTAGCTCCACAACCTAACAATCTTCCACTTGGAGATAAATAGCTGCACCTATACCTGTACCTATACCTTCATATAATTCATTTCCTGGCTTGTATACCTCTTCAAGTTTAATCTTGAAGACCAACCACCACACAACCTGTGGTGTACCTCCTGTCATCCAAGTAACCTGCCACATCCGAACCTACAACTCCATGTAGTGAAGACCTTGACCCTGCATAACCTGAATCCCTGTGGCTGGTCCCTCTCAAATACCTAAGAATCCACCTTCCTTGAATTGGCTCCAAACTCTTTGACAACTCCCACTGCTTGGTAAAACTCAGGTCTACACCAGACTTGTGATTTCGAACACTGTTCTTAGCTCAGCTTGAACTGTCCAGCCCTTGGTGTGCATACCAGTTCTACTTCCTATGTATTGAACCCCACCAACACCTTCTTCACATCAGCTCCCACTGGAGACAAAATCAACCTGTGATCTTCCATGTCTCTTATGTCAAAGAATTTTGCTGCTCCCAAATTCTTCATGACATACCTCTGAACTAACTTTACCTTTAGCTCAGAAACTCCCTGCATGTGTAACCCTACAACAAACAACCACACAACAGTAACAGGATAATGTTGCAATCATCATCCAACCCGATAAAGTCAAACACAATAGTTACACTGACATTGACTAAAGCCCTGCTTTGTCATCCACCTGTCAAAACCTGTACCACTGTCCTACAGCTTTCTCAAGACCATATACCCTGGCCTTCCATCTCACGTATCCATCCACTCTCTTCTTTAACTTGGGAATCCATTCATCTGTCAGTGCTTTCATCCCAGCTGGCAACTCTGCCAAATCTCCCGCTTGGTTCTCTTCTGAAGAATTCATGCCATGCTCTCACTGTTTCTTGTATTCTACCTGCATTGCCTCTTCACGTCTTCCTAGTTCTTGACCATCGATGAACAACAAGTAAGAAGGTGAACAACGAATATGAGGTCCACTTACCCTTTTAGTCCTCCATATGGGCGTTTGAGACTCCTTGATAGTTTGCTGTCTGCCCAACATCTGTTCCAATGACCGATCTTGGCCATCTCCCAATCTATACCCTATCGACGTCAGTTCCCTATGATTGACCCATACTATTGACATCAGTTCCCACTGACCGATGTCGGTCTCCACCTGCCCGACACCACTGACTCTACTGATCTACATGACTAACATCGGTACCTATCTATTCGACGTTAGTTCCATGTGACTAACATCGGTAACTGTGTTTTCCTGTGAGTGATGACTTTTTACCTGCGAGCTCTCCTTGGATCAAAACCCTATCCAAATTAACATAGCCTTACTCAAAAAATATTTCAGTCCCCTCAGTTGATCTCTATCCGTCATCTCCTCCATGAACACCAAGGTTTTCCAGTTCTTAAGTTTGTCAAAGATAACTGTCTTCCGCTTAAGAACATGCATTCCCTTTTTACATATGTGACCAAGCCTACAAAGCCACATCTCTGCAACAGAAGATGAATCAATAATATAAGTAGATAGATAAAGGATACCTACTTTCTTACCACCATCTAATTCAAGTGCATTCGCTATGAGAGTTAATGTGCATCTCTGATCACCCAACTTTTCTAAAGAAATTAGACTCATCTCCTAGACTGGTACCTGCATGACTTCATTCAACACCCGTGTGTTACCTGTCTGCAATTTTAGCTTCACTTCCCCTTTGCCAACCATGTGACAAGGCTCACCAACCCCTAAATAAATCTCTCCAAAGTCTCCCTGGACATACTCATGAAAAGATGCTCTATTTCGGGCTTCATGGAAAGAGGCAACATAATCTATAAACCAAGATTCTACTTTATCCAAAGCATCCTATGCAACAACACCTGCAACATCTGCTTCTTCAATTCCTTCATGTTGATCTTCTACCAACCAACAATCTTTCTTTACCTGCTCTTTCTTTCCATCAATCTATAATTGACCATTCGTGCTATTCAGTTTCTCCATTCGTAGCTTACTTTCTTTTGCCATTGCTATACTCCCACTCAATCTAAAACACCTGAGAGTGACCTTTAATCAATAAAACACTTAACATGCTCTGACCACCTATTAGTGTACTTAACCACCCTATGATACCAACTTGTCAAGATTGGTACCAACCTGGTCCACCTGCTCTGATACCAATTGTCAGGATCCTACTGCCCACTAAGGGCACACTTGATTACCATTGTATTAGCAACTAAACACAAAATTTAACCAGAATGATAAGTAACTAGAAATACGAAACAACACAGAATATGAGAGACAATACCCAATTGTATTAATACTCAATCAGAAGGAAATACAATAAAGAAGATGCCACACTTCTTCTTCCCACACCTCTAGAGCTCCCACACTTCTAGGGTTCACCTGTAATTCTCCTTCAACAGTTCACTCTCTCTCAATTACGGTCACAACAATCAACTCAAACACAGAGTTATTCACCTCCACCAGTCAGTAACAACGCTGCCAGTACACCAAGTACACAACCATACTCCAAGTAGATCTCCCTTCTCTTGCAACAACCTGCAAATCAACAGACCTTACTTACCATGTAGATATCTCTACACCCTGAAGAACCCTTGTCCTTGCCTCACCAAGTCCTTATGATTCTTCAACTAGTACCCCAGTGGATCTTCTACCAGAACTTGCACAACCTGCAACTCTCCTTGATCATACACACTCAACACCCCTTTGGAACTAGGAGGAGCAAATCCCTACTCTCTTCTACAAGCCTTCTTGGCTATCTAGCACTCTCTCTCTCTCTCTCTCTTCTGAAGGAGCTAATCTTTGCTCTCTCACTCTAGTACAATTTTACAATACAACCCATGAGTCTATTATATATATCTCATGCATACAATAATTAGACCCTAATTACAATAATTAGACATGCAACTCAAGACTAAAATTAGCCTCTTAACATGCAAACAACTAGTTTGTTAACAAGCTATTCGTCAACTCATAGTTATGGAACCGTACAGGTGACCGATGTCAGTCCTTGTCTACCTGGAGATGACCGACGTCTGCTGATCCCTAACTGATGTTGATAGCTTCCTGTCCACTCCTGACCAATGTCGGTTGGCCTGGCCGATACTGGTGTCTGTGACACTTCAGCAACTCCTCTTGTTCGCATCTTGGTGAAGCTTTTAGCTGCACAACCTAACAATTTCCCACTTGGAGAGAAATAGCTACATCTGTACCTGTACCTGTACCTTCATCTAATTCATTTCCTAGCTTGTATCCCTCTTTAAGTTCAATCTTGAAGACCAACCACCACACAACCTATGGTGCACCTCCTGTCATCCAAGTAACCTGCCACATCCGAACCTATAACTCCATGTAGTGAAGACCTTGACCCTGCATAATATGAATCCCTGTGGCTGGTCCCTCTCAAATACTTGAGAATCCACCTTCCTTGAATTGGCTCCAAACTCTCTGACAACTCCCACTGCTTGGGAAAACTCAGGTCTACACCAGTCCTCCTATGATTTCTAACACTGTTCTAAGCTCAGCTTGAAGTGTCGAGCCCTTAGTGTGCATACCAGTTCTACATCCTGCGTATTGAACCCTGCCAACACCTTCTTCACATTAGCTCCCACTAGAGACAAAATCAACATGTGATCTTCCATGTCTCTTATGCCAAAGAATTTTGCTGCTCCCAAATTCTTCATGCCATACCTCTGAACTAACTTTACCTTTAGCTCAGAAACTCCCTGCATGTGTAACCCTGCAACAAGCAACCACACAACAGTAACATGATAATGTTGCAATCATCATCCAACCTGGTAAAGTCAAACACAATAGTTACACTAACATTTACTAAAGCCTTGCTTTGTCATCCACCTGTCAAAACTTGTACCACTGTCCTGCAGCTTCCTCAAATTTTGAAATCTTTTGTATAGGGTTTGTGCATAATCTATAGGAAAAAATTTCTCCCATAGCTTCTTCTCCATCTTTGTCTATGAATTAATCTTCTCTTTACCTTTTCTATGTCTCTCTTTTTTCAGGTGATCCCACCAAATCATTGTATGACCTTTCAACTTCTTGCATGTAAACTTTACCTTCTTGTCTTCTCTCATAGTTTTCTACTCGAAGAGTTTCTCTATGCTATTCAGCCAATCTATCAACTCCTCTGATTTTAAACTGCCTTCATAATCTAGAACATCAACCTTGATTCTTTGATTCCTTCTTTCTAAATCCTGAACCATCCCCTCTTCTATCGATGGTGGTTGTTCTTGTTCTTGTTCTTCTTTTTGAACTTCTTCATCATGATCTGTGTTTTCCCCGTCACCACCTTATGATTGATGATAACCTCAATTAATTATTTCACTTACCTCTATAGTGCTTGTATAATCTAGTTCATCTTTGCAATACCTCTTCATCCTCTTTTCATTCTTTACTCTTTTAAGATTTGAACTAGATCTGATATTAGATAATGAACCCAAAAACTATTAAGATAAAAAAATTACCAATAGACTAAGATTTGAAATAATAATCAGAATTACAAACTCAAACCATGCTTAAATAAACCTCAACTCAAAATTAGAGTTGACATGCAAAAATTTGAAAAAACTAAAATCTAAAAAAAAGTCTATTTTTAGTACCAGCTATTTATAGTATGTTTCACATGAAAGCATGCGCAACTCTAAAAATCTCTCAAAATATCCTAAATGCTAAAATTAACATATCAAATAAAATTCAACTGAAGTTAACATCCGGACCTAAAAATATACAATTTCTAAAAATAAGAAATTCCTGAAAAAATTATTAAACATTAATTTTAGACTCTCAAATGATCATGTATGGCCTCCAAAAATATCAATATCAACTCTAAGTGGACAGGGTAGCTTAGAATAGTATCAAACTTTTCGAGATGATCATTTTGGTGGAAGAGCTCAAACAGAGCTACGGGTCAGAATTTATGGCCTCCAGAAGATTAGCCTATTTTTTCTACATCAAAATAAATAAATATAATAATAGGTTTCATGAAAAATATTTTTTTAATGATATTTGCTCAAAATTTTGTGCACATTGGTTTTTTTGGAAATTTTGTGTATTCAGTTCGATACAGAGAAAATCTAAAATATTATCAATGATAGCAGATGATAAAAATAGATCATGCACCAAACAACATGTGGTTTTCATTGTATCTATCTCAAATTATTTAATATAATTAGAGTATGCTTATTTAAAATTCCCCAAATCTTTCAAATGTGTTCTTGTTTGTTTTAAAATATTCTATATCTTATTCATAATTTTTTCAATTTCAAGTTTTAGCTATAGATTTTCAGTAACAATAGACTCTAGAAATGTTTATTGACTATTATCTAGTAAAAAAAATAAAATCATAAACATATACAATAAGCAAATCATATGGAAACCTTTTTTGCCATGATGCATGATGACAACACATGCAATGTAGATGATATCTTTATGAAGATGCAAGTTAATATGGACATAACAATTGAGATTATTTCATGTAAAAGAGATGATTTCAAAACACTAGGCTATGATCAAGAGCTCGAGTCTCTTGACAGTTACTACATTGCCAAGCAAATTTATACTCTAGTTATGCATCCTCCCACATATCCTCATTAATTACATTTAGTCCAATGTCATTGCCCTATTTTGTAAGAGGCCTAGATGCTCAATACAAGATCAAGTTGTGGTCTAAGGGAGATTTCATCATTTATTTGGAGCCTTGGCATGGAGTCATCAAAATCTTGTCAAAAGCCTAGAGGGGATTCATATTATGAGGATTATCAAATTATGCCATTTTTTGGTTAAATTATGTTTTGATAAAGGTTGAAGTTAAATAGTTCAAGTCTTCAAAACATGTTTGAGACACATAATTATTATGTACAAAGCAACATTGAAAAAGGTTGAGTATGACTATTATTTTGTGTGATCTATAAGTGCATTAAATACAAATTTGATTTGTGATGAATGGTAAACAATAGCTAAAGTAGTGCTTTTTATAGGTTTTTTTATTTAATGTAAAGTACTTATATTGGATTCAAACTCAAATGTAAATAGTGAATCACTAGGATTTAGGACTGTAAGATGTTCAAATATAAATCCATTAGTGAGAATTATAATCATTGTCCATTAGCTATATCCTAAAGATGTTGACTATATGAATTAAATTATGATGCATAAAATAATCATTGGTTACTAGGCCCAAGGGAATTTTGTCTATATCATCATCTTATGTTGATTACTTGATAGCTATAATCACATAGTTGTTGGATATCATAGTAGAACTTCCATCTGTATTTCAGTTAAGAGCTTAAGACTAGTACATCAGTAAGCATTGCACTCAAATGCAATCGAATTTTTTGTCACAATTTTTTTTATAATATTATTTGGTTGGTCTTTACCACATGCTTCTTTTAAAAAAATAAGAAATTGATTTTCTCTAAGAAATAATGGCATGCAAGATATTTTTTAAAAACAAAATACAAAGAATAAAATGAATAAATGCAACGGAGCCTCATGATCATTTCAACCAATTTATGACTAACATAAAATACCAATTTCATAGATTTTGTGAACATATCAGCCTTTTATCACATGTACGAATAAAATAACTATGTGCAGTCAAAATAAGTATAGAGTTTTAATTATTTATTATTAATTTTTTTAGTCATTAAAAACATATAGAAGGAAAAGCATGTTTGTTTTCCTCAATTTTATAAATGTGTTAAGGACCACTTAAGACACAATAAATTTAAGGTAATAATTATATTTTGTTTAACATGGTTTGTTAATTGAAATAAAAATATATATTTGAAAGCCCAATATAGATATGGTTAAGGCATTTTGGTAGACCTTATTATATAGTTTATAATTTTTAAATTATGAAAATGTTTTGAATTTTTTTTTCAGTTATGTCATTCTCACTTTTCATAGTTGTCTTACCGTATGGCCCCATAGTTGGTATATACTCTATAATCTAATTTTTTGTCATAATATTTGCTATATTTAATTTATTATATTATCTAGAAGTGGTATTTTAAAAGACCTACAAAGATTTGTAATCAATTTATACTAAGTAATACACATGATCTTACCTTATGTACTGCACAAAAAGAGTCTTGGATAACAATATTTCTGGGACATGAAAGATAACAACGAATAAACATTATTGATTTCAACCACTCCCTCAAGCTCATATTGAATCTTGATCATGTTATATATATTTATTTACTGATTTTGACAAGGTTGAAACATGAAACACTAGCTGAAAAAATTGCTTACTTGCTCTGACAGTGTTCATAGTTGTTGTATACAACCCTAATAAACAAGATATAGATGAATCGACTGTGAGGCTTACATTTTGAAAATACAACCAACCATGGAAAATGTAGAGATATTTTCATACTATATTTTGTTTTTAAATGTTTAAGGTAATAATTATATTTTGGTTGGCATGGTTCGTTAATTGAAATAAAAAAATATTTCAAAGGCCATTATTGATTATGGATATGGTTAAGACATTTTGGCAGATATTAATATATAGTTTATAATTTTAAAACTATGAAAATGTTCAATATTTTTTTAAGTTATGTCATCCTCATTTTTCACAGTTGTCTTGCCATACAGCCCCATAGTTGGTTTATAGTTTAGACTTTGATTTTTTGTCACAATTTTTACTAAACTTAGTTTATTATATTAACTGGTTGGTCTTTTGAGAGACTTACAGAGGTTTGTACTCAAATCATATTGAGTCATATGGCCATCAAATTTAGTAATTTAAAAAGACAAATTTAAGATCTCAACTTTAGAATTCTCATTTTCTAACCTCTTTCTCTATTGGCTTTTTAATTAACATAAATTACCTCTTATAAAATAAATCTACATAAGTGCTTCAAATTGCTTAAAACCCTAGAACCACAAAACCCTAAAACCTAGATTCATATAATTTCATTTCTATCAATGTTTTATTCCTTTATGGTTGTGAGAATTATGAAATGAGTGAAAGTTGCAAGAGTAGGCCAGAGTAGTCCAAGCAACCAACAATGAAGTACAATCCAAGTAAGAAATACAATCCCTACATGTCGTGGGAATCATGAAGTGAGCAGCAATTTCAAGAAGAGGCCAAGGAAGAGTCTAAGCAGTCAAAAATAAAGTACAATCCAAGTAAGAAATAAAATCCCTACATGTTATGGGAATTGTGAAGTGAGTGGAAATTGTAAGAGGAGGCCAATGAGGAGTTTAAACAACCAATAATGAAGTACAATCCAAGTAAGAAATATAAGCCCTACATATCTGCAAATGTTTTCACACTTTTAATGAGTTCTACCCATCTTTTAAGGGATTCAAATTATTTCCATGTTATTTTTTTATCAGATCTTTGCTTGCAGTGTGAAAACCCTTTTTTTTATCTTATATTAAAACCCTTAATATTAGTCACAATTTGGTTATCACACAAGATTATTTGTTTAGTAATGAGATAAATAAGATCTTTACATTTGTTTGGGATTGTTTGTTTAGTGATGAGATCAACAAGACCTCAAAAATATTATGAATGTGTGTAGGCATTGATGTGGTGATGATTTTTTTCAGAGTCACACACACCTACTTAGGGTTTAGGTTTGGGATGGGTTTGTATTAGTTTTTATTCATGTCCTTGTTTGGATTTATTCATTTTGGAAAGTGTTTGAAAGGTTGGAATGCCCTCAATTTCATAGGGTAAAGCAAAATAGTTGTTCTAAAAAACTTAGGGTATCCATTGATCATAATCATTATTCTACCTCAACCATATTTGCCCCGTGAATGTGTTTGGGTAAAGGGGTTTAACTATGGTTTATTTCATTATTTATTGATTTGAATATGATGTTTAATTTTCTAGATATTTATAATTTTTTAAAAAGAGCAATAGAAATTGCTAGTCAATTTATACCTACATGGTGATTTTGCCAAAGATTTGCCAGTGGAATATACCTAAACTCTAGGATTCGCTAGGATTTTATAGTAAGTTTTAGGGGTCTATTCCTAAAATTATCCCTGATATGAACTATAGTGATTTTACCATGGCCATATGAAATAATACATAGGGCAATCTGCAATTGGATTGTAGTCACAAAGATCAATGTAAGGTTTTGAGGCTTTATGATTAATAATAATAATAATAATAATAATAATAATAATAATAATAATAATAATAATAATAATAATAATAATAAATTTTAAAGGTTTATGATACCATGCACCTTGATTAGAATAGATTTTGTTTTATAATTCTTACGCATCCATCATAGAGGTCATATGTCACAAGTTGATCCCACGAGCCCACAGGGATAGTTAAAAGGAGAAACCAACTGAATGGATTAGATTAGGTAACACTACATGTAGGATTTTAACCTTGTTTACCTTGCATAGAGTTTCCCTTTATCTAGAAGTGACTAACTATGAGGATAGTCATTAGGCATAGTCACAATTTCCATATATTAAATAATATGAGACTTATTATTACTTAGCCTTTTGTTTTATCCATGTGGCCTTAAAAGTTATCACTTGCTTGTGATAATGAGGATCCATGAATTCAATAGCATTGGCCACGTTAGTGTTAGGAATGGTAATAGTTGGGGGCCAGGTTCATAGTGTATCTTCCACCATCTTTACCTTGAACTTGGTGACAAAGTGGCCATAGACTTTATGAAATATGAAGGTATTCCATGGATTGTTGTAATTTAAATTGCATACTAATTGCTTTGAATTTATTTGAATTTAAGTAGTTTCAATCATGAGTTATAATTTCCATGGGTTTGCAGTATTTATCTAGTAGAGGTGACTTAAGTAAACACGTGGCATAAAATGGAATGCCATGATGCCCCATCCAACATGGTTTCATTTTCATAAGGATATAGCTAAAGTGACTCTTTGGAGTCTGCAATCCTTTATATCCATGATGGTGACAAGTGTCATGATCTCAATGGTTTAGATTAGGTCACACTCCATGTAAAGTTTTAGATAGTATTCACCCTTTGTGTGGGTTCCGTGGCCTCATCCTTACCCGTTATGTCCCTAGTTAGTCAACTTGTGTAGAAGTGACAATTTGCATATGAACAATATGGATTTAAGGCTATGTGGATTTAAAAATTGATAGTAAAGTATTTATCTAGCTGAGATATTTAAGTAAGCACGTGGCATAGAAGGAAGCATTATTCCTTTGCTTTAAGTGTGGTGCCAATACCATTATAATACTCATGATAGACTCAATGGAAATTATTATGTGTTTGCTTGCATGAATGAATTGGTTAATAAACTACCATTTATTTCATTTTAACCTTGTAGGTGATAGTTGGTGACCACATTTAGGGTGGACCCACCATGACATGTGCTTTAACATAATGCCATATTCCTTGTAAACTTTGGATCTAGTTTAATATAAATTGATGTACATGGAAAGGGTTGTATTAGTGTTGTTAATGTAGTATTAAGTGGGAACGTAAATGTGGAGATTCATTTACCCTGAATGTAGTGGAAATCAATATTTAATAACTCCGTGAATGCATGGTAACATGGAGTTTAGTTAGGTTGAAGTCATGCCCATGTTATGATAAGGATATAATCCATAAAGATCAATGTAATATGTAAATATCACAAGTGAGTTGCATTTGGAGTGAATTTCATTGTGGAGGTTAACATAAATAGAGGGGATATTCAAATTTTGAGAAAGCAAGGATGTGAGAATAACAAATCGATAAGCCACAGTTACTTAGTGTGATTTCAGAGGTACATTTACGTGTTATTTAATGGGCACTAAGATTAAATATTAAATATCACTATGGTAATTCAATTATAAGGTGCCATGAATAGGTGAAAATTATATTTGATCTTCATGTTTTGAATGATCTTTGTGAAAGTAGAGAAAAAAGTAGATTTTTTTCATCTTGTGATTGTAAGATGAGAATATGGGGTATCTGATGCAAAGTGTATGATTTTTTTGATCTTATATACATTTTGTTATTAAATAATTGAGTACCATGCTAATTATCATAATGTTGGAAGTCACTGTGATTGTTGTTTGTTGATGGAAGTATAATACTTTGGCCAATCATAATTTTTTGATAGAAGGCAAATAAAGACAGTATATAGATTTATAGCAAAGTCATTGAACTATTAGATTATATGTGATTCATTATAAATCAACTAACTTTTCGAACATCCTGAGGTTTCCACTCTTGAAGATATTTAAGATATAGTGATCTTTGGAATTCAAATCTAAACTCAAATGAATATGTGGTGATTACTGATAATTAATATGGTTTGCAAGTAAATTCAATTTTGGAAATTTAGAGAGTGAAGGATGAAATAAATATACTAAGCATCTTGGAAATTGAGTGAATAGAACACTCAAAAAATAAAAAATAATATGATTAGCCAATGATAAATAGTTTTGACCATATTTCAAAATGCATTGTGAAAAACTATCTTAGCTATGTTTATTGTTACAAGAGATAAGGTCCTGACAAAGTAAAAAATGAATGAACTAGGATATTGATATTCAAAAAATATATATGTTGATAATATATCTTCAAAATAACTAGTGTGTGTAGCAAAAAGCACAAACTACGTAGCTTTAGGTAAAGGTTGTTGATCTATTTTGATGAAAGGGGAATCAAAATCTATATGCACAAGTGATGAGAATGTTTTTTCTAAGTCCTTATCACCATATTCATATTTAATACTTTGTGTTTCGAACTTATTGGTCATGATAATGTAAAACTCTTGTGCTTTGTAAAATCAAATATTGACCATGTTATGAAAACAAATTTTATTATTAAATAGAGTACAATAAATTTCTCTTGGAATACCATAAGATGCAATTAAAAATCACTTTATTTTTACCAATAAAGACAAATACAACACTAACAAAGGCCTATGATCATTGATAGCTAATATGCTTTGCAGGTGACCTTTATTTTGTAAAATTTGATAATGAATACTAAAATGAATACAATAGGTGTCTTGTAAATTTGATTAATAGATCAAGGAAATTTTACACTCTAAAATTATGAATTTTATCAAAAACCATGTAAATTTCTAACAATATTAAGATAAATATTTAGTCACTTTGATTTTGACAAAGTCTATATTGATGATTACAATATACATAGTAAATGTTTTAAAGTTTGAAGAATAGACTAAACAAAGTTTGTATGATATTGAATTGGATATTTAAAATTAATGACAATTAATATAATCTTCCAGTGAATTACATTTTTAATAATTTGGATGTTTAACATTTATTATTATTAGATAGGTTAAGAACTGGGTTGAAAGGGTCTCATACCCATACAAGAGAAAACTAGAAGATAAGCATGACATAATAGTAAACAAAAAAGGATAAACAAGATCCCAAAAAGAAAAACCTCCTGTTGCCTAGAAGACACTAAGTTTCAACAAAAAACCCCAAGCTTAGACAAAATAAAAGAAAAAAAGGACCAACTAATTAGATTCAAAATAGTAGACCAATTTCTTGGTCATGATGCTTTCCCCTTTGTTACTGTTCCCTTTGGTACGATTACCAACAATCTAGTATTTTTCCTTGCTTTGCCTCTTGCACTTCAAACTAGTAAGATTGGGTTCCTCCTCCTTCTCCAACTCCTTACTATTATCCTCCACTGTATGTCTATGAGTGGTGTTATTGCCTTGGGGAGTGAGCTCATCTATACCTACATGATCCTTGACAAACTTCATGTATGTTGTCCCTTAAACCAACATCCCTTTAAGTTTTTCAAATTCATCCACAATTTCATTGCACATCAATTTCTAAATTGATACCTTGGTATATAGCTTATCAAGAGAGTGCTCAATTTCTTATTTGATCTTAGGATTTATAACCCATCGACCCCTGATGGTAATTGATGATACATATTTAGGGACCCCAAGTCTATTCCTCTCAATTAAGAATCCTCTTGTGAAAACTCTGCTCTAGTGTCTTCAATTTGGTCCTTCCCATCTTTATCAGACTCAAACTCTGTGAAGAAATCCTCTTCCCTGTCTAAATCTTCATGTTTACTAGGAATGTTAATTGCCTCCATCATGATTTTTGAGCACAGAGGTTTAATCTTATTGACCAATAACATAATCATCCCTTGGTGGATTATGTCTACTGAGGAATTGTTCTTGAAATTCATAATTGTGGCTTTCAAAGATTTCAAAAGGAAAAATGGAAGACTGATGATATGACCCTTGAAGTGATTTAGCAAAATAAATTAGCATGAAAAGTGATTTGGATGTTCAACATTAGAATCAATATAGAGTTGATGTTTAAACTTTGGCAATGTAGAGAAACCAAAATTCATAGGTGATGTTCAAAATAATTATCAATACCAATCGGGTAAGTGCATTAAAATATATTATAACTTTGTGTACGATATACATTGAACAAAAAATAAATGATAGTATTTGAATAAATAAAACAAATTTACAATATGAAAATTGATATTTATTAGTAGTTTAAGCCCCTTATAATTTCAAAATGAAGAGACTACCTAGGATAATTCTATTTAGTAAAATATATATGTTGATAAGATGTCTTATAAAAAAAATTAATGTATAGATCAAAGTGCACACACTAGGTAGTGGTAATAAATTTTATTGGTACTAAATTAATAAGTGTATTGAAATATATCAAAAATCTATGTAGAATATACATTGGAACACAAAAAAAAAGATAATATTCAAAGTAATAGAATAAATTTGTAATATGAAAATTGATATTTATCATTAGCCTAAGCCACTAGCAAACTTTAAATGAAGGGACTAGGATATCTCTATTCATAAAAATATAGATGTGGATAAGATATCTATAAAGTAACTAGTGTGTAGAAAAAAAATGCACTAACTATAAAACTTTGGGTAAAAGCTATTGAACTACTATTATGAAAGAGGAATCAAAATCTACTTGCACAAGTTGCAAGAAATAAGTTTTTTAAAGTTAGAGAACTTGGAGACAAGTATTAGAATATTTTTATGATAGTGAAATTTATTTTTTTATTAGTGAGCATAGCTAGTTTGAAGAGGCACTTACTATTTTCTAATATATGTAATGATGTTGTTCATTATAAGTGTGAAGTTGTCATATATCTAGAAACAACATGCAAAAATATAATAGTTGAAATGTATTCTTTATATTGATTGAATGATATTTCAGTTAAGACTATATTTTTTTCAAGGTGTTTATGGTGAAAAGTACAATCAATTTTCCCATTTATATGTGTATAGTGAATTATAATGCATGTTGATACGAGTACATTATGTTCTCTTGATAATTTTTGAAATATAAAAAATCATGTGATGGAGAAGCATCAATCAAAATCAATTAGCCACAATCATTATAAAATGGTTGGAAAGGAGATGTATGAACCTTTTTTGATTTTACCATACCTTTGACCTGCAAAACAAAGTTGTTGTTTGAAATACTAACAAATAATGTGAATGCTAAAACTTAATGAACATAAAATTATATGCTAAGTAGTGAATATCGAGTAAATATTGAGATTTACCTCAATATTTACTTTTTCCAAACTCTATAAATGTTTCTTTGTGTATTTTTCATTCAATGCATCTAGAGACATGGCCTGGCTTGCACAAAGCAAATGATTGCCTTTGGTGTTGTTTCTAACAACCTTTTTGAAAATAATTATTGGTGTATCTATTGAATACATTAATTAAATTAGATTGGGATAGAGATCTTTGTAGATAACATGGATTATAAGGTAGAGAACAATTGTTGAAGGTTAGTGTTTTTTTTTTAAAAGTGTAAATATGTACATGTTCAAGTAAAGCAAGCAACAATGAGAATGATGAAGGAAAATAAATGATATATTTGATTACGAGATGTTTGATTAAGAGTGCTTACTTTTTCCACATCACCTTTAGATTTTCCATCCTTTAAACTAAGTTCATATTGATTAATTATTTTCTAGTAAGCAATGACAATGGCTCCAAATGAACCCAATGAGTATATGATATTTGATTCTACAAGTTCATGTATCATGGTATCTGGAGTAAGCCTATGCTCTTTGTAAACTATTATAATATTTTATATAGTGATGTTTATTTTCAAAACAAGGCAATAGTCAAATTCACCTCTTTTATATTGGGTTTTATTTTTTATTATAAATTATGTGACAAAAACACTAATGATAGGTGAAAGGTGTGGATTTTTTTTTCTATTAACTTATTGTCAATGTTTACAGTTATGGTCATTTGGCCATTCTTGTTGAAAAGGCACATATGCACTATCTCTATAGTTTTTAGTGAATTTGGATTCTTAATGAAGTTGGGACCATATAAAACCAACACATAACCTTCAAAGAATTTGTCACATCTCTTTTTAGAGAGGTTAATTATTAAAATTGGCATGTATTGTCTTGTGTTTCACCCTAATTTGGATTAATGGGTTAGATTAATCTAATTAATATATAAATTTGAAATGGAATTTAAATCAATAGATATGACATTCAAGGATATACCTCAATGTAAATGATTGACAATTGATTCTTTTGATTTGACAAGGGCATATGCTAGACAAGGGCATATGCTAAATATGGAAAATACTAAAAAAGTTCATGATACTTTATTTTTTTAGTTAATTGAGTTTAACCCTAAATTTAGATAAACAAGGTTATCTAGAGTTAAGGGGTATTATATTATATTTTACACAAGGATGGTGAACTAACCTAATGAGCAGACCAATTAATATAAAACTTAGATAAATAGTATTATGGAATTATACAACTGAGATTATTAAAAATAGTAGGGTACAACTATTGATATATATTGAAATGAATTAGAAACAAATGATACTTATCTAGTTTACTGTGAACATGTAGGTTTGATCTAGAGTAGGCTTGAAGTGGACTAAAAGATGACCTTAGAATGGTTGTTAGATTTTAAGAATATTCTTTTTGTGGTCTCAAACACTTTCATCATATTTGAAGAGTTGTCTTGACACAGGTGTCTAAATTTGATGTAGGTGTCCCACATGAAATACTATATATATATATGGATGAAACCAACTTAAGTCTTCTAGGTTTTTGTCACCTTTCTTCTAATGTCTTTAAATCATGAACATAGGTTGTCATTTTTTGTCAAATGATCAAACCCTAGCTTATTCACCCTTGGAGTGACTGTGGAAAAATGGTTTAATGGGCTCATGGTGTCAAGCTACCTCAATGACCTCTATGTCGATGGTCATTTCCTACATAGACAATAATTTTAAAAGGGCCTCAACCTTATATTGTTCTCCTCTATGTGTTGTCTTGTGTGTACACAAGGATGCAATATGTGATAGGAAAAGACATATAATGACCTAGTTTGTAACTTGGAAAATATGGCTCATGAACTTCTCTTTAAATGCTTCAGACTTGTGGAAATATTTATCCTATGATTGATATATAAATAGGGATGAATAAGATAGGTTTTCTCACTTGAATGCTTGATTGAGAGCTTCTTAGTACGTTACCTTATGGATTCTAAGTATTTATTAGGTGATGAATGAATGAAGGTTAATATTATATATATACCAATCCTTTTTATAAATATATTGCATTAAATCACTTAGGCTAACCTTTAAGATACATATCTTTTACAAATTCGATGACTTTTGGGTAGTGAACACTTCTTAAGAAAAGTGGACACTTACATTTACACAAGTGTCTGTCTAGGATGTAAGTGTCCAAGAAGCTAGAAAATATATACAAGTCTAAAAATGGTAGTGAAGGATAATAATCAAGTTTAGATATTTTTGCACGATATAAAAGTCTTGGTCATTAGAGTAATAATGGTCGGACTAAGAGATAAGTAATTAGGCACAAAGAGATAATGGATGCGAGCCTTCCAACAATGGGAAGGTCTATTACTGAAAGGTGAAACCATGATAAGTATTTATAAGTGTAAAAGACTGAGGTACTACATAAAATCATATTTTAGTATTTACATTTCCCCCCTCCCCCTTTAATCTAGTAATGAAATTAATAGTTTAAAGGAAAGAAATGCATATCTAGGTGTGTATAACACACCTTATCTTTGTGTGAGCTTAACTTGCATGCTTTGTTGGTGACTGACCTATAACTAAGAGGATGTTACAATACATAATTAGTATATGAAATTCAAAGAATTTTAAATGCTTGAAAGTAGAAAGACCAAGGTTAAGAGTACACATTTGCGCTGATGCAACCATCTTGCCTTTTGGAAATTTGATTTGAAAGGATGCCTCATTATGAAGAATTAAATTTAATATTAGGATAATTATTAACCTTCAAGCACGTGCACGTGCACGCATGCACGCGCACACACACACACACACACACACACACACACACACACACACACACACACACACACATGCCCCTAATCTTGGTGTAAGGGTGAGTTGAAACACAATCACTGAGCTTGTTTCATCTCAATTTCACAACCCAAATATGTGCATGATTTGGTGATTATGAGTGATTTAATAAACTCATTATATATATATGGTGAGGATGGATAATTTAATTAAATTAAACAATTAATTTTGGTAAAGTTATGCATTTTAATCAAATTGAACTTATAAGATTCTTAAGATTGAGTGATTTAATCAACTCAACCTTCCAAAGATGAACCAACTACTATAGTAGATTAACTTGAAAACAACCCAAAATAATCCACCTTGGGTATAAAAATAATCCATAATAGTATTTGAAATATATAAATTGATTTGATTTTATAATTTTAGGTGCCCTTTGCATGGCATATGTACCTCATATATGTCTGAAGCTTAAATTTGGGTATAATAACTATACCAATGCATAGAATGTTTCCATAAATATGTATTTGAATCATATAATTATGAAATTTGGTGAATCTAAAATCAGTGCAAGTTTGGAGGGCATGATTTTATGACATTCCCCTACTAAATTTGAGAAATCTAAAAATTGGTGTAAATGTGGAAAAAATGTTTCTATATCATGCCCACACTGTAATATAAAGATTTTGAATATTGAATAAGTGTGGAGGTCATGCCTTTTTGACATGCTCCCATTGAAATTTAAAATTGTTAAAATTTGAAAGTCATGCCTCTATGACATGCCCCCATTGATATTCCCCGCTTTGAGGCGAGGGAAAATATAATATGGTAGTTACCTCAAAAGGATAAGATAACTATATAAGCTATGTATGGATCATGTAACATATAGGAGTAACATGTCTAGGTAAATATAACATTAAATCATGTAGTATGCGATCACATCAAATCCTAAGAAGCATGATATATGTCATGGCAATGTATAGAGAGTAACAATACAAGCTCAACAAACAATCAAACACATATATAAGAGCACTCAAAATTAATGCAAAAGGAAATGGTCCATAGGGACTTTATATAGGGGGCATGGTCAAATGTCTCACAATCGAAAGGACATGACTTAGTCAAATGTCCACAAAATATAGAATGACATATTCAAATGCCTGCATATAAAAAACAATGACATATTCAAATGTCCAAATAGGCAAGCTAAGGCATGGGTGACAAAATCAATGGAGCATATTAAAATTCTCAAACAATAAATACAGTGCAACACAATATCAATCAAGAAAACACACTTCAAGGAAGTTATAAAATGTAAAAATTAGGACAAATATAATCAACCAACATGAATATAGCATAAGTTCTTAAACACGTGTTTTTAAAAATGTTAAGTACACAACATATCAAGTACACTGTGAAAAGTGTAAGCATGGATATAAGCATGTGTAATTATGTAATCTCAAACATGATAATAAAAAGTGATCATAAAATAATATAACCTTGGTGTATCATGATCAAAGAGGTAGATGCCCCCAATGTACTTAAGATGTGATAGGAGGGAAGGCCCAACATCTATATATACATATATCATGTATCTGGATATTCCTATATCACACTTAAATGAAGTGTGAAACACATGTATATATGAAAGAATGATATTTTATCTACTAACATAGATCAAACAACATATGTATAATAAATAATACAACTAAGAATATTTTGATTTTTTTTTAGTATTTTTGAATTTATTTGTATTTTTGGAATATTTGATTTTTTTTCAACCTTAGTTTAGATCATTTTCATTGTTTGGATTTGAGAAGCTTAATTGGAATGAAAGGAGAATAATCCTTCCACTCTAAAGATAAAGGACTATTTGATGTTTTCCTAGGATCCTCTTTTTTCATTGGTGCTTATGCCAAATCATTTCCAATGATTTAGTATCATATGCTAAAGGAATACAATCTACCATTGCTATAGGTTTATCATTATGTTCACTATATAATATGTAAATTAGTTTATTTTGGAATTTATAAGTAAGACATATTAATTGTATCAATGGTTACCTACATTTTAGTTTCCCAATATTTTCCAAGGTAAAATATGCAATTTGGCTTAGTATCCATTACCTGTATGATGTTATTTATTAGTTTAGGTCTATATGTTATAGGTGAGTCAAGATATCCAAGAGATTCAAGGAAAATATAACACCATATTACTTCCTTGATAATATGGCCCAATGTGGGTAAGTATGTGACATTATAAAAAGTGTCCCAATTATTTGTATCGATTTACAAATGTGAGAAAGAAACACCATCGATGTTTGCAATAACTGTTAGATTTCAATGCCTTTGTTTTTTTTAATATTGTATTTGTGTGGAAATATTGGAAGTATTTTTTTTTTCTTTTTTTTTGGGCACAACTTGTATGCACCTCACACCTTTGTATTTATGAATATGGTTTTTCAATGCCACACATTTATGTGTATTATTGTCAATGATTTGATGATAAGCACAATATAGTGATACATTTTAAGGGATGAGTTTAATTTCCAATCAAAGTCTATTAGGAGGTAAATATACCATACGATGCTCATGTAACATAGGAAGAATTAAATTTGAAACATCTTAGTTTTATAAGATTTGGATAATCTATTATGGAGGGTTTTAAGAAGACTCCACATTATTTACATGGTGTATTTTCATTAGTCCCTTATATGGTTGACATAATGTTTTCATCCAAGAGGTATGGATTGAATAACAAGAATTTACATGTTCATCTAATAATTTTGCCATGCCCTTATATGAATGTGATTTTTTATCCTATAGTGAATTTAATGTGTATATACCAAGATCTGTAGGTGTGAATAGGCTATGTGAAATATGTTGAAGTGGATCAAAACTAAGTGTTTGTAATTGTTTGTCAACCATATCATGAGGAAGTTATCATCACTATCATAGTAATCCAAAACTTTTCCATCTTGATGTTCAATATCGATCAATAAAAGAAGCTTGACTATTTGACTTTCTTGTGATTTTTATATCACTAGTTCTTTTGGTAATGGTTCTTACTTTTGATGTGCATTCATGTGCACAATTGTGGTTAGTGATTTTTTTTCTTGAGGTAAAGGACTCATTTTGCTTGACTGACCAATTTCATATGTTTGTATATTTTCAAGGGGAATACATTGTTGAGGTCATACCACTTTAGGTATTACCTATATGTTAGAATGTATCGTTTTAAAAAAAATTGAAGGTTCATCATTAGCATACGTTATGAATAAGGTCCCATAATGTTTAAATTTCACACATCAATGTAATGTGGACAGGATGAATTCCATGGTATGTATCCATGGTCTACCGAAGAGCAAGCTATAATGTAATGACTGAGACATTACTTGGAATATAGTTGGAACCATTTTTGGCCCCAATGATACATCTAATGTGATTTGGCCAATTGGAGGGCTACATGAATTACCAAATCCTTTTATATGCATATTTGAGTTTTGAAGAAGATTTGTGATAATACCCATGGTTGTTAATAAATTCATTCCACAAATTTTTAGGCTCGAACCATTATCAACTAACATCCTTTTTATTCCCTTATTATGTATACTCAATTATATGAACAAAGGCAAATATTGGTGAATAATATATTTTAATGGTAAATATTTTGGATAAAAATTAATAATATTTGTATTATTTTTTAGATCTTGCATAATATTTTTAAAATAGATTGGTTTAATATCACATGATACTTGGGTGTCAAGTAATGCTTCATACAAAATATACTTGTAGATGGTAAATTGTTTTAGGAGTTCGAGGATTGAAATTTTAGCATGTAAGTTGCTTAATTGATAAATAAGATCATATCATTTTTATTTGTTAACAAGTTTTCACTTAGAGGGAACCTATGGTATAGCAATAAGAGGAACGATAAGTTGGGGACCCTTACCTTTTTGAGTAGTGACAACATGGACCATATAATCCAATATAAGTCATGGGTGAATGATGGGTGTGGGATGTTATTTATAACTTAAATAGGATCTAGGTGGAATACAATACGAGGAACATGCACATTGTCATCTAGATACTAACTCTATAGTATTGCAAAAGGAGTTATAGAAATAAACTTGATTCTTATCCTTATTTATTTAATTTGGCCATGTATGAAGTATAACAAAAAAGGGTTACCATGAAATACTAAAAAATGAAATAAATGATTTATGAATCCATGATTAATTCCTTGAAAGTAAATTGAAATATGATTTTGAAATATTTTCAATTTATAAATTAGAAATCGGATAAAAAATAAGAAACCAGAAGTCTAATAGTCTTTTGAGACCAAATGTTGGGTTCACCAAAAACTTAACCTTAAATTTAGATAAACAAGGTTATCTAAGGTTAAGGGGTATTAGATTATCTTTTACACAAGGATGGTGAACCAACCTAATGAGTGGGCTAATTAATATAAAACTTAGACAAATAGTATTATGAATTTATTCAACTTAGATTTCTTAAAATAGTAAAAAATAATTATTAATAGATATTATAATGAATTAGAAATAAATGATACTTAGATGGTTTAATATGCACATGTAGGTTTGATTTAGAACATACTAAAAGTGGACTAGAATATGATCTTGGAATAGTCATTATATTCTAGTAATATTCTTTTTGTGGCCTTATTAGATGTTTACATTGGATCTAGATAGTTGTATCAACGTAAGTCTATGACTTTGATGTAAGTGTCATGTATAAAATACTAATGAGATATATATGTGACTAATTAGATCCTTATGTGTTTTATATTTCCTTTATTTTGATGTCTTCATATTGTGTGTATAGGCTATTGCTCTTTATCAAATGATCAAACCCTAGCTTCTTCACCCTTGGAGTGACTGTGGGAAAAATGGGTTAGTGGGCTCACAATGTCGAGTTACTCCAAAGAGCTCTCTTTCAATAGGATATGCCTACATAGTCAATACTCTGAAGAGGGCCTCAAAGTTATGTAGTTCTCTCGTATGTGCTGTATTATGTGTGCATAAGGATGCAATATGTGATAAGAAAAGACATGTAATGACTAGCTTGTAACTAGTAAAATATGTCTCATGACCTACTCTTCAAATGCTTCAGACCTATATATTTTGTGATCCTATGAATGATATATAAATAGGGATGAATAGGTCAAGTTTACTCACTTGATACTTGATTGAGTGTTATTGGTATGTTGCCTTGTGAGTTATAGGTATTTTCTAGGTGATAAATGAATGCGAGTTGATCTTGTATATATACCAATACCTTTTAGAAATATATCACATTAAAGCACTTAAGCTGACCTTTACGATACATTTATTTTTCAAATTGAATGGATTTTGGGGACTTAACACTTTATAAGAAAAGTGGATATTTGTGTCAACATAGGTGTCTGTATGGGATGCAAATGTCTAAGAAGTTAGAAAATAGGTACAAGTCCTAAACTAGGAGCGAAGGATAATAATCAATTTTAGAACTTTTTGCACAGTATATAAGGCCTATTCATCATAATAACAATGGCCAGACTAAGATAAAATAAATTAGGCACAAAGAATTAGTGAACATGAGATTTTCAATAGTGGGAAGGTCTAAAACTAAAAGGTACAACCATGATAGGTATTTTCCAAGTGTACAAGACTAAGACATATACAAAATTAAATTTTAGTAACTACAGATTATTTAACTATAATTGTATTCTAAAAGTAGAAATCAAGGATAAACATGCCTTTAGTTCACTCAGTTCAAATATTGATCTACTACCTGCATTGGGTTGATTTTAAAAAATTGGGTTAGTATCAATGGTCGATATTGACTTCTACAGAAGTGCGACACAATGACTATGTAGTCGCATGTGATTGTCTTCTTTTCTCTATGTTTTCAATCTTTAACCTTAATGATACACGTAGATATATACATCAACCTCTTTTGTCCCAATAACATTGATGTTCTTGTGAGGGATAAAAACCTATAAAAATAAGAGAATTATAATGGGCCGAGCTAACACCAATCACCCCCACCTAATGATTGGCCACTGCTTACATATCCAATACTCCAAGGAGGGAAATCAAGCCATATATAGTTCTCCCACCTAGTGTGATTATGAAATTATGCTCCTTCACTATGTGTATGCAACTAATGATTGGATTTAGTACTTGACAATGCTTGCTTTTAATTGGATTTTATGTGATTAGGACTTAGATTATGATTAATCTTAGTGATAAGTATGCACATTTCAAATAATATGGCATATTTTCATAGTGTATAATAGTGTATATATGTATCATAGATAAGTGCCAATTAGCTTATTTTAAATGAGATGTTGATTTATTTATATAGGAATCTATTAGAATAATTCCTCATGCCACCAACATGCAAGGCTTATAGGCTAACCTTAAGTATGGGTTTGACTTAATAAAATAGCCATTATTGGGAGTGGGTCAAATCTGACCAGTGTAGGTCATTTTGAACTGGTGATACAACTATAAATGTTAGAACTACTTGTGTAAATGTAGATTATTATTAGATTATGGAGAGGTATATGTAGGATATTTATTAATTTTGAAACAAATATATAGGTTCATGTAGGTGTATGACAACAAAACATAAGGGTTGAATCATAAGATTACATGTAAGTGTGAGAGGATGTCTAATTAAGACCTTGTTGGGTGCTTAAGTCATGCATGAAAAATGTTTGTAAATCTTATCATTGTCAAATACTACCATATTTTAGTATCTCTAAAGGCCCCATTTTATTCTAGTAGTGGAATTATTAGAGTAAAAGTATAAAATGTACTTGAGTGTGTAAAAAGAGGCATGAAGTATGAAGTAGTCAATGTCTATATGTGAAATATGAAAATTTAAATTGAAAATTAAAAGAAGAAGGGTCAGATTACACCTAAGTTTTGGTGAAAGCCATGTTTCCTTTGTACTTGTTGGAGATTATGCTTCCTTGCTGAAGCATTAGAGAGTTGCGGTGATCATGCCCCAAACTTATGTAGCAATACAATTTCTTGAATTGGGAAAACAACATGCAAAAAATATCATGAATGTGTGTAAAAATAAATAATGTAATAACCCAAATAAATATGTATTAAAATATAGAGAGAACTATATAGCTAGGTTCAACTAAAAATAAAAAACTACACACATAAAAGAGAGAACTAATCAATAAATGTTCACTCAAAAAATAATCAACCACTAGGGATGTCTTATAGATTCAAATGTAATGTTGTTTTCCCCTGATTTGATCCATGTGAAAACAACAAGGTGTGACTGCAAAAAAATTAAAAATGTGCATGCCCTCATCATGTGTGTACATTTAGGAAGTGTGAAGTGGGTTGAAAATCATTTGCCATTCAATTATAACTATGTTGTTGGGTATATGTACAAGAACCAATATCATGCCCCCTAAATCTATATGTTAAATTCAAGAACATGTATCCCAAATGTAAATTAATGTGAAAATAAAAATTCTATTCCTATAAACTATTGTGCTTATGCCCATGTACATCCATTCCAGTGTGTATGAATTTGTGCTCAAGTGTATGTAAAGTGAATGCATATACATAAAATATGCCTTTTTACTCTGCATGAATGTGCCAATGGATATAACATATGCAAAGTAATTTAATATATGAAATATTTAAATCTCTAAAATCTATGAAACTTGTACCCCATTATAATTTTCTACTTGTGGAGGCTTATGTATCTAAGACAAAATCATTGTAATGCCCCCTTTTTTAGATGAGGGATGTATACTATACATAACTCATCTCAAAATAATAATGAACTATACAATGTCATGTGTAAAGACAATGTCATGTAAACTCATTTGACCATGTGTAAATCATGTCATCTTAGTAATATATGTATCGATCAAGGCATATATGTAACATATAGAATGAACAACATGCAAGTGTCATGTCTAGATAGATATATCAATTAAACATGTAGTATGAGTATCTATGAATACAACTATGCATTAGTAGGGCATGATATAGATCATGGCACCATTCAATGTCAGTAATCTTAGTAAACATAAGTGTTATCTATCATCCATAGGCCATAGGATTGCATACAAGGGACATAACATTTCACAAAAATCAAGAAAAAAATCCACACACACGAGGACGTAAATTTTTTCACAAAGGACATAAAGCAATGCCATATGAAGAAAGGCCAAAGGCCACACACATAAATTAATCTATCATGTAGAATATTAAAGCATCAAAGGAGAATACAAAAATGGACTAGTCTTCACCATCCATATGCATCAACCTCATTAGACAATAAAATGGCATATCATGTGTCACTATGTTTGAAATGAGTAACTAGCATGGAATTTGTAAGCAATATATATGGCTTAACATGGTGAAAGGTCTAGTAATAGTGAAACTTGTTGTAGATACTCAAATTTGGTCATGAATACTTGATAATATTAGTTTTGGCCCACATTTACCTTACTTGACTTGAGCCCTTAAATTCATCATATTTCACCACCTCACTCTATCCTAATTACTTGCATGGAATCATCCCTTATAATTTTTTGTTTTACACCTACATTAATATTCTTAATTGATAAAAACCCCTCTACATATTTTTACAGACATTTCAAGTTCTTAAAATCAAACGTTACCTTTTCCAAGTCAGATTTTCTAAGTAGGACTATCAAATGCCACAAGATATATACAAATTAATAAAATTGCTCTTAGCTTCTAAAAGTACACAATAAGAGAAAATTTATACTTTAATGCACAACAACAACCACTCTTTTGCATTGTAAATGCTACCACATGTGTTGATACCTCTACCATTACCACTATAATTACATCTGCACCTTTGGGTTTAAGGGAAATACAAGGCTTAAAAAACATATCTATGCCCATGCCTAACCAAAATAATAACACAAAATAATTGATATATATGCATAATACACCACCTTCCTTGCCTACTACACATTCCCTTATGCAAATTATTTCTGTTTTACATGCTAAGGTGTTGTAGTTAGATAAAGGTATACCAAAAAATATCCAATAAATGGATTCACAAGCCTTACTTCACAATTACTAAACACCTAATATTGCATCATATCCTTTACCTACAAAATTTTAGTTCCTAAACTTACACTATATTAAGTTAAAGGATATCCAAAATAACAACTTCAATCTTTTCATGTGGCATATCTAGACTATGCTTTCAATGACAAGTTGTTAACTAAGTTATTTCCTAGAGCCTAAAATATTATGTATCACACTAGTTTTATGATTTACCTATAAAATTAATCAAAACATTCAACCCATTAGTAGATCTCATTCAAGCTTTTTTTCATCAACATTGACAAAAATCTCTCTCATGCATAAATTGATAAACTTGAGCAAGGAACTAAAGATCCCATTAGTGAATATGTACTTCATTAAAATACCATGCTTTCCAAAATGACTAACACATTTATAAAAACTTTAAGATATATTCAAACAAATTTTATCGTCACCTTTGCATGAGTCAATATTTTTAAATAAATTTAGATAATTTGAGGAACTTTGTCATACAATAAGAGAAAGATAAGTCAAACTTCTCACATTATATTATCTCAAATATGCACCTACATCTAATTTAACTTCCACATTTAAGTTTCAAAGAAAACCATCTTGCCATGTTAAGCTAACTATTAGGAATGGTAAAAACATTCTAATAATCCAAGATCTGAAGAGTTAATCAACAATAAACATCATATGAATCTTCAAACAAATGAGATGTAAAATAATGAAAATCAAATGATATTCAAAATAAATATTTCTTAGTACAATAGAAAACCCTTGCATAAGTAAGCAAGGCAAAACTAGAAACTAGTCTAACTAAGCAATGTAGGATAAATCCTCACATAAGACACACTACGAAAAAAATGAAATACCTAGATAATAGCCTAGAAATCATGATAAATACATACTCTAACACCCCATCTCAAGTGAATTTATAGGCTAACAATATCCAAAATATATATAGTGGCATATCCACAGTATAAGTCCTAATAACTAAGCCTAATTAGCTACTCATGTAAACTATATATCCATGAAGTAAGAAAGAGAGAAAACCCATAGGAAATAAAACTCCCCCAAAAATGTTGTAAAATAATTAAATAATTCATATTAAATCCCCCTAAGGAAAACTCTCATTGATACTTAAGCTGTTGATACTCGAAGTCAAGATCATAAGATGACCAATGTCAATGTCGAGATCCTCGATTAAAAGACTATAGAAGCTCCATCCACATCAAACAATGTTTCTTCATTTTGAAAAAATAAGAAAATGAATGGTGTATTATAAGCCTACCCATTCCAAAATATAAGATGGAAGAAGTAGTAAAAATATATCTGAATCACGTCCACATTTGAAGTGTGGCATAGGTCTGGCAAGATCATGCATATGAATTGAATGTAATGCCATGGACGTGAACTAATTAGAATAAAGACATAAAAAATTCAATAAAAAAATGTCCATGGGAAGTGGATTGTAATGATCAATAAGTTTACTCTCATTGGAACTAATATAGTCCTCCGAAGTGATAATCTATGGTGGCTCAACATTTTACATAGGACTAAAGGGAGGTTCTGTAAATAGATGTCCCAAGTATGAAAGAAATTCATCTCATCGAGATGGATCAAAAAAAAAAAAATGTCCATTAAGAATGTGTCATCATAAAAAAATATCTTAGGAGGAGAGAGTACATCATCACAAGAGAAAACTTCATTGATATGAGGAGAATGAGATGGAGAAGCATCATCCATGTCACCATCAAAATATAAATCCTCACTAATAGGAGGAGAAGGAAGTGGAATAAGAGGTGGAGTAAGAGAGGGTTTATAAAACCCAAAGGCTCAATATCCTCCTAAAATAAGGTTTAAATATCATCCCAATCTTCCTTTGGTGATGTGGCATCCATAATATGAATGTGCAAGCTATTTGAAACATTGAGGTGAATCAAGCGAAGAGCCTCATCTTTCATAGATGCAATCTGATGTAGCAGCATCTTTAATGGTCTCCAATTTTGAGTTGTTTTGGTTAGTATAAGTCTTTTATAAAGTGTTTGTATTATTTATTAGTCTTATAGGTATTCAAAATTTAAATTGTGGCTCAAAATGCATTTTGTCACCATTTTGCAAATTTGAATTTTAGAACTCTCTTGTATGGTTTTGGTCATGTTGAAGGAGCCCCAATGTTTTAGTCCTTTATGAGGGTGCTCAAAAGGGGTCAATATAATCATGTTATATGTTTAAACACTTAATAAGTCATTTATACAAGTGTGTTAAGTGTAGGTAGTTAAGAGGCTCTCCCCAACGTACTTGAGGGAGTTGTAAGTTAGTTAAGGTAGTTATAGGTTTCAATTGTTTGTAAAATGTCTATGTTGTTTTGTGTGATAAAAAAAGAGAGAGTGGTAAGAGGAGATAATATTTTAAAATAAATAAAGAATCAATATGGCACATCCTCTTTGATGTTGAAAGTGTAGAACCTACCATGTTTTGTATTCCAAGTTGATGAAGGTTGAGTTGCAAAGGTGTGAGAAAATAAACTATGTATATATTAAAAGAAAGAATAAATAGCACTAATTGTTGTGTTTGATTTCAATCAAGGTGTATTAATTGTGTATGTTAATGTAAATATATATGATGGGAGTGCTCATAAGTATTGTTAAACAAATGACTTTACCATGTGTTTTTCAGTCCATGATCAAGAAGAAGATTGAGTAAGCACAAGTATATAATAAAGAATCTTAGGACTGATAGTTTCATATATGATTTGTAATATTTTTTATTTATTTTTCATAAGATGATTAAATTTTTAAAAGTATTTTGAATATATATTCCATGAAGGGATTAGACTCAGGCCTACAAATTGTTGTGTTTTTACATACAATCAAGATAGGGTAAGGTAAAAATGTGTAATAATGGTGTTAAAGGAAGTCATTAGTACTTCAAGGAGGTATGCAAGAGTCCTATAGTCATTAAATTATCATTATAGAAGATTAAAATTGGTTTGAGTATTTAAAAATTAATAAAAACTCTACTCAGATTATCACAGGGGAACCTATAGTTTGGAGAAATCACACAATTCAGTGTAATGGAGCATGTTTATAGTGTTTCCAAGGGTTTTTAGAAGAAATTAAGCCTTGAAGGAGTAGAAAGGAGGATAGGTAGACATAAAACATCCATAATATTTTTATAGTGCATCTAAATGTTTTTTACAAGGAAATAATCCTTCTTGGGTTGGTAACAGGTCATCTTAACCTTGTCTAGGGTTCCAACACTAAAATGTGAATATACAGAGTTCCCACCATACAAATCTTGTGAAACTTGGTGAATAGATTGAGTATAGTATTTATTAATATATTTTACAGCTTTCAATTCTACCCAATACCTACATATATGGATTAGGGAGACTGTGTGCAAGTTAAGATCAAAAGAGACCTAAAGACCTAAAGGGGTGATGAAAAGTTATCTAAGAATAGAATTAGAGCATGAAACTTTGTGGCATGATAGTAGAGGATAGAGGGTATTTTTAATGGAGATTAGTTCCCATTTATCATTTTAATTATCTGCACAATAAGAATTAGTGCAAAAAAGGCTACTAGAAGTTGTAACTAAGGTCAAGAAAACAAGAAAGGTGACAAAGTTGTGCAAAAGGTTTGTGTTGAGTGGATGGGAAGAAAATGAAAATTTGAAAGATATTGAAAATGACATGAGTAATTCTATGAAAATTTATGAAAGGACAAGGTAGTAAGTATTTTGTGGATTTGGTAGACTATGAATCTAATGAGGATAAGTAAGCAATCAAGTGGAAGGGTGATATATGGATACAATAGACAAATAATGGGAATTGTGTTGATGGACTGGTTAGATAAGAAGAGTAAGATATTTTAATGAATTTTTAATATGTGGATGAGGTTATAAACATAAAGAACAAATAGTATTAAGAAGCTAGAAGGGCAAATGAGCCAATAAGGACCTATAAAACCATCATGATGGAGAAAGATAAAAGCGAGATAAATAGAGTAAAGAGGTTAGAACTAGGTCAAGTTACAGAGGTAAGTGTGTAAAGTTATGTTTCTATTAAATTTTGTCAAGATTAAAGGGATACCTCTTCATCATTTTGGTATCAAAATGAGGAGTTCATTGGGAAGAAGGTGGAGAAGATTGTAAGCCAAAGAAGGTACAATTTTGATTTTTGTTTTTAGTTTATGAATTTGATTAGTTCATTACAAGAATGATTAAGGTTGTTTAGGAGATTGATAAATAAAGTTTTAGGTGGATCAGAGAGAGGCATAGAGTTGAGAAGCTTTTGGTTGAAGACCTTAATCCAAGAAGGCTTAGAGAGAGAAAGAAGAGAGCGAGTGAGAGCTCCAAGAGAGAAGCTCAAGAAAGAGATAAGACTAGGTGAGGACAAGAAAGAGATAGACTCTAAGAGATAGATTCAAGTGAGAGAGACAAAGTGAATGGTCAATAAGAAAATTATTAAGGGTTGTCAAAAAGAAGAAGAGATAGGTCAAGAGAGACCTAGTGAGAGAATGAAGGTAAAAGGAGTTTGAAGAGAGAGTGAAAGAAGTTGAAGGGCTTTAAACAAGAAGGAAACCAAAAGGAAGAAGTTAATAAGAGAGAGATTGATAAATTGAAGACAATATTGGTAGTTTTGGAACAAGCTTTGGAAGTACTTAGACCTAAATTTTTAGTTGGAGTTAGAAAAAGAGTGAGATGGCCTCTCAAGGACATAGTAATGAATAGGAGAAGACAAGAATACATTGGCAAAGTGAAGAGACAATTGAAGGTGTTGAGCAAGCAGCCTAAAAAGAAGGAGAAGGAGGTAATCAAGCCTCATGATTTGTAAAAAATGATGCTTTGACATGTGTGAATTTAGGTATGAGAAGTGAATAAGGAGATGAGATAGTTGGGCTAATGTATGGGATTGAGAAATAAAAAGAGGAAGCATATGATCAAGTGGTGTTCAAGAGGCACCAAGATGAAAGAGAGGCTCAAGATAGAGTCTTAATGATCTAGGAAGAACAATTAGGTCAATCATCCTTGAAGAAATTTGATATGAATCATGAAGTAGATGCAAATGAAGACAAAAAAATAATGGGACATAAGCATAAGCACATGTATGAGGACTATGCTAGTGTGTATGAATCCTTGAAGAGAGAATATAATTTTAATCCTCATCATATGTATAGAGAGATGATAAAGGAGGTTACAAGAGAAAATATAAACTTATGGAATGTAACGATGGTGTCCAAGATAAGAACACTCATGAAGGCATAGAGGAGCCATGCACATGAAGACACTCTACATGATGAAGTTATAACTATTGAAGTTGATGACCATGTTAAAAATGAAGGAAAAACCATACAAGGAGAAGTAAAAAGTGCATTGATGGCTGATTCAAAGAGGAAGGATGAACCATTCATGAAACATGAAGGTGCTTGGGAAAAATAACAACATATGAGAAAAGAAAATAGTTGGAGAATGCCTTAAGGGCATGAGAAAGAACATGATTTTTCTAATGATTTATTGATTTAAAGTATAACATGGATGAAGATATCAAGAGGAAAAATAAGATACAAGTGTGGTTCAAGATAGCATGTACATATATATGAGAAAGTGGCTATAGAAGCAGTCAAGAGAGAAGGAGGTCTACATTCTTTAAGTAAGCCTTGGGATCTAGGAGGCCATGCAAAGAAGATCAACTATCATCAAGACAACAACCATGAATCACATCAAGAAAGATTGTTTATAGCTTTTAGGGAAATTTTTCTTTTCCCATTGGTAGTATTATGGAGGGGCATATTCAATGGTCTCCAATTTTGAGTTGTTTTGGTTAGTATAAGTCTTTTATAAAGTGTTTGTCTTAGTTAGGAGTCTTAGAGGTCTTAAAAAATTTAATTGTGGCTTAAAATGCATTTTCCCACCATTTTGCAAATTTGAATTTTGGAACTCTCTTGTATGGTTTTGGTCATATTGAAGGAGCCCCAATGCTTTAGTCCTTTATGAGCATGCTCAAAAGGGGTCAATAGCACTATGGTACATGTTTAAACACTTAATAGGTCATTTATATAAGTGTGTTAAGTGTAGGTAGTTAAGAGCCTCTCCCCAACGTACTTGAGGGAGTTACAAGTTAGTTAAGGTAGTATAGGTTTCAAATGTTTGTAAAATGTCTATGTTATTTTGTGTGGGAAAAAAGAAGAGATGTTACAAGGAGGTATGCTTTTAAAATAAATAAATAATCAATATGGCACCTCCTCTTTGATGTTGAAAGTGTAGACCCTGCCATGTTTTGTATTCTAAGTTCATGAAAGCTAAGTTACAAAGAAGGTGTGAGAAAACAAACTCTATATATATGAAAAGAAAGAATAAACAATATTAAATGTTGTTTTTTATTTCAATAAATGTGTATTTGTTGTGTATGCTAATGAAAATAGAGATGATGTTAATGTTCATAAGTATTGTTAAATAAATGATTGTACCCTATGTTCTTCATTCTATGATCAAGAAGAAGATTAAGTAAGCACAAGTACACAATAAATAATATAGGATCGATAATTTCATATATGATTAGTAAGATTTTTTATTTTTTTTTCATAAGGTGATTGTGTTGTTTCAAGTATTTTGAATATATATTCCATGAAGGGATTAGACTCAGGCCTATAAATTATTGTGCTTTTACATACAATCAAGACAAGGTAAGGTAAAAATGTGTAATAGTGGTGTCATAAGAAGTCATTAGTACTTCAAGGAGGTATGTAGGAGTCATAAAGTAATTAAATAATCAATATTTTGGATTGAAATTGGTTTGAGTATTTAAAAATTAAGAAAACTCTACTCAGATTATCACAGGGGAACCTACAGTTTGGAGAAAACACATAGTTCAATGTAATGGAGTGTGTTTGTAGTGTTTCCAAGGGTTTTTATAAGAAATTAAGCCTTGAAGGAGTTGAAATGAGGATAGGAAGACATAAAACATCCATAATAGTCTATTTGAGTGCATCTAAACATTTGTTACAAGGAAATAAACCTTCTGGGGTTGGTAATAGATCATTTTAACCTTGTATAAGGTTTCAACACTAAAACATGAATATATAGAGTTCCCACCATACAAATCTTGTGAAACTTGGTGGATATATTGAGTATAGTATATATTAAGATATTTTTAAGGTTTCACTTTTTCCCAGTACTTGCATGTATATATTAGTGAGACTGTGTGCAAGTTAAAATCAAAAGAGACCCAAAGACCTAAAGGGGCGAGGAAAAGTTATCTAAGCATAGAATTAGAGCCTAAAACTTTATGGCATGATAGTAGAGGATAGAGGGTATTTTAAATGGAGGTTAGTTTTCCCATTTATAATTGTACTTATTTTTACAAGAGTAATTAGTGCAAAAAAAGGCTACTAGAAACTAGAAGTTGTAATGAAGGTCAAGAAAGCAAGAGAGGTGATAGAGTTATGCAAAAAATTTGTGTTGAGTAGATGGGAAGTCAATGAGAAATTAAAAGAGTTGGAAAATTACTTGAGTCATTATTTTAACATTGATTTAAGGACAAGGCAGTAAGCCTTTTATGGATTTGGTAGGCTATGAAGCCAATGAGGAGAAGTAAGCAATCAAGCGGAAGGGTGATATATGGATACAATAGACAAACAGTGGAAATTGTGTTTATGAACTAGTCAAATAAGAGGAGTAAGATATTTTAATGAATGTTTAAGAGGTGGATGAGGTTATAGGCATAAATAAAAAAGATTATGAAGAAGTTAGAAGGGAAAATGAGCCAATAAGGACTTATAAAACCATCATGATGGAGAAAGATAAAAGTGAGACAAACAGAGTGAAGAGGTTAGAGATAGGTCAAGTTATACAGGTAAGTGTGTAAATTTGTGTTTATATTCATGTTTTAAAAGATTAAATTGATACCTATACATCATAATCTAGGTAATATCTTCCTCATTGATGAAGTTGGGAAGATCACCAAGTACCATTCTCCATAAGCCTTTCAGCTGAAGGTGTATCTTCATTTTTATTTTCCAAGTAGTGTAATTTGAGGTGTTGAGGGGATCCATTGTAAAAATACAAGTAATAATTTGAGAATAAGCGAGAATTATAACCCCAAAATAACAACTCATGATTCAAAGAAAGACAATGAATAAATAAACCCCCTCTCCCCCCCAAAATGTAAGGGCCCCTAGAATTTGACACTTTATAAAAGTAGTGAATTTTTAAAAATTGATGAAACTAATGGATAGAGAATTTAAAACCATACACTTTTGAAAAAATTGAATTCAAAACTGAGTTACAGTTCAACATATATAAGGTTTAAAACTTCTCATAAATGACTCAAAAACATTAAAAATTACACTATAAGCTGATTTTAGTGACCAAATTGGAAATTAAGATAGCCTTCCAACCACTCATTAGAATTAGAATTGAACCAAAAACATAAAAAAGTCAATCAAATTCAAAAAAGATTGGATAGGTGACCCCTATTCATGTGTGAACAAACTGTACTTCCTCTTGAGGCAAAAATATAGATTAATAAAGAAAATAATGAAATATTTAACCATTTTTGAGAGGATAAAAGAGTGGATTACAACTTTAAGTGATGTAACAGGTGTGGGAAGGAGATAAGTACTACTAAAGATGATTATAGAGTTTTCCATGCACTTCCAACACTGCAAATCAACACCTAGAAAAAAAACCCAGATTTCACGTAAAATCCTACAAGTGCTCTTCAAATATCCACATAGTCCTAATAAATACAAAATGAAGAGTTATAACATAACAAATGTATAATTCAGATCTTTCCATGCACAAAATCTCAACTTCAATGCCTTAGCTCCTCAACAACTCCAACACATACTCTAATGTTAATGCAGACCTTTCAATGCTAAACTCTCCTTCAACGCTTCTCCACATAGATCCCAATGTAGTAGATCCTCCCAAAAAATGCCTTGAGATAGTTGAGTCTATGTCACTCTCTCTCTACTAACACCTCTGATCTCCACTATAGTGTCAAGGTGAAAATAATGCAGGTTTAGTAAAATAAAAGTCGAGAAAGATGGAACGTAAGTCTGAAAAATAAAAAAAATCATCATAATAAAAAAAAAAAGATTCCTCTATTCTCCTATGCCATACTACCATGCGTTCTAACTTATACTTCAATGCAAGGATATACCAAAATACAACCTATTTACCACCTCCAATGTAATCCAAAAAAGGAAATTTACATCACATAAGACAAAAAATTATGTAGATAACTGGAATGCCAAAAAAATGTTTAGAAATGCATAGTCCTAAGGAAGGAAATAAAAAATCACATATCCACCAACACATTCTCCTCCAATGCATTAAAATCCCATAAAACTTCCAGTGCAGGCCTCTCTTTTAATGCATCTAGAATTTTAACACCTCTATCAAGACTTAGACTTTCATGCTAATTTGGAAAAGGAATAAAATGCTAAGGATGATTGCTTCCAATGAATGGCAAGGTGAAGTATAAGTAAATAGAATTATCTAAATTTTTTCAAGCTAATGGATGGTTTCAACTCTCCAATGCCTTAGTACCATGTTAGGAATGGTAAAAACATTCCAATAATCTAAGATCTAAAGAGTTAATAAACAATAAACATTACATAAAACTACAAAAAAATGAGATGCCAAACAAGGAAAATCAAATAATATTCAAAAAAATAGATTACTTAGTACAATATAAAGCCCTTACATAAATAGGAAAGACAAAACTAGAAACTAGTCTAACTAAGAAATGTGGGATAAATCTTCACATAAGACAAACTAAGGAAAAGATGAAATACCTAGCTAATAACCTAACAAACATGAAAAATACATACTCTAACACTAACATGTACTAAAACTAATGAAAAGATTATAGTCAATGTTATCTATCAACCTTCAAACAAGATTATTTTATCAAATCAACCAAGAAGGCAATTCTCTAGATTACCACAACCACCTCATAAATTTTTATAAAAGTTACTTGAGTGCAATCTCATTACTCTACATCCACCACTAGGGGCTAAAATGAGTAGACCTTAAAGTGACCATTTGATATGAATGCATATTTTGATTTCCATAGATGCAATGGACACTATACTAATAATTGTTTTAAGCTCAAACACTGCATTCAAGATCTTATGATAATAATGTCATTGAGCTAAAAACTTTTATAAAAGAAACTAAGCTACAACATAAAGAAAATACAAATTTGAATATTTTCAGTGAGCCATTCCCAAACCATGAGATAAACAAAGAGAATTCAGTAGTGCATTATAAATATAATGCACAACCACTTATTGAGGCATATGATCATCCATCATATGTAATTATTGGTATAATTGTTCAAACCTCCCAACCACATCCTATGATCTATGATAGTGAGATAATGGATGATGATTCTAATTTACATGCCTTATGTATATGAGTATATATTGATAAATAACCCATACATAGTGTATTAGTTGATAATAGATCAAGTGAGAATGCATGTACAATGGCATTACTCCATTCGTTGGGTTACACACAACATGACAAACAAAAAATATTTAAAAATATCAAAATAAGCTCAATAGAAAACACTAAATTGCTTTGGGACACATTGTGTTACCTCTTTAGATGGACTCTGCTATATTATCCAATCATTTTATAGTTATACCAAAACATGGGGTATTTGAAATGATATTAGGATGCCCTTGGTTATAAAATTTGTGTTGTACCTTCCAAAGTACATAGATGCCTAAAGTACATTTATTGTAACCAATTGGTCATAGTTTTATGAATTAGATATGATTACCCTATATAATCTATGGTACCTCCTCCTCACCACCCACCACCTTAGTGCATTAATATATGCATACAAGACCAAAGAATATTTGAAATTTATGCACATATTCAAAAGATTTATACACAACCAAATCAATTTTTTTTTAAAGTCTCAAAATTAATTAATGAAAAAATAAGCATCATATAAGAAAAAGGTGTTAAGTTCACAAAAAATACCATCATATGCAACATATTATAAATTGGTGATACATACAAATCAACATGTTCCACAAAGAACACAACATTTATAACAACCTTATACTACTCTTCATTATATTTAAAACTATCCTAGATCCTTTAAAGCTACTCCTCCCACATGAGATTATAAGAGTAGTGATCTAGATAGTTACATTATAAAATTTATGCCTATTGTGATTCTAAGTGATCCATATTTAACACTTTTGGTCTAATAAATGTGATAATTACATTATTTATTATATACCTTTATTATGACTATCGTATTGAGGAGATCATTAGTTAACACATTTTAGTTTAAAAATAAAATAAAATTCAAAAACATCCAAATAATAAAAAATAAAAATTTTACTATACATAACTTCCTGATTGCTTCATCATGTTATTCTTCTAATTTTTACATGTGATCGATTCGATAAATCTAACCCTTAGATCTATGTCCTTTTGGACTCTTGGATATTCTTTATTACTTTCCTAATCTAAGCAGTCCAAAATAATGATCTGATACTGCCACCTTTTTCTATTTAGCATGTTATTTTCATAGTCTAAATAAAGCAGACTTTATTTTCCATCACTGATAATATCGACCAAAAATGATCAATATCAACTATTTATACTATCTTGAACGTGACAATACTAACCTTCAACATTTTACACATCCATATCAAAGTCTAAGCAAATAGAGCCTTAATACATATTATTTTTTAATACTATACTCAATTATAGTCTAAACAACAATATTATTTCATGCAAAATATTTCTTTTATGTATTATATTTCTCATACAAGCATGTTACATTCCTTGAAAAATGTAAATTTGATGAGACAAGGATGTAGAATCATTCCTCTACATCCTTATTCTATCCCCCACATGCCTTTAAAGTATAATTTATCATATTTCTCTAAGACCTCTCAACAAGATCAAATACACACATGCACACTATGGAGTAGGTGTGAGAGAGTAAAAAACATAACAATTCATAAACATTCATCATTAAGTTTGGATGATCAATACAAAGGGAGAATAGGAATTCATAGGCCAATTGAGTGGACTAGTGACTCACTAGATAACTTGAGTGCATGGGCTCTGCCACTGTGAGTGGAGAGGGCAATAGGGAAACACTAGTGGGTTAAAGGCCTTAGTGGTTCAAACACTAAGTAGACTGAGTGGAATGGAGACCCCATCCACCCACTAAGTGACCCCATTCACTCATGTATGCATGATGACATCATGATGATGTCATAAATCACTAAAATAACATAAATAGCCTTTAGTACCCTAATCAAGCATAATGAACCATGTAGGCAAAACCCAGTGCAAAAAAACCTACATCAATACCCCCCTTTAAGTGTAGATTAGGTGGGCTAGAGAATTGGGTCCCAAAAATGAGGCTTGATGAAGTACCTAATTACATAGTGATGATCCCATTATCTTAAAAAACATGAAGCATATATGTCTCCATAAAGAAGAGAGAGAAGGTAAGTGTAGAATGTCATATAGTGAATGGTGTAGTACGCCCCTCTATAATAAATGTTGTCTCTTCCTTTTGGAATAAATAAACCATGACCTATCAAACTAATGAATTCCCACTCAAGTTTAATGTAGGTAGGAATCAAGATGTATATCTCTAGAAATGCTCAAATGTATCCCTATTAATCCTTGAATGTGCCAAATTCTGATTATGTATCACAAGACTAACTGCAGAAGATGGTAATGAAGAAGCATACAATGAAGGGGAGATAATAACTAGAGAAGAAGATATATATGGAACATTCACTAAAATAATGTCCATGGGAAGAGGAGAGTAAGGCTTAACAATCATCAAAAGTGAAGATTGGTGTTTAAATAAAGCACTCAGATCTACAAGATGAATGTCCATAGGAAAATATGAGTCATTGATGCTCTCAATGTGTGTAATCTCATTGAAATCAATAAAGTCCTCTGAAATTCAAGTCTATGAAGGCTCTAGAAGAGTAACAATTTGCATAAGAACAAATGTAGAATATATAATGAGATAACTAAGGTCTCATAGAATCTCATTCTATAGTGGGGGATCAATATAAGGAAGAACATTATCCACCATGGATGTGTCATCATAAGAAATAAATACATGAGAGAGTAAAATCATCTCAAAAGAAATAATAGGAAGAAAAGGAGGTGTGATGTAGGTCACAGTAGGATCCTCAAAAAGACTCTAAAGAGTGTTTCAAATAGTGAAATCATGCTCTGTGTGCTCCACATAGTGCTTTAAATCCCATGAAATGTGTATAAATAAGTGACCATAGACACAATCACAATAGTTGGCCTAGTAATCATATTAACATGGGTCAATAAGAGCAAGAATCTATCCATATAAGAATGGAATAGGTTTTTGATTTGTAAGTCAACATTCCATGTACACATGCCATGAAGCATAATTGGTATTCTTAATAAGGACCACTAGTGTAGACTCAACCTTCCTCCTTTGGAGTCTCTAAAATGGAATAATCATGACTAATAAAAGAAACTAAAAAAATGCAAGACTAGATGGTACAAACTACCATGAAACCTTGAAGCATGCTCATGAAGGGGATGTCAGGCATAATTGAGAATGCATCCAATTGACAAATTAGTGCGAGAGTGATGAGGGATAATACACAATTAGAATGGAGATGTTAGACATAGTTGAAAATGCATCTACATGTGAGAAATTGGTGCATGAAGTACAATGTAAAAATTAGTAGGGCCCATAACACAAATAACCCCCCTAAATATGACACTTTATAAATTTAGTGCAATTCAAATATGACCAATGCATGGGAAATTAAAAACATGAACTTTTTAAAAATATAGTGCTCAATTTCGAGCTACCTATCAAAAGTTATGACATAATCAATTTCTCGTAAATGAGGTCTATTTAATAAAAACTACACAAAGTTTTAAAAACTTGACCAAACAAAGGGTAAGGTAGCCTTCTAGCTACTCATTAGAATCAACACAGAATGATAGACATATTCAAGTAATAAAACATCATAAATAACCCTGCCCATATACCCTTATGTGCTTTTTAAAGGAAAAGGCTTATTTGAAGGTGTTTAATTAAAAAATAAAAAATAAAAAGCTATTTTAGATAAAATTAAAATAATCTTTAAATTTTAATTTTTAGGGAATTATTAGGTAATCATAGTTTTGATTTTATAAAAGAGGAGAATCACCACCATATAAAAGTCCATAGGTCTACAAGGAGGAGCAATAAGCAGCTAGGAGGAGGAAAAAACTCGCTAAAGGAATAATGCAGGTCCAATAGCTTTGGGCACTGTCAATATGAGTAGGTCTGACCATGGAAGAAGGATCAAAATGCAAAAGAAGATGCCAATAAAAGAGGTGTTTCTCATGGCTAGAGGGTGCCAATGATAAAGGCATCAATGAGTCTCCATATCCCACATTTTTAGCTTTCAAGGGGATGTCATTAGATATATACTCACATCAAGCAAGAAATGCCATTTGAAAGAGGATGCAATGCATCACAAAACCCAAGAGCACATTGGAGGCTTCAGGTAGAATTTAGTTTATACATGTAAATTATTTATTGAATTGAGAGTTCAATGGCATCATGGAGATTCTAAGGTCATATTAGAGTGCTTGTAAGTGGGTGTTTATACTGAGAGCAGACCATGTAGTGGCTAGGTGTTTAGTTGGAGGTCTACAACAAGCACTAAGCCATGGCCATGAATCTTCAATCATATTTTAAAGAATGTCCTCCTAATTATCATGTAAAACCTAACCAAAAATATGTAGAACCCAACCTAGGTTTTCTTAGACTAGGCCAGGCCATGTGGGATGTATCCATTCACCAAAGTGTGTATAGGTTATGACCCCCTCAAGACAAGATAAAGATTGAATTTTTTGAACTTGCCAAATAAATAACCTACAAATAAGATCCACTGATCCAATGTAAAATACAAAGAATATCACCAAGGATTTGAGGAAAGGAAAATGCCTGTTGAATGTAGATTTGATACCATGTCATATTTCTCCAATACCTATCAACAAGATCAAATGCACACATGAACACTATGGAGTAGGTATGAGAGAGTGAAAAATGCAACAATTCATATTCCTTATTAACTTTGGATGATCAATATAAATGGAGAAAAGGTATTTATAGGTTGGTTGAGTAGACTGGTGACTCACTAGATACCTGAGTGCATGGGCTTTGCCACTCTGAGGGGAGAGGGTAATGGGGGAACATTAGTGGGTTGGATAACTTAGTGGTGTAAGTACTAAGGAGACCAAGTGGAATGGGACCCCATCCACCCATTAAGTGACTCCATGCACTCATGTATGCATGATGAAATAATGATGATGTCATAAATCATGCAAATAATCTAAATAAAATATTTTACCCTAGCAAGCATAATGAACCATGTAGGCAAAATCTAGTGGGAAAAAACCTACACCAACATAATTCATATATAAATTAGGGGAATCTTGCTCATATATGGCCATTCCATCATATTCAACATAATTTACCTTGACACAAGTTGTATATTATTTAGATCCCTTCCCATTCCTCTACTTTCAAACCCATGTTTTATCTCCTAGTCTCTATCGTTCTAGTTTCATAATTTAAGAAATTACAAAAAATAAAAATATTGAAAAAAAATAAAAATATTCAAAATATTCAAAAAAATCAAAATCAAGACCTAAGAATTATTAGACATCATAGCTTACATCATTTTCATATTTTATTAATCTCATGATTGATAAATATTATAATATGTTTTCTATCACATATACATTTCATTAGTATTTATGAGTGTTATGCAAAACATACAAATTTTACATTGCGTTAGATATTAGAATTTCCACTACCCAACAACCATGCCTATGTTAGGGGTATCTTATCTAAAGATTATAGTATTTATAGGTGTTACCATTATATAACCCCTATATTGTTTTGAGATATATACTCTTTTAAAATTTCTTGCTTACATCTCTATCTTACATTGTGTACATAGATTAGCTATTTTTTATTATATTGGTAAAAGCCAAGTTATAGGGGCCCATTATCATATAAAAAAATCCAAAGTATAGGCATGACAAAGCAACAAGTCTCAGATAAATAAATAGAGACCCGATAGAAAACACCCTTCCACCAAAAAGACACTAAACTTCAGCCAAAAGTCCCATGAAAACAAAAAGATACAGAAAAGAGCCCAATTAGTCTGATTTAGAATAAATGACCAATTTATTGGACACAAAACTTTCACCTTTGATTTTTAATTTTACTCTAGTGTGATTACCTATGAATTGATCTTTGTCCTCTCCATTCCTCTTTCACTTCAGGGTAGTCATCTTCATTTCTTCCATCTCCTTGAGCTACCTACCATCTTCCACCCCACTATTCTTAGTGTTGTCCTATGGGGTGATCTCCTCAATGCCTACCTACTCTAAACCAACCTATGCTTCAACCATCTAGATACCCAACATCCCTTTGATATTTTCAAATTCTTCCATGATCTCATTATAAAGTAGATTTTGAATTAAAATCTTCATGAACAACTTCTCCATTGAATGCTCAATACCCTCTTTAATCTTGGGATTAGGGGTCCCTTGGCCCTTACTAGAAATAGGAGACACATAAAATGGAGTGTTCATATTAATTCCTCAATATTTGGACTCCCCCTTGGAGGACTCACCTCTTTTCCCCTCAAATTGTTCCTTACCATCTTTATCAACATCAAACTTAGTGAAGGATTCCTCATCTTTGTCTGATTCCTCCGACTCACTTGGAATATTGATTACCTTAGAGACTATTATAGACCACAATGGTTCCCCTTTCTTAACTATTAGGACAATTAATACTTGATTAATGATATCCATCAATGGATTTCCCTTGAATTTCATCATCATAGCCTCTAGTTATTTTAGTAGAAAGAATAGGATATTGATGGTGTACCCTCTAAAATGATTGAGTAAAAGGAAGTGATGGGAGAATATCACATTTTATTCTACATTAAACTTTATATATCACATAATTTATAGAGAAACCTTGGGCCACTTCCTCTAGAGTTCCATCCTCACAAACCCTTTTTGGGACATTGCCTTAGGTTTTATCTTCTCCTTGATAAAGAAGATATTAATGACCTCCTCTTTTCTCCTCTTATCCTTAAACTCTTTGATTCCATAATATTCCATTCCTATTATGTCCTCGATGAATTTTTTATTTATTTAGATTCTTAGTCCATACATTTAGACTTCATGGTCTTTCCACCCTCTGGTGAATTCCTTTGATAGACCCATGTCAAGGCCTACTAGTCTCTCTATAAAAGTTGACAAACCACCCTTCAACATTTTATGCCAGACTTATTCATCCACTTTGGATTCCTCACAAGAAATTGGCTTAAAATGGTCATAATCCCCACCCATCACTTGATTTTATAAGATTATTCCATAAGCTACCCTATTCAAATCCTTTATGGTGTAATGCATGTTAGAATTAAGAGTAAAGAAGTTAATGTTGTGGGACTATGAGTCTAGTAGAGGATGAAAAATATTAAGAGAGGGATAAATAATGTTTTTTTACATGAAATACCATCTATTCCTTTACACTTGATTTGATTCCTCATTAAATGGGTAATCATTTCTTTGTGCACGTTGTCCTCTATCCAATTTAATAAGGGGGTGACATTAGTAGGAAAATGATCACCGTGCTAACTGTTAATGACTTCGAATGAACCCTAATATTTTACATAATGTTGTAAAATTTGTTACATTCTCTATACACGTGTGCCAGTGACACCCCTTTGAGGTGAGCCATTAACCTTTTTGCATCATTTATTATCTTGAAAATGTTTCAGTATGAGTGATTCAAGCCTTTTAAGTAATTTATGATGTTCATAGAATCACCTTCAATTAGAAGAAATTCCATCCCCAGTTTGACTACGAGGTCGATTCCCCATAGAGCTATTTGTGCTTCTATAACATGATTCATTTGAGATCCCAAGGGACTTATGTAGGCTACCCTAATATCCCTGGAAGAATCCCTGATGACATCTCCTACTCGTATTGGGCCTAGTTACCTTTAGTAGCCCTATAAAAATTTATTTTAAGCCAATAAAGTAGAGTATGAGTCCACTTAAATTTTTATCTAGCTAAACCCTATTTATTTGATGAACCTAGTATGAATAAATTTATATGGAAAAGAATCTAGGAGATGGGAGGAGAGCTAGTTTTATCGAAGGAAGAAGTATAAGATAACCAATTTTCCTTTACCAAGGCCATGATTTTCTTAAAGGTTGAGGAGGGGGTAGGCTTGTGGTTGTCAAAGATAATTGATTTTATTGATAACCAAATTCCTTAGAAGATATGGGGTAGGGATAGGGTCTACTATAATTTCAATGGGGGTGAATCCCAGGGTGGTTTCCATTGGATGATAAGATCCCTAATGCTTCTTGGTGTAACCCAAGAGAAGTTATAAAGGCTGAAGAAGGAGAAAAACATTGAAGAAGAAAAAGGGAAAAAGAGGAATAAATTCTCTATTGATTTTGCCTCTTATCTATAGAGCACACAACAATTCAGGATGTGGATTCCCCTTCTCATCATATTATCCACCACGAGGATCTTATTTTGGACAGCCAACAAGAAGAAGACATTGATCCTTGAGATGAGGTTTTTTATCCATAGGTCATTCCAATTTTCCCTAAGCTTTTCCTACTCCCAAAGGGAAAGATATCTAGATTTGACAGAGTAGAGGCTGCTAAGATCACATTTATAGATAATGTCATCCTCTTTCAGGAATATGCTAATGTGAATATTCTAGAGAGTTAAATTTAAATATTCAAGGGTGAGTATTTGGTGCTTGTTGGAGTCTACTTTATGCAAAATTTTCCATATTTTTCTACCTTGTATAAACCCTATTAGTCACATACCTTGTGGCCAATAGTATCTTTAAAAAAATTATCAGCTCTGGATCTTGGATAGAGGAGTCTAAGGGGACCAGATCCAAGAATCTTGCCAAAAGTCAATCTTATCCCCTTTGCCTAGATTCTATTTGAGACCTTTTTAAAAATGTCCTTTCCTACTCTTAAGGCTCGCTAGAAAGCTAAACCATTACCCAAGCCTTCTTGAGTAAGAAAGGAATGACCTTCCCAAAAATTCAGATATTTGGCCCTTATGATTTTAGTCCAAGAGTTGTCTTCCTTAATCACCTTCCAAGCTTGTTTCACTAGAAGGGTTTGGTTCATGGATCTCACCCTTCTCAAACCTAGTCCTCATTTTGATGTCAAAATACAAGCCTTATTCTAGGTGATGAGGGGAAACTTGAATCTATCCTTAGACCCTTTCGAGAGGAATTTTTTTGAACTTATTTGATCTGGTCTGCTACTTTTCTTGGTATGACAAACAAGGACATGAATTAGACTAGGATACTTTGAAGGGATATTTTTAGGAGTTGTAATTTTTTGTCTTATGATAAGAAGTTTTTTCTCCACCTGGATAATTTCCTCTGAATCCTATCAATGAGGGGATTCTAGAATTTAGTTTTCATAGGGATGTTAATGAGAGGAATACCAAGATATGAAGAAGGAAGGTATTTAATGATGCAACCTAGAATTTTAGAAATCTTATCTTGCATAAAAACTAAGGTGTTGATGAAGAACAATGAGATTTTATAGAAATTTACACTCTGGCCAAAGACTATCTCATAGATTTCCAAGATTTTTATGTAACATCTGAATTCAGTGATTGAGGTTTCCCCTATTATTAGTGTGTCATCCATATTTTTTCTAGTGCATGATTGGTTTGGTGTCAGGAGCCACTATGATACCTTTGATGATGTTAAAGGTTTTGGATTTATTATTCATCCTAATAAAGGACTCAACCATGATGATGAATAGGTATGGATAAAGGGTATCCCCTTGTCCAATCACATTAGATATTTATTATAATATGATCACATTACATATACATGGTATAGATTACATTTCTAGTTCTATGCTCCATTTATGATTTTACTTGTACATAGTAGATTAGACTTTACTTTTCTATTATGTATGACCCTTCTCCTTTGTGTGTGATTACAACATATTAATTTCCATTGAGTGAAGGGCCCTTGGACTTATTGTGTGTGTCCCTTGGCCTTTTCTGAGTGTGTGACATTATTATGTCCTTTGTATGTAGGCCCTTGTCTTATGAGTGACATTGCATTTATTGTGTTAGTGTGCTTGTTGAGATTGTTGATTTTGATGAGTGCCATAATCTATATCATACATTAACTATTACATAGGATTCTTCTATTACAACTACTACTATGAGCATCATTGATACATTTATCTAGATCAAACACTTTAGGCCTTACCTCATATGTTACATACATGCGTTGAAAGATACATATCTTAATATGATGACATTTATTTTCACATATGTTATAATACTCAATTATTATATCTTGATACACATGATACAATTAAATTTTATTTTGATATGAGTGACTTTTAGGATAAATCCCTCACTTCAAAATGGGGGAAAATTTATTGGGATTTTCATATAGAGATAAGCCTATATAAGTAGAAAATTAGTTTTGGGTACACAATACTATTCTAGAGGATTAGAAATGGTTCAAAAATTAGTTATTGGTAAAGATTATTTGGGCATATGCCATGCATATGCATTCACATTATAGGAACTTATTACAGATTCATACATTTTAGGTGTATATGCATGGGCATATGCACACAAGATTTAAACAAAAAATACAATATTTACATATACATACAATTATGGAATTTACATTCGTCACATAGGGGTGTGAAATAGACTCATGTACATTATAATATTTTTTTAGATTTAGGGGGCATGATACTAATTCATGCACATATTTTTTATAAGTAAAAATTCATGATAACAGAAAGGATATCCTTCCCTTATTATATGAGATTCTATAATTTCAAACTTAACTTATAAGTATCATAATAACTAAGGAACAAATTTATAACATAATCCATATGCCATTTGGAGTAGTTGATTTAGTTAAGTGCATAATTCATATTGAATATTTAACACCCTCTAACATTATAAATAGCGAATCCATTTTGGATTCTAACCCATTTCTATTTTTTGGGTTACAATACCAATAATGTAAATTGATGTTATATTTATCTCAATGGGTTCTATATGTACATGTTCACTTCAAATTAGATTTTGATTACCCTCAATTCAACATAGTTCAACAAAGTATCCAATCCCTCAAAGTGATTTATGGGAAGCACCAATTATCTATTGCAGAAGCATCATCTTCAAGCAAAGTTACAAGAGAAACATAAATTTCACACATATATGTGTACTTGTTTCTTAAAGAAAAATTCAAATTCAAGTCACATTTCAATTTTCAATTTCAAATATGAACATTAATTACCTTCATCTCATTACATAATTTTGTATGGAGTGTTCTGATGTCTAGAGCTTCCTCCTAATGATAAAGTATGTTATACACACTTGGATATATCTTTCCTTTTACTCTAGTAATTTTATTTCTAGATTAAATGTCATGTGGGAGGGGGAATGTAGAGTACTCAAATTTGGTCATGAATTGTTAATGTTATTTTTGACCCACATTTACCATACTTGACTTGAGCCCTTAATTAATCCTATTTTTCCACATTACTCTATCCTAAGAGCTTCTACAAGTCCATCCCTTATAAGTTGTTGGATTAAACCTAATTTATAAAAACAACTCTAAGCATATGTACATACATTTTAAAATTTTAAGATCAGACATTATTTTTTCTATGCCAAAATCAATCTGCGATGGGTTGGGTTCGACTATGATCCTGACCTTTATGTGTTGATTATTTATCAATTCACCAAAATGAATATTTTTCAAATTTAAACCCTTCCTTATAGGTTGGTCAATATTTTTAGGATAGGTAGCATGAGGTTTCACCCACTCATATTGATATAAATGCACATCTAAGCAATTTATTCAACTTAGAAATTTCACTTTTTAGTCACTCTTATACTAGTGCACATTGAGAAAATATTCCCTATAATTTATAAATTTGATTATATTAATTTAAATAAATAATTAACCAAGTCATGTGTCTATTCTATCCAAGTCAAACAAAGAATTATCAAGTATTCAATCCATTTCTAGATGTATACATGTAGCAAAGGACCATTAACAAACTAAGCAGAATAGGTGGGAGAGCTACATGAGGATTAATTCCTTATTTAGAGTACATTATATACATTTGAATCATTCAGTCATCATAGGGGTGATTGGGGTAAACTTATCCCACCTTATCATTTTGTAGGTTTTCAACTATCAAAATCCCTAATGGGGTTTTAACCTTGAAAAGGTCATTTACAATTCATTTGTGCACAACCAAAGGTATAAATTCCACATAAAATCATATTTCAAGAAGGCACATGTGACTATACAATGGATTTTTGATTTTAACACATAAGTTAGGATCAACCCATAGAGGTCAAGAGTGGCAGTTGATCTTGATTATTTTCACTCAATTCTAACCCATAACAGTGATAATTACTATTTTGATTATACACACATAATTAGGCATGATTTGATCATTTATATCCATATTTTAGTCACCCAATCATCCCAATAGGCATAAATTAACTAAGTCTTCTTGTCCTCTTTATTCATTTCAAAGTTATATTTTGTCATTCATTCAATCTTTGTCGATTTCAGTACTTTAATTTAATTCTGCTAGTTATAAGTTATTTACTACATTTACCACCCTTCAATTGATTTTATCCTAATTAAAGTTAATATACCAATTAATTTAAAAATTTGATAAAAAAATTTGTGGAACAAGATGCGCCAAGTGTGGCCACTAGGTAAAGCAAAAACCAACATTTGTATGCGTACGTATAACTTGTATGCCTTGTATAACACTCATATATCATAGAATGCATGTGTGTATATAAAGATTATGCCATTTACCAATCATGTGATAAATAAGTTATGTAAAATTTAAAAAATTTCACTTTGATTTTTTCCCCTTGAGGATATGTTTTAGCTCTCCTCATCTAAGTGGCACAATTGAAACACTTTTAGGCTGTGGGTAGCCTAAGAATGAGGTGAATCTATAGATATGGATATCTCCCTTGATGTACCACATTTATATCACTACCACACCTATAATTTTAATGAAAAAAGAGAGAAAATTGAAATTAAACTATCCCAAAGGTGGTGATACACCAAATTAATTGATAACTACCAACCAATTGCATGTCACACGTGAGACCAAGAGACTAACTAGGCATACACTTCTCTAATCTAAATCTTCTCACATCAATATTTCATTATGAGGTTATGATGAATGTTTAGGATACGAGTACTAGAAAAGAGGCCTAGAATGGAACTATTGAATAGACTAAATCACTTAACCTTGACACTTCATAGAACACTTCAAATGACATGCATGAAAAAGATTTCAAGCTGTAAATAGGTGAGATAATGAGATAACAATGCTAAGGAAATAACAATCATCAATAAGAAAGATCAATAATTCAAGTGGACACACACTATGAATATTAATATAAGAGGTAAAATAAGTAGTCTTTAATGATCCATGGTATACAAATGAGTTGGTCTTTATAATACTTAGGTGGAACATCCTTATAATAGCCAAAATGGTGAGTTCTTATAGAACTTGAAAGAGAGAAGAGAAGAAAGAAGTCTAAAGGTCACAAGAACATGTGTCAAGATGAGAAAAGGAGTTACATGTGTATAATAATTAAGTAGGATACATACCATGTAAGGTTTGATATGATAAATGGCCTTCAAAACTATGCAACTCATGAAATATGGTGTATGAGTTCTCATTCTACACATGAAAACCATCTTCATAATTTAGCTCTATTGGATCATCCCAAGATTTAATAAGTATATATATCATGATTAGATTGAGAGGGAGGGCTTGTATACATGTTCCTCCATGCATTGGAAGCATTCCTAATCATCTCGATCCCTCTAAAAGTGAGCCATCACTGCTTACAATCAAAGAAACTCTTTTTTCAATCACCCCTCAGACTTGGCCTCAAAATTGACTTCATTTTTACATGAAAATACATACAATGTGGTGAATGACATGTGTCAAGACCATTTATGGCCTTAGAGGCATCAGACACACCTTAAAAGCAAATAACTTGAAGTTTTCACTTTTCTCACTATCATGTTCACTATGCCAATTTTATTAGCTGTGATGGGAGGTCTTGTGGAATCAATTAAGAGTTTTTTTGAAGAAATAAATTGTCATGGGGAGTTATCTTAAGTCTCAATCTTCCCTCCCATGTGATTGGTTTCTTCAGACTCCTTCTAAAACCTATAAAACATATAAAACTATTAAAAATGCCATGTTTTATGTTCCATCTATATAATTCCATACATTAAAAAAGGATGGAGAGTATCCATTAAGAGTATTATATAACTTCCATCGAATTTCATGGTCATTCTGGTCCATTTGGTTTTCTCTCCATCTTCATTTTCCCAATCGGGTCATTCCCAAGGGTTTGCAAGGGTTTTAGGTCCTTTAAGGCCTTAAGGATTGTTCATGAAGATTTGAAATTAGAACTATAAAAAAATTCCATAAGAGTGATGTTTAAGACCTCTATCAACCTCGATAAATTCCTTTAATCTCCATGCATAACCTCAAATAATATGTGAGCATCTAAAGTTGCTTTATCGAGCTTGATTCCTCATTTCTTGTAGGATTGAATTGGTCTTGAGATAAAAGTAGCCTTATTTATGACTTATATGCATTAAAAAATCTTGGTAACATCTAATATGACCTTATAAAAATTATATATTCCATTGTAATTCTCATCTCATGTTATAAGTGAAAGTGACTCTCCATTTGGCTTTAGGCATAAACCCTGCCTAATAGGCTTGATTGTAACCCTTATAGGTTTGGACTAATTATATAGTTAAAAGCCTATATGAATGTTTTAACATGTGGTAATATTAATTATAAAACCTATCTAACATCCCTTCAAGGCTTAACCAACTCTTGATCCACCCTTTTATCTCCATTCTCCAAGACTATAGGATTATGCACAAAGGGAGTACTCTCTGTTTGAGATAAAATAGAGGGCACTTCCCATATTTTATCATACAAATTGAAAGTTTTATGAGTTCATAAAAGTGATAAATATGATCTATATCAAAAAAATTTCCCTTGGTCAGGTCATTTCACCCCCCAACTCCTCAAAAATCCAAGACAAAGTATGAGGGAGGTAGATTATGCATAGGGCCTTAAATAAACTGAATGTGTATTGCCCTTGAAAAACCCCCTCACCTTGATTTCATGTCATAATAATTATGGGATAAACACATCATTTATGGGGAAGTATTATATATGCTTAATATTCATGTTTTCATTATTAGCTCCAAGTGACTTGATCATTTCTTGATTAGGTAGACTGAGTATGTGGGGTTCTCTCATGTGGACTATAGGTAGTTGAAACCCATCCTATGCTCTATTGTTTGTATTGGACATTTCATGAGGGTCCCATCCTCATATTAAGTTCATTAATAATGTCTTTAAACTCTTCACCACTTATGAGGGCTTCTTCAAAGCATACCCTGCTCAATTTAGTCTTAATCGTGTTTCCTATCTTAGAGGGGCACTTGTAGGTAGTCCTGTATGGATTAGGATTTAGAAACATTGTATCGGCCATATTGAGACATTTCAAGATCATTTAGAAATTATTTGGACTAATACTCACCTTTCTTAGGCTATACCATCACCTAAAAGCCATGCTTTAGTTTACTTTCTACCTACAATCACCTATAGTTGACTATGTCAGAGTCATTAGGATCCTGTCAGAATGCATAGGCTCTAGACATTACATATTAAACTCTTTTGATGATCCTTTAGATCATAAATGATCCTTCCAACTATTTGGAACCTTTCAATCATGGAAACATGGTCTAGCTTTACAACCTTGGATGAAGAGGTCTCTTTGGGGTCCAGACCTGTAGATATCACTACCTAAAAATAGTGTATAAAAGTATATCTTTGGGATCTTATAACATGAAAACCAGATGATCAAATTACTTCCTTCCTTTTGCAAGTTGGATTTATATATGGGGAATACAAGGCAAAGTCATTAGGATGCATTAAAACTATTTGTAACCTTGAAAAAAATGGCTCAGACCTCCATTTAGAGAGATTAAGGTAATTGTAGTCATATAAAATACAAAAATTGGTATCTTGAGTGTGGCTTGTGACACCCAACCTATAGGTCCCTCTTACTTGCTCTCATGACCCTAATAGCCATCTTTTCATTAATTCTTAGTCATCTATAGCCTTTCAAATAAGATCATAGCTGAGCCAGACCCCTCTTTCCATGACTAATCCATTCCCCCATGCCCTATCAACTCAAGACAATAGCACCACACTTGGACTATAGCATCAGTGCCACTCCTATCCACTTTCGGTGCTCCTCTCCCAAGTGCATTTTTGACCCTAATGGTCATTTCCTTTCATCTCCCCATCCTTCTCCTTGTCATCCTAATGTGAGTACATTCAACCCATAACTAATAGATCCCTATAAAAGCCCATTAAAAGATCATTTGAAAGGATTGGCAAATATCACTAAGTAAGCAAGAATACAAGCAAGACTACTCAAGTAATCTTCCCTATTCTTTGCATACAGATATCCAATATAATTATAAGCTTATTTAAATACTTACACCAATCCCTAGCCACCTCAAGCATATCTAGTTTAACATTTTGCATAGTCATACACTCAATTGCACAAATCACATCAAGTGGGAGAACTATATATGACATGATCCCTCTTCAAAGTATTGGTATGTAGGTAGAGTTCCCACACAAGGGTGTGGATACACATTCAATGAATATTACACACACTAAGCCCCGCTCTCTTTCAAAATTAGTTAAAGCATAATGGAGTATAGGATTTAAAGAGAGAATCTACTCTACAAGGAGCTCTATAGACTTTCAACTACTAGAACTTCATAGACAAGGTCACACAGACCTAGTGAACAAAACCTAGAAAGCGTAGATCTTCAACACAATAAAAATAGAAGTGGAATACAACATCAGTGCCATTGCTGTCCACTTTTGATGCTCCTATCCAATCATAAAATGAAGGTCAGATCTCAGTTTGTGATAATGTCCCAATCCTATATAGTGATTATCACACCTTATCTCAACCATATCAGTCAGTTTCTAGCTAGGTCTTCTTTTCCATTTGTTATTACTATTTTTAGAAAGGTCAAAATTACAATCTAATTTACATAGGTCAGTAGCTTAATTATTATATATTTATTTATGATTTTTCTACTCAAACCCTTTAACTAAATTTGGAATAATACACAAATATTCTCAAAATTGTTAAATCATTTGGTGAACCCGATGTGAATCAAACATGCAACCTTCTAATTTTTCTTATATTTCTCTAATTTTTTAACTTGCATATTAAAATAAAAAATTAGCATTAAATTGTAAAATTTTGTAGTAATTTTAAAATAATTTTCTTTCAAACCCTAATTGCCCATACTAGGTCCCAGTATTTTCCCAATAATTTTCCAATAATTTTTTTAATTTTTACTAGCATATTTAAATTAAAAAATCCATTCAAATTTAAAAATTCAATAGTAATTCTCAAAAATATTTATTTTTCCAAGCCCTAGTTGCATATACTAGGTCCCATTAAATCACTAATTTTCCAACAAATTTCTAATTTTTTACTTGCATATTTAAATAAAAAATTCACTTTAAATCTCAAAATTTCATAGTATTTTTTCTCTCCAAATAATCATCTTTAAAACCCTATTTTCATAAACTAGGTTCCATTTTCTTCTTGAGGTATCACCTTACATGTTTGTGAGTTTCATATCTTTTTTATGCATATTCTAGTTCTGTGTTGAGACTATATCCATTTAATCTTTTCTACTATTATCCAAGTTGTTTTCCTTATGCCACCTAAGTTCCTTTCATCTCTTCCTTCGAGACAAAGTGCAAGACTTAGTGGAAATCCTCTTGAATTCACCCAAATTACTACAATTTAACCATATACCATGGATAAACAACCAAATCAGTTTCTTGTTATATATTCTACACATCTAGATTAGACTAATTTCAATAAAGATAACTCTGATAATGAGTAGTATGAAAATAATAATAATAATGATGTACACATTGATGCTCAGGCTCCACCACATTGGACTACTGATCCACTTCCACCATTTGTTGATAATGAAGTCCTCAATAAAGATATGATCCTACAAAGTTTTTTAAGAAAGACTCTGGGACCAACCCTAAGATCATACTCTTATCTTACAATATATCATGGAAATTAAAAAGGCTAAACAAGTTTAATCTTCCATTCCTTCAGAGAAACCAATTACAAATGACACTATAGGGGAAACTATGTCTCAACAACCCCTTATAGTAACTCAACTTGCCTCTATACCACCAGCTACAACTAATACATCTTTGTTTCTTGATGTGGTATCTCTTATGTAAGAGATAAGATATTTTTAATCCAAGGTGCTACATCTTGAGCAAGGTACCTCTAGACCTACATAGGTTTTGAATTCTTTTGCTCTACTACATACACCATTGGCACATCACATTGCTTCTACACCCTTGACACAAGGTTTTTTTCAACCCAAGCTTACTTTATATGGTGGCAAGGGTGATTAAGAGACACATTTGAGAGATTTTCATGTAGCATGCTTGGACTATGTACCAAATGACTGGCTATTTACCAATTTATACATGGAGCCTAAAGGATTATGCTTTACAATGGTTTTATAGTCTACTAAATCAGTCACTCAATGTATTCAATCCTTTAATTGACATGTTCCTAACTCATTTTATCATTAACATTAGTGACAAGGTTTCCTATGCCCAAGTTGCACAACATAAACAAAGGTCAAATAAGCATCTCATAGATTATGTTATTTGATATAAGACTATTTTGACTAAGATGACTCGCCCCATGGATGATCAAGAGTTACAAGATATTTCAAATAGAGTCTCTTACCAGCTTTACATGAATCAATTATGTTCAAAATATTCTATTCCTTCACTGAATTATGTCACACACTAAAGGAAAGAGAATTCAAACTAATTTTAATGGGCAAAATCAAGTACATAAGTATCTCAAAAACAACAAATAAGAGTAGTAGTAAAGTCCCATATAAAGTCAAAATCAATGATAGTAAGAGTCATAATCAACTGACAGTTAATGTGGCTTTTAAGTCCCTTCAGTGAGTGGTTTTATCAGTACCTCTTTGATGAACCTTCACCAATCTACCAATTTATCTAGTTATCCCTCCTATTTGGGAAGTTGACTCAAGAAAGCCTCTTCCATGGGGATATTATCAACATGTATTTTATAAGTTTCATAGGGCACCAAGCCATACAACAAATAGATGCATCAATTTGAGACACAAGATATAGGAATTGATAGATGGAAATCATATTGATCTTGACACTTCAATTGAACCCCCTTAGGCAAAGCAAATACATGATAAAGCTTTGAAAATATTCTCAAATCCCTTTTTGTAGAATTCTAAACAAGAGATAGGGGACACATCAGGGGTTCACAATGCATATCATACACATCCACCACCAAATACATATAGGGCACCTTCAGTTGAGACACATCCTTTGAGCAACATGATTGGTGTATATAGTTTCAGAGTTATAGTTAGACCTTCCATATCCTTCTCAAAGTAGGAGATTGTCAAGGATGATTCAGATTATGGTTGACTCTTTATTAGAGCTTACATTCATAATCATCCTATTCATAATGTTCTCATAGATAATGTATCTAATGTGAATATGTGCACTATGACATTATTACAGAATTTGGGATATTCAAAGCAGGATATTACACTGATGGACACAATTATTAGTAGATTTAGTGGGCACATATAGAGTTCATTAGGTGAGATTATACTTCCTCTATAGGTTGGTCCAACACATGTGGCCACACCCTTCACTATTGTTCCTAGTGTAGGATTTTTTGATATGTTACTTGGTTGACCATGGATTTATAAACTTTGAGTAGTACCTTCTATAGTTCATAGATGTATGAAATTCAATCACACTAATCAGGTTGTTACAGTTGGTAGAATTCTATATGAGTTACCACTACCCACTTCAGATCCATCTTCTACTTATAGTCAACAGCTTTAGTTTTTCCACCATTTTTAGATTTGCTACCAGTTATAGTTCCTTCTTAAATTTTGATTTAGACATAGTTAGTCATCTATTTCTAGCATAGAGAGTTCATACACCTCCACAGTTTCAGGATTCTAGATAGCTTCCAACTATAATGTTCACACCTAGGGTAGTATCATTGAGATATCATGCATCTACTCTTAGAGCACATATTGATAGAGAATATCCTACTAATAGATGGGTCTCTAAGAGCCCTATAATTACATCCAATTATAAGAGTTACACGGGGACACCACACTTTGTTTCTACTTCAAATATTTTAGAACATTTACAACATATACAACTTTTAGAGCCATAGTCTCAACATTTCCATCATGCTTCATGATCATGCATGATTCCTCTCCTTGATATATGACACCATGATAGAGATTCTCTCATGAGACTCATTAGTTAGTATCATTTATTCTTATTATTACTTATACATACTTCTTTCTTTCAAATTCTTTTACATAGTCTTCTTGTGATTGATTGTACATAGCTTAAAACATTCAAAATATAAAAACATTAAAATAATTCAAAATATAAAAAAATTCAAATATGTCAAAAACACCAAAAATACTTCAATTGTATGCATCATCCATGCTTTACATTTATACTATCATGATATATTTACATTTGTTGTTATATGTAATTGTTTGTTGATTTATCTACATTACCATGCTTAATTTGATTTCCTTTGAGTGTGTATAATGAGATCCAACTCTTTGATTGCTCCATTCTACCCACTAAGGGGGCATATTACTTATACATTTGAGACATTGATATACATACCCACTAGGGGCATCTTCTACATGACTACACCATCCAGGTTATGTCATTCCTACACCTTACACTTTAGTTATCATGTTGATGTACATTACTTACTAGCTTACACAAATTACTATATCAACATCTCACTAGTATATATCACTTATGTATTTTATTCGCATATACCTAGTCTTGTACAAACATGAATAACATAATTTCACATTCTTACTTTGATTAGTTAGATACAATTGTATTTCTAGTTATTACATGCTTTCCTTTCTTACTTTGCATAGCTAGATATGATTGCATTTATGAATTCCTATTTTTCTCTTTTATGTGCCTTAAGACATTTTCCAATTTCCTTTGATTTTATTCATGTGTGTGCCTTAGGACATTTTCCAATGTCATTTGCCTATAATATTCTATGTGATTGTGGCCCTTATGGCAACTTTGCTTGTTTCAATTGTATGTGTATGTGGTATTTAAACATGCTATGTATCCTTGATTTTTAGTTTGAGTGACATGTGCCCATGTACCTTTTTTGATTGGCCCCTTATCCACTAATTTACACTTATTTATTCTAGCCTTGTGTGCTTATTTATTATTTACTTCTCATTGTTTGTAATGCCATGATCCACATCATGCATTATCTTGCTTTCTTGGATGCCATGAAAGACATCATGCTCCATCCCTCTATGCAAACTAATAACTAACACTTTCAATTCACATTTAGTACATTTCATATGATATTAAATTTTTATATATATCTAGGTATACCCCTATTTATCTAATAATCTCTCAATACAAACCATCCTATATCTTTTGATATCTTGTCGATTATCATTGTTATATCATGTATCTTTGCAACATAAGACACTTGCAAAGATATTCCTTCTAAGGGAAGTCTTTCTAGGGTATTAAATATTAAACTCATAAGAGGGAAAATAAATATGGGTATTGTCACAAATATCAAAACTCCTAATGGTCAAAAAAGTAGTATTCAAACACCTAGAATAATAACTAGACATCAAAATAGTCAGAATAGACCAAGCAGATAGTGAAAATGCTAGAATAGTTACCAGATTTGGCTCAAGACAACAACACCAAGATTTTAATATATAATTTATGCCACTACTATATTTTTTTTTGTGCTCCTATCCAAACAACAAAAAAGCCAAACTATCCAAAAATAGGCAAAAAAGTAGGTCCAGCTATAGTTTTGCACAGTCAGACTAGTTCATAATAAGTAGTTTTTAGTACACTTTTGCTTAGAGAATAGAGATATAGGGACCATCATGCATGGTATGATGTCTCTCACTTCCATTTTTAGATATAAAATTTGATATAAATTCCATATTAGAATCCATGTTTCAGACACCAATGATTAGAGGCAATGTGTGTGGCATATTTGTTTTCTTTTCTTTCTGAATTTAGTATTACCCAAGCATTCTCAGTAGTTACATGCCTTATTACATATATAGGTGGTTGAAATAATTTTTAAGTGAATTTCATACAAGCCTAAGTTCCACATTTTATATTGGATTTCATATAAGCCTAGTGCACTAGTTTTGTAGTGGCTTTCATACAAGCTTAATCTCCATCTTTTAGAGTGGCCAAGAGTGGCCTAGTTTCAAGCATACATTCAGCTATTCACACCAACATTATAAAAATATAGAGTATTTATGAGATTTAAAATCCATCTCATTTGACGCATATTTCATAGTGGTATTAGTTTAGAGCTTCACTTCATGGGGAAATGATGGAGCCAAAGGACTAGCTAGCCTCTGCATTCTTGAACCACCTATTTAGAGGGATTGGAGACATAGTCCAAACATTTATTAACACACACATGATCACCTAAATTCAATTAGTGGGTGATGATGGAGATAAATTTCAAGCCTTTGAAATCTTAAGCCACTTTTGGGAAATTAAGCACTCAACTCTGTTCATGATATTACTCTTGGTACAACATCATATTTCATCACTCAACATCACAATAGGTTTTGTATTAGTTTGCATACCCAATGAGGTGTATTCATTCATTTCTCTTCCTCTCTCTCTTACCTAGAATTGTACATTCTTATTTTAGATATAGCATATCTATTAAGAAATAATCTACTTTTTGTTTTCTTTTGTACATTTCACACTTCATAGTGTGCTCTCTCTATACACACCCAACATCACACAACTTCATGAGCTTCACCCTTGCACATAAGTTCAAGTACACTTTTTATTTTTCCTTTATCCTAGTATTTCTCTTTGCTACATCACTAGAATAAAAGGGGGGGGTAAATTTAGTCATATAAAATGCAAAAATTGGTAACTTAAGTGTGGATTGTGACACCCAACCCATAGGTCCCTCTTGCTTACTCTCATGACCTTCATAGGCATCTTTTCACTAATTCCCAATCATCTGTAGCATTCAAAACTTGATCTTAGCTGATATAAACCCCTCTTTCTATGACTAATCTATCCCTATAGGCCTCATTAGCTTAGGATAATAGTGCCACACTTGGACTATAGTACTGGTGCCACTCCTATTTAATTTTGGTGCTCCTATCCAAGTGAATTTTTTGCCCCAATAGTCAATTCCTTCTGACTCCCCATTCTTCTCCTTATCTACCTAATGTGAGTACATTTAACCCATGACCAATAGATCCCTATAAAATCCAATTCAAATATCATTTGGAAAGGGTTGGAAAATATTATTAAGCAAGAAATATTACAAGCAAGACTACTCAAGCAATCTCCCTATTCTCTGCATATAACCAACCAATATACTTACAAGCTTATTCAAATCCTTACACTAGTCCCCAGCCACCTCAAGTACAAATAGTTTAGAATTTTTTATATTCATACATTATATTTCACAAAGCACATCAACTAGGAGAATTACATATGGCTTGATCCCTCTTCAAAGTATTGGTATGTAGGCAACATGCCCACATAAAGGGTGTGTATACACGTTCAATGAATCTTACACACACTAACCCCCCCTCTCTTTAAAAATCTATAAAATCATAATGGAATATAGGATTTGAGGAGAGAATCTGATCTACAAGGATGTCTATAGATTTCTAATTGCTGAAACTTCATAGACAGTGTCACATAGACCTAGCGAATAAAACCTAAAAAGTTTAGATCCTGAGAACAACAATAGCAAAGCTCGACTACAGTGTCGGTGACACTTCTATCCACTTTTGGTGCTCCTATTCAATCATAAAATGAAGGTCAAATCTTATTTTGTGATAGTGTCCCAGTCTTGCATAGTGAATATCCGACCTTGTCTTAGCCATATCAGTCAATTTTAATCCAAGTCTTTTTTTATCTCTTATTACTATTTTTAAAAAGGTCAAAAATTCAATCTAATTGACACAAATAAATAGATTAATTATTTCATATTTATTTACTAATTTAATACTTAGACCCTTTAACTAAATTAGGAATAATAGACAAATATTCTCAAAATTGTTAAACCAGTAATTAGTCTGAACTCTCTTCCATATGTGAATCATGCATCACCAAGTCCTACAACTCAATAGATTCTCCATGGAAAACTAAAACTTTATTTCACTCTTATATACTTTGATAAATATTCAATCAAACTCCCAAAATGATATTTCAACCTTGCTCAGTGTCTGTTAAGTCACCTATAAGTGGTTATTCTAATGTACAGGTAGTGGATGATCTTATTAGCAATATGCATTATTTACGGGTTTCAATGTAGTTTATACCATTTAAAAAGTTTCAAATAGAATATTTATAACTATATATAATCCTATCCAACTTAGATGCTCCCTCTCAATGTGATTTATTTCCATGAGGGCACCTATAGGGGCACTTTGAGTTGCACATAGACAATAGTCATGAAATGGTCCATATATTCAAAAAATCTGCATTCATGTCAATTGATCTCCTCTCATGATTTTCAAATGAAACATCAGGATATTAAAATATTTATACAAGCTTCCATACCTCATTTTTATGTCTTCATTTCCTATAGGTACATGTAGGTGCATCTCTCTATTATATGACTGTGTGTGTGACTTAGTTAACTATCACAGTCCCTTTTTCTACAAAATGAAGGATTTTAATTGATGTTACTGATATGAGAGTATGTTAAACATATTTATAATTCAAGACTTTTCCATGATTGTGTTTCATAGCTTTACACAACTCATGTAGCCGACTGTTTATGACAGTCATAGAGCAAATTGACTGTATGGTGCTTATGACTAAAATTTCATGAAGATTGCTTTGGGGAAAGAGATTTAAATGTGAGGGGATCAAGAGAGAATTTAAAACATGGTAATTAACCTATCTCATCCCCTAGAGTCACCACCAAAGCATGAAGATCCTAAAAATGGTGGAAACATGCCTATTATCTTCAAATGAGACCAATCTACAAAATTGATATGATTTGCTCATAAAAACATCTTGAAATGATAAACCAAGCATGGAGAGAATTTTATGAGAGATCAAACATCATATATAATCAATATCACCAACTATATTGTACAAAAATGTCCATACATGATAAAAATCTATAGGGTACTTATATTGGAAAACAAATTAGATAGGCCAACTTATTAAGAATGATTTATAAAGAACAGGCCACCATTATTCTTAAAGAAAACATCAAATGGAAGATTAATAAGTGTATAATACACCTTGAAGATCATTTTTCCTAAAACCTCTCCTGTTGGCCGTACCATCTAAAAACTTGAGGGCCATTCTTACTTGCCAAGCTTAGTGGAAGAAGAAAGAAGTGATTTCCTTAGTTTTTTGTAGATTCTGATCAAACTGATCATCAAAATAATGTTTTGGAAGATCAAAGGACACTCATGAAGTGTCATTAGATTTAGGAGGTTATACAAGTCTATACACCTTTTAAAAAGTCCTTTTTTTCCATGAAAACTACTCTTTCTTTTGAAGAACCTACCACTTTTTAGTTAAAAATGGTTGATAAGGTATAATAGGACACATGGTACATGAAATAACCTTTTTCACCTTAAATTTACCTAATAAGGTTGTACAAATCATTAAATGCTCTTTTTATGACTTTTAAATGGCTAAAAATGACATAAGTATTAAAATGACTAAGACCAAGGCTAGTAAGACATGAAATGACATCAAAAGACTGTTAATATACCCTATGACATAGTAATAAAACACCTAAATATTAAGTTTTTTACCTATAGGGGTCCCAATTTGACCTATAGGGTCAAATTTGGTCAACAATTGGCGAGTCATAGAGGTAACATGCCTACTATGCTAAAGATAAGTAGCTTTATCTTATCCATGGGATTAGGGAGTCATTTGAAGTCTGAAAAAAACAAGAATACCTAACACTTGGCAACAAGTCTTTGACCAAGACAAGAAAACTAATTACCTCAACCACACAAAATAAAGGACACATACAAAGCAAAGCAAACACACTAACAAGACACACACGTGTGCTCAAAGCACTTAAGGAAAATTAAAAAAACAAATATGCATAACTAGAAATTGATCATACTTCCTTTCTAGGATCAAAAGGAAAATTCCTTAAATCTTCTTCTTCTTCAAGAGATGAATCATAGTGCCAATCATGTTGCTCCTTGGATTGGATGCTTGGCAAATCAGACCTATTCCTTGGTAATTCACTTGATCTACTCTCAAGTATATCATCATTAAATAGGTCTCCAATGTAGATTTATTCCTCTTGAATTTTACACGTACCTCATACTACTGCCCACTCTTCATATCATGATCAACTTGTATCTTCTTGGTAGGCATGGCTTCAAGAGGAGTAGTTTCTTGTTCCTTGGAAGATTGAGGCCAATAAAAGATTGTTCTATCCTTCAAAATCTGATGTGTTTCTCCCAACTGATTGAGAGGATGAAATACCATTTTGATTATTTCAAACATATCATCATGGGATGCATATGCCTCTTGACAGGGCAAATTTGAAACGTTACTTCTTCTTTGCATACCCACTTGAGTGTCAAGGCTACCTTCTCCATTTTTGACTAGATCATAACCTCCTTGAAGAGGAGTATAACTTGCTCCAATGATTGTAAATAATTCATCCCAAGGTTGATGATATACTTTTTCTTTCCCATATATGATATCTTGGATAGTGATGGAAGAACCAATGATGATTTCCTCTTCTTTGACACAAGGAATACATTCTTCAATATCAACACAATCAGGATATTCAACATAAGAAATCACCTCTTATTCAGCATTTATAACCTCTTGATGTCTCTCAAATTGTAAATAATTCATCCTCAAGGACTTCTAGATCCTCAATTTATTTCTCCTTCTTGGTGATGCCAATGTTGGGCATTTTGTAGTCAAATGACCTAGCCCAATGAGGCTACCAAGGAGCTATGTTTTGTTTAAACAAGAGTTCTAAATTCTTATCAACCAAATTATCCTCTTTAGGTTCCCACACCATAGGTCCATCAAGGCAAATGATGATAAGGTGAGGACAAGATGAACTAGTTGGTGGAGGTAGAACATAAAACTCAACATCATATTGAGAATGAATTGTAAGGGATCCTTTTGGGAGTTATTGAGGAAGGGGAGGTAAACCTTGGGCTAAAATAGCCTGGTTTTCTTCCTTTCATTCAACAATCACTTCATTAAAATTTGATTCAGCTCAAACACTTTATTGAGGAAGGTTATATGGGGTGTATTTAGGCATATGATCTTCTTTTGAATCTAAACCTTCCATCATACCTTGACTCAACAATTTCATTCTCAACTCTAACTCTTCAATTTGATTAGCTAGGTTCTCTTGAAAAAGTCTCTCTTGAATTTGATAAGCATATTCATGAGGATAAGGAGTACAATAGGGCTGATATGAAAAATAAGAGCTCTCTTGTGTAAGGGTGAGAAGGGATTGCATAGGATCAAGCTCTTTCTCAAATTCACACTCTTTATCTAGGATTTATCCCCCTTTCTTTTCCCATGATTCCACTACCATATTCTAGCTTAGGATGTTGGTATTAAGAGTCTCTTCTTGAGGTAGTGATACAATTTGAGGGGTGGATGAAGTGTTTAATAAAGGTGGGATCTCCTTAGGCTTGGATTCTCCACCTTGTCTCCAACTTGGGATTTCATATCTAAAAGTATCTTCTTGAGGTGGGGATGTAATGGGAGAGGTAAATGAGGTCTTATATTCCACTTATTTTTCTGATGAGATGGACTAATTCATCTACTTATTATCTAACTTAATATGCCTATCAAGGTTTACTTCAAAAATAAAGTTTGTCTTTCCAAATCTCTCTTCTAGCTGATTGGGAAAAAGATGAAGGATGGATATGAAGAAATCTTGGGGAGGTGAATATGAAGGCTGATAAATTTAGTGAGGCTACTACTCATGAATTCTTATCTTATCTTATAAGGATGGAACTAGGCCACTCACATCTATCATCTTACTTGTGATCCTTTACCAATTTCCTCTCTCAATAGGTGTCCACTCTCTTTTAACTAACTCTAATACATCTCTCAAATTATGAATGAGATGAATAGGAACATCTTGACCATATCCCCTTTGTATGTTAAGATCCATCATGTACCTCTCATATCCCAAGAAATTTTTCTTGAAAGTTGAAATAAACTGATTTGAGAAGTGACTAAGTTGACTAAGAGGAACAAGGTATTGAGAAGGCTAGTTATAAGACTGATACAATTCATGATAAGGTCGATAAGGGTCATATTAAACTTGGTAAAGATTATGGCAAGGCTAACAAGAATCATATAAAGGCTGATAAGGAATGCCATAAGCTTGATATATCTCATCAACTTATGTAAAATAATACTCAACACCAAAACTAGCCATAGAAATTCATTGGAAAGCAAAAACACAAAGAAGAATTAACAAAAATCTTCAAAAGGAAAAATTGGGTTGTTTGACCAGTTTATGTCACTTTGGAGTTACCATTGATGCTTGGATAGATGCCTTCAAAGGCTGATGTGTTGAAATAAACACCAAAAATCTTTCAACTTCTTAGATAATGAATCCCACTGAGCATGCCAAAAAGTATTGTCACTTGAATTTTTACCCCTTGAGGAGATGTCTTATCTATCCTCATCCAAGTGGTATAATTGAAACACCTCTAGGGTGTGGGTAGCCTGAGAATGAGGTGAATATCTCGATAGGGATATCTCCCTTGATGTACCACTTTTAGATCACTACCACACCTATGCTTGTAAGGAAAAAGGAGATAAAACTAAAAGTAAACTATCCTAAAGGTGGTGATACATAAATTTAATTGATAAATACCAACTAACTCTATGTCACACATGAGACCAAGAGACTAACTAGCCATACACTTCTCTAATCTAAATCTTCTCACACCAGTATTTCATTATGAGTTTGTGATGAATGTTTAGATTAGAATGACTACACAAGAGGCCTAAAAGGACACTATTAAATAGACTAACTCAATCAACCTTGACACTTCATAAAACAATTCACATGACCTATAAGAAGAAACTTTGAAGCTGTAAATAAGTGAGAGAATGAGACACCAATGATAAGAAAACAACAGTCATCACTAAAAAAGTTCAATCATTCAAGTGGACACATTATGAATAGTAATAAAATAGGTAAAATCAATAGTCTTTATTTATTAATGGTATGTGAATGAGTAGGGTTTTGCCATACTCAGGTGGAGCATCCTTACAATAGCTAAAATGGCTAGTTCTTATAGAACTTGAGAGAGAGAAGAGAAGAAAGAAGTCCAAAGGTCACAAGGACAAGTGTCAAGATAAGAAAAGGAGTTACATATGTATAATAATGAATTATGATATAGAACATGTAAGGTATGATAGGACAAATGGCTCTAAAAACTATGCAACTCATGAAATGTGGTGTAGGAGTTGTCATTCTGCACAAGAAAACTATCTTCATCATTTATCTCTATTGGAATGTCCAAAGATAGACAAGAGACATATCTCATGATTAGAATGAGAGGGAAGGGTTGTATACATTATCTTCCATGCATTGGATACATTTATAATCATCTAGATCACTTTAAAAGTGAGCCATCATTGTTTATAATTAAAAAAACTCCTTTTTTAGTCACCCCTCACACTTGGCCTCAAAATTATCTTTAGTTTTCCATTAAAATATTTAAATGGGGTGAATGACATGTTTCAAGACCATATATGTCCTTAAAGTCATCATGCACACATTAAAATCATCTTACTTAAAGTTTTCAATTTTCTCAATATCATGTTCACTATGTCAATTTTGAGTGGTTGAGATGGGATCTCTTGTAAACACACTTAGGAGTTATTCTAAAGCAATAAATTATCATGAGGAGTTAGGTTAAGTCTCAATATTCCCTCCCATTTTATTTTCATTTTCAAAATCTTTCTAGAACCTATAAGACATACAAAACTATAAAAAATACCTAGTTTTATGTTCCATATGTATAATTTTGTATAAGTACAAAAGGATTGGGAATATCCCTAAAGAGTCCTCTACAACTTCCATCCACTTTCATGGTCATTTTGGTCCATTTAGATATCTCTCCATCTTCATTTTCCCAATTAGGTCATTTCTAAGGGTTTACAAGGTTTTTAGGTCCTTTAATCCCTTAAGGATTGTTCATGAATATTTGACATTAGAACTACAAAAAAATTACATAAGATTGATGCTCAAGACCTCTATCAGCCTCCCTAAACTCTTTGAATCTCCATGCATAACCTCAAAGATGATGTGAGCATCTAAAGTTGCTTTATTGAGCTTGATTTCTCATTTATTATAGGCTTGAATTAGTCTTGAGCCAAAAGTGGCCTTATTTGTGAATTATCTACATTCCAAAATCTTGTTCACATCTAAAATGACCCTAAAAACATGCTATAATCCTTTAGAATTCTCATCTCATGTTAGAAGTGAAAGTGACTATACATTTGGATTTAGGTCTAAACCCTACCTAATAGGCCTGATTGTAACCCTTGTAGGTGTTTTCAATTGTATTTTCACCCTTTGAGGAGATGGAAAATCTCTCCTCATAAAAGTGGCACAATGGAAACACCTCTAAGCTTATGGGTAGCTTAAGGATGAGATGAATCTCTAGATAGGGATAGCTCCCTTGATGTACCACTTTAGATCACAACTCCACTTAAATTTGGGGAAGGGGTGAAAATGGAGAGAGATAATTGAAATAAAACTAACCTAAGTGAGGTGATACACCAAAATAGATGATGACTTCCAACTAGTATCATGTTACACATGAAATCAAGAGACAAACTAAACATACACTTCTCCAATTTTCATCTTCTCACATCAATGTTACATTATGAGGTTATAGATGGAAGTGCAAAGATATGAGGAATATACAAGAGGCTTATGACGGAACTAATGAATATTCTAACTCACTAATTCATTTTAATTTCCTAGAACACTTCACATGACCTGTAAGAAGAAGCTTTCTAACTGCAAATAGGATGCAAGAATGAGACAACATGCCAATGAATCCATAGTCTTCACTAAGAAAGATCCAATATTCAAGTAAAAAAAAATAAAAATATTCATGAAGAGGTAAAAATTAGTAGTATTATAAATCAAATGGTATGAATTTGAGAAGGGTTTCACCATACTCAGGGGGAACATAGATTACAATGGCTAAAATGACTAGTACTTATAGAACTTGAGAGAGAGAGAGAGAGAAGAAGAAGAGAGAAGTCCAAGGGTCACAAGGACAATTTTAAATCTAATATAATTAGTTAATTGTGTATGAGAAGAGGATATAGGATGGTAAGGAAGCCCAAGTGTCCATACAAAGCATGAAACTCTTGCAAAGTGATATAAAACTCCTTATTTTGGCTAAAAAAAACTACCTTTATAATTATCCTTGTTTAAATGCCTCACAAATAATTAGGAATAGGTCCAATGATTGGAATTAATGGTATTTATTTCGTACATTCCTCTTCATGTATTGGTTTTAGGCTTGGTCATCATCTGAAACCCTCCCAAAATGAGCTATCATCATCTGTAATCCAAAAAACTCCTCATTCATGCACCTTGAACACTTGGTATCAAATTTGGATTAATTTTACAATTAAAATCAATGGGATGGTGTGGATTACATTTTTAAATACCCTCCATTGCCTTAAAATAATTATGGAGACCTTAAAATCACCTCACTTTAAGATTTACACCCTTCTCACTAGCTTGTCCAATATGCCAGTTTTGACTGGCTAAGATGAAGCTATTTATTTGGACACTTAGAAGTTTATTTTAAGAATTATATATACATGAGGGGTTATCCTAAGTCCTAATCCTTTTCCCAATGTTGGTTTCATCTTTAGACTGCTCCTATAACCTATGAAACATAAAAAATGGTCAAAATAACCTATTTCTACCATGTTTTTATAGATTCCATACAACTAATTTTTATGTTATATATCTTGAATGATTCCTCTTTAACATAAAATCATAATTCATGTCATTCTAGTCCATTTTGGTGCATTATCTCTCTCATTTCCTCAAACTAGTCTTTACAAGGGTTTAACGAGGGTTTTAAGCCTGCTTGACCTCTTAATATTTTAAGCTTTGACATCCAACTTGTAAAAAAATACCACAAATTCATATTTTAAGACCTATTTTAACATCCCTAAACTCCTTTTTCATCCATGTATAACCTCCAAAAAGATATAAATATCAAAACTTGACATATCAAGCTCTTTTTCTCCTTTTCTACATGCATGAGTTATCTAAAGGTCCAAAAATGGATTTATTTGGATTTATTTTAATCTAAAAATATTTATCACCTCTATATACACCCTAAAAACATGATTTAATAGGTTTAAAATCATATCTAAGGCTAAAAGTGTGAAAGACCTCCTCTTTGGATACTAGGCCTAATCCTTACCTAGTAAGCTTACTTGGACTCTTATGGTTTAGACCATCCAAATCATTTTATTTTCATTTAAATAGCTCAAAAATATATATTATGATCTTATGATAATACCCAAATTAATTATAATTCTCTTCTAATGTTTCAAGTGAGAGTGACCTTCCATTTGGCCTCTAGGCAAAAACCTTGCCCTTAAGCCTAATTGCAACTCTAGCAATTTGGACCTCCTTGTTTAGTTATATACTCCTATGAGGTGTTATACACATTATCCTATGATATATCTAACTCCAAACAAATATTTTATATTTTAAATCATCACTTGGTCCATCATTTCATCCTTTCTCCCCAAAACTACCAATTTATACATGAGGGGAAGTAACCTTTGTTTGAGACAAAATAGAGGGTACTTCCCTTATTTTCTAGACAAAATGAATATTATAGGGTATTATAATAGTTTTTAGTATATATTACACAAAAAAACATCTTCTTACCATGTGATTTTACCTCCCAAACTCTCCATAACCTAAACAAACTATTACAAAAGAAAATTGTGTATGCATGATTTGACAAGGACTGTGCTATGCTTGTTTAAGATCTTTATTTGCTTGATAGACCAATTTGAGAGTATAATTAGGGTTTTTATTAACATAATTAATGAGTTTATATCTTTTAAACTCACTTTGAACTCCATGTTCTCACTTCACACCCTGATTGGGACAAGATCGAGTTCCCCTTTTTCACTATGATTCTAGTTCCCCTTTTTTACTATGTTTATACTTGTAGGTTATCTTACAATGGTTAGAACTTAACTTGATGTTAAAAACCTATTGGAAATAACCTATATCAATTTTCCTCATATTTATGCAATTTACACACCAAAACATTACCCCTCTACTCACTATCCTATACAATCAAACATAGTTGACTTTGTCAAGGCAACAAGGGTGTTGTAGATGTATATATACCTTGAAATCCATGGATAAAGGCTTATGGAATCCTTGGAATTATTTTATAATCATTTATAACTTGTATATTCTCATGTTTGGAAACATTTGGGGTCATGTTTATGCCTTATTAACTTTCATGCCTCACTGCTTAACTCACTATTTTCATATAGTCAAACACTAGCTATAGGTGCTCATAGGGTCCTAAGGAGGTGTATAGGCTTGTTAAAAATATTTAGAGATCATTAAGGTTATTATTATCTTCATGTAGGTGTCTTAAAACTTATCTCATCATTCCAACCTTACTTTTGCTCTTCACATGCACTTTGAAATCATCAAACTAAGCCCTCCTTGCTTTTAACTAAGAAACCCTGCCTATTGGTGTCTCCCTACCTATAGGTGTCTTGAAAATAGTTATTAGAAGTTATTTACAACTTTAAAGATTAATTTTTAGGTGTTTAAATTTATTTGAATCATGTTCACTTTGCCTAACTCTTTTTCAATCACCTTGGACCTCAAAACTACTCATTGTATGACACAGTCAGAAAAAGTCAACTATGTTTGAATAATAAGATCCTACAGGTGCAAAATGGATATTGAGAAAACATAAATTATCTCATTTTGATAAACTCCATATTCATTAGTTCCCCATTCAATCAATAATGTCACAAAAATTATATAAGTATACATTGGTATTAAAACATTGGTTGAATGGGTCACTAATAGCTCTAACTTGTAGATATCATTGACTAAAAATAGTGCATAAAGTTATGATTTTAGGCATCCCAAAAACCATATTCCATTTTTCATCTACCCTTATAACTTTACAAGGTGTTTTTCCATGCTATAGGTTATAAATAATGATCATCTAGGTTCTTCACAAGTCATACCAACCATGTTCCAAAATATCAACAAGACCTCTAAGATCTTTGTTTTGTTCCTTTAAGGACTTATGGCCTAAACATAGTCACTTGAACCTTTTAGCATAGCTTCACTCTCATTTGACCTCTTTAACATGTCAAAAATGCATGATAAGGTGATTTCAACATATTAAGGTCTCAAGAAAAGCTTCAATTCATGTCTCAAAACTCCATTATGACATCATATCCCTAAGCTATGCCACTTGTAGGTGTGCATTCAGTATGTAGGTATTAAGGGTGAGCAAATTGGATAGTGAGCCTTCCCTTTGATCTTTCATGAGTTTTAAACCTATCTCATACTTATAAATGAACCTTTCACATTCTAAAATACCTATATCAAGTGTCAAAACTCTCCTTTTAACATTAACACTTCCCTTATGGCACTTGTGGACGAGTTGTTCATGGCAGACTAACTGGGAATGTGTTATATGATTGCTTAATCCCTCTATTCAACATCAAATGAAGCTTTATTCACTACCTAATATTTATAAAAGATCTAACATGGATTTAAAACCTTAAATACACCTATATAAACATGACATATAGGTTCAATGCACGTGCCTCACCTTAGTTACAAGTAAAATGTGAGCAAAATTTGACTATATGGTGCTCCATGACTGCACTCATGAGAATTTATTTAAATAATGAATGTTTAATTTAGGAATGGAACAATATCACATTTAAAACATGAAAATAGACATGTAACAACCCTATAAATAAATTTTCAAAGCAAGAAGATCTGGAAATGGTGAAAATAGCCCTGCCATCCCACATAAGACCAATCTGCAAACCCAAGATGATTTGCCAATTAAAAAACCTTGAAACATGAACCTAGGAATGGAAACCATTATATGAGAAATTAAACATCCTTTGGAATCAATATTAGTAGCTAAGTTATATGAACTTTAACAATCAAGAGCAAACTTGTAGGGTGCATAGATTAGTAAGCGAAAAAGTATAATTAACTTCATTAGAATGGTTCATGAAGCACATGCCACCATTATTCAAAATATTTATATGAAAATAAATGTATATGCATGTACTTTAACCTCCCTAAGGAGTTTGATCTGAAACCTATAGAGCTATCCTTACTAAGCACAAACTTGAAGGTCACTTTTGCTTACTAAGAAGACTAAAAGAGGATTATAATGGTTTTGGGCCAAAAATGGCACTTATAGAGAACTTCAAATGTTGAAATGAGCTTGGGTAATATTAAGAGACATACCATGATCCTTTTCTATGTGGCACACTTCCTAAAGAGCCATACAAGTGCCAAACTTCTTCTTTTCCTCAAGGAAACTACCCTTTTTCTATGGACCCTACCACTTTTAAGTTGGTTTTAGTTAATTAAGACCTATTAGGACACATGGGATGTGACATAATTTTTTAGAACCTTAAAACTTCCCAATAAATCTATACAAGTCATTAAATGCCCCTTTTTGACCTCAAAATGACTAAAAAGACTAACATAACTAATGACCAAGGATAGTAAAAAATTAAGTGACATTAATTAACCTATAAAATACATTTTCAAAGCTATATTAGACCCTTAAAACACCTAAAAGTCAAGTTTTTACTTAGGTGTGCCCCAATTTGACCTAAAAGTCAAATTTAGTCAATAGTACGTTTGGACTACTTATCTAGTTTTAAGCCTCTAGGTATGTTTTCCCATGTGGTACTATACATTATATAACCTATCTAACATCCCTTCAAGGTTTAATCAGCTCCTGATCCACCCTTTTATCTCTATTCTCCAAGATTATAGGATTTATGCACAAAGGGAGTGCCCTCTATTTGAGATAAAATAGAGGGCACTTCCCCTATTTTATCATATAAAATGATTTTTTTAGGAGTTCCTCCAAGTGAAAAGGATGCTCTATACCAAATTTTAGCCCTTGGTTAGGTCATTTGACCCCCCAACTCCTCAAAAATCCAATACAGACTATGAGGGAGTCATATTGTGTGTAGGGTCCTGAATAGTATTGCCCTTGAAAACCCCCATCAACTTTATTTCAAGTCATAATCATTATGATATAATCACATCACTTGTGAGGAAGTATTATCTATGCTTAATACTCACGATTTCATTATTGGCTAAAAGTGACTTGATCATTTCTTGATTAGGTAGACTGAGTATGCACGGTTCTCTCATGTGGACTGTAGGTACTATAAACCCATCCTATGCTCTATGGCTTTTCTTGGACATCTCATGAGGGTCCCATCTTCATATTAAGTTCATTCATAAAATATTCAAACTCTCCACCACTTATGAGGGCTTCTTCAATGCATACCCTACTCAATTCAGTCTTGACTGTGTTTCTTATCTTAGAGGGGCACTTGTAAGTAGTCCTATATGGATTAGGCTTTGTAAACAATATATCATCCCTCTTGAGACCTTTCAGGATCATTTGGCAATGATTTTTACCAATTCTCATCTTGCCTAGGCTATACCATCACCTAGAAGCCATACTTAAGTTTATTGTCAGCCTACAACCACCTATAATTGATTGTGTGGGAGTCATTATGATCCTAAAGGTATAGCTAGGCTCCATACATTGCATATCAAACTCTTTTGATGATCCTTTAGATCATAAATTATCCTTCCAATTATTTATATCCTTTCAATCATGGAACATGGTTTAGATTTTCAACCTTGGATGAAGAAGTCTCTTTGGGGTCCAAACCTATAGATATCACTACCTAAAAATAGTGTATAAAAGTGCATCTTTGGGCTCCTCTAGCATGAAAACCAGATGATCAAATCACTTCCTTCCTTTTCCAATCTAGACTCCTATGTGGGAACTACAATGCAAAGTCATTATTATTCATCAAAAGTATTTATAACCTTATAATATGACCTTGACAAAAATGGCTCAAACCTCTATTCAGAGAGATTAAGGTAATTAGTCTCTAAACTCTTTTCCATATGTGAATCATGCATCACCAAGTCCTTATACAACTCAAGATCTTCTCCATGTAAAACTAAACCATTATTCCACTCTTATAGAATTTGAGATATATTTAGTCAAACTACCAAAATATATTTCAACCTTACTCAGTATCCATTAAGCACATGTAGGTGGTTATTCCAATGTACAGGCAATGGATGATCTTATGAGCAATATGCATGGTTTGTGGGTTTCAATGTAGTTTGGAACCTTTCAAAAGTTTAAAATAGAATCTTTCTCACTATATATAATCCTATTCAACTCAGATGCTACCTCTCAACATGATTTGTTTTCATGAGGGCACCTATAGGTGTACTTTGAGTTGCATATAGACAATAGTCATGAAGTGGTCCATATACTCAAAAAATCTACCTTCTATGTGAATTGATCTCCTCTCATGATGTTGAAATGAAACATCAAGATGTTCAAAGTTTTAGACAAGATTTCATACCTCATTTTGATGTATTCATTTCCTGTAGGCACGTATATGTGCATCTCTATGTTATATGACTATGTGTGTGACTGAGTTAATTATCACAGTCCTTTTTATACCAAGTGAAGGTTTTTACTTGATGTTCATAATATGAGAGTATGTTAAAAATCTTGATACTTCATGACTTATCCATGAATGTGTTTCATAGCTTTTCACATCTCACCTAGCTGACTGTGTATGACAATCATAGAGCAGGCTGATTGTATGGTGCTTATGACTATAATTTCATGAAGATTGATTTGGTTAAAGAGATTGAAATGTGAGAGGACCAAGAGAGCAGTGGAAACATGGGAATGAACTAATCTCATCCCTTGAAATCACAACCAAATCATGAAGATCCTAAAAATGGTGGAAACATGACTATTATCTTCAAATGAGACCAATATGCAAACCTAATATGATTTTCTCATTAAAACACCTTAAAATGATAAACCAATCATGGAGAGAATTTTAGGAGAGACCCAACATCATCTAGAATCAACATCACTAATTAGATTTTATGAAACTAATCATACAAGAGCAAAACCTATAGGGTACATAGATTGGAAAGCAAATTTGATATGCCAACTTCTTGAGAATGGTTCATAAAGCATAGGCTACCATTATTATAAAACCAAACATAAAATGGAAGATTACTAAGTCTAGAAGACACCCCCAAGATAATTTTTCCTAAAACCTCTCTTGCTGGCCATACCATCTGAAGACCTGAGGGCCATTCTTGCTTGCCAAGCCTAATGGAAGAAGAAAGAAGTAGTTTCCTTAGTTTCTTGGAGATTATGATCAAATTGATCACTATGATAATTTTTTTAAGATCAAAGGACACTCCTAAATTTTCATCAACTGTATGAGGTAGTACAAGTCTGTACACCTTAAGAATACTCCCCTTTTCCTAAGAAAACTACTCTATCTTCTGTAGAACCTACCAATTTTCAATTATAAATAATTTATTAAGAAATAATAGGATACATGGCACATGAAATCACCTTTTTACAGATTTATTTTACCCAAGGAGGTTGTACATGTCATTAAATGCTCTTTTTATGACCTTTAAATGGCTCAAAAAGTCATCAGGATTAAAATGACTAAGACCAAGGCTAATATGACATGAAATGACATCAAAATACTTACAATACACCCTATTAAATAATAATAAACCCATAAAAACACCTAAATATAAATTTTTTTACCTTTAGGGGTCCCAATTTGACCTACATGGTCAAATTTGGTCAACAATAAACTAACCATTATCTCATGCTTAGATCATGTTTCTAGAATTTTTAAATATTTGAATGTTTTTGAATTTTGTTATCATTTGATTTTTTTGTATTTTTAAAAATATTTGAAACATGAAATCATGTATCTAAAATTAGGTCATCTTCATCAAGATTAAAATATTCATATCCTAGTTTTTTTTGAAGATATATAATTACATTGCTTCTTCTTCTTATGGTTCTTATTAGTCCAATGATGTGTATTATGTTGATTATAAAGATTGTGCTTTTGTATTGTACACATCACCATTATGTCAAATTGTAACAATTATTTCTTCCTGTGATAATGTGAGATGCTAGTTGGTTAAATATACTATAACTTGAAACTATTTCAACCAAAGTTGTCCTAATGTGAAGAGTACTTTGTATTTATGAGGCAAGACCCATATGGGTATATTGAACACCTTTGGTCCAAAATATATTGGTTAAAATATATATCCACTAAATTCTAATCCTATAAATTTAGGTCTCAATGGTGTAAACATCTGACACTACATTTGCATGATGTATATTATCATAAAAAAAGAACATTTTTAGTACTCATTTTCCATGAATATATTAGTATTCAATGGCTCTTGTCTAGGATGCTTGCCATTAATTATTGATGTATATATCACCTTTATGGGATATGATGTTATTTGTTCTTTTTAGTCCTATAAAATCCTAATAATTCATTTATCCTTGTAATTTTGAATATACTTTTGCATTGCTTCTCAATATTTTGTTTTATGTCTAGTGATTTTATGATAGCTACAATATGCTTTGCCTTTTTGATCTAAAACATGTCCCATGGCTCAATGTTGAATAGATGATAATGTGAAATATTGTGATATAGTATATATTTTAATACTATACTTACTATATCTTGAAGTTTTATTAGTTGTAATGGTGTTAGAATCTTAGAATCTACCATCTCCACATTATTTACGACATTATATTACTCCTTCTTTGTCCAAGGTTTATTGATCATTTATTTTTATTGGGATTGGTGCATGATAGTATTACAACTATGTTTCAAATTTAGGATACATTCATGGTCGATCATTGATGATTTTCATTTATCTATAGAGGATTGTGTGTCCATAGTAGTTTATGATTTATCCTTCTTTGATATGTACAGATCATCGCAATGTGTTCCAACTCCAAAAATTGTGAATAATGTATGAGATAAGTATTCTTACAAGTAATAAAATTTTAACTTTCATTTCTAATCATCTATCATATCTTCCATGTTGATATCTTCATAATTTTTGTCATAATGATCTTTAACCATACCATATTGATATTCTGAGTTCACTGGTAAAGGAAGATCAGAATAAGTTGTGGTTATTCTGGATTTACTCGTGATTCTTTTTATGCCATGACATGTGTTAAAATCAGTTCAATTTAATTTTTTGAACTTGATTCACCCACCCCATATGTACGCATCTAGGTTATTAAAATAGAATACAATGGAAAAATAATGGTATGATCTTCCAATTACAAGTGTGATTGATCCTCATTAGTAATTTGAGTGAATTTGTAATATCTGAATGGATCTTCATTTTATTGGTTATGAATAAGAATAACCTTCATGCATAAATTTGACTCATTTGTGTAATGTCAAGGGTAGCACTTCCATATAATGTATCCATTATCACCCAAAAAGTAAGTTATAATGTAGCTGATTACACATGACATGGAAAATAATAGGTACTACTTTGGGGCCTAATATCATATCTAATGAAATGGTTTCAATTACTTTTCATGGAGTATTATCAAATATTTTTATGCTATGATCTGATTTTTGAATAGTATCCATGTTGATCCCCAATATTTGTAAGAAGATAATGTTTAAATTTTTTAATCCAGACTCATTATCTACCAAATACACACTTGACCAAGTTATTTTGTACTTTAACTTGGATAAATAATGGAAATTTTTTCTCAATTACATGTTGTGATGGTAAATATTATTTATTAAAATTTATATCTTTATCATTTTCTATGAATGAGTTTTTAATAACATAAAATGATGTAGGTTGCATAAAGTTATTTCTTACAACACCTTGTACAATAGATAATTTTAAATTGTTGAGATTTTAAGTAACTCCAACATAAAAGTTTTAGCATGAGTGTTCTTAAGTTGATCAATAATGTTGTAACCTTTAAGTTGGTTGGGATATATTATAGGAGGTAGATGGGGTTGAGGTGGAACATGTTGGCTACCTTTGTTATATCTCACATGGTGGGGCACCCTACCTTGTCTAGTGTTAACAACATGGACCACATAATCTATAATAATCCATGGACAAATAATGGGAGTAGGATAGTAGCTATTATAACCTTTAGGTCTCAAGGGAGGAGGAGTGAAGTGGTTCATGCATTCCATTTAGCATTTATTTTTAACAATAGGAATCTTAGATTGGATATTACAATAATAGGATTGGTGAAAGGCTTGGCATTGTTCAATGGTAACCTTAGCCTTATTAGTGAATTTGGGCTTGATCTTAATCACCCATTTGTCTACATAATTGATTCAAAGAATATATAAACTCCATGTAGAACAAAATTTAAAGAGTAATTTCATTAATTATGTCAAGAAATAATGTTCATTCAACATGTTTATGATTAGTGTGTATTATTAAGGAAAGTTTAGGAACCCTAAAGCTGAAATGTGAAACCCTAAAAAGATAAAACCCTAAGGGAAAATCTAAGGTTTTGCACTACTTGACATGTTTATGGACTCACCAATATGTTTTACCCTAATTTATATTAATGGGTTAGATTAGTTTTATTAATATATAAATTTGAAATATAATTTAGATAAGTAGATATGATGTTCAAACATATATCTAAATGTAAATGATTGGCAATTGATTTTTTTGATTTGACAAGGACATATGCTAAATATGGAAAGTAATAAAGAATATCATTATACTTATATTTTATGGCTAAGTACCTAGCTATAACTATATTTTGGAAGTGGAAATTAAGGATAAACATGCCTATGATTCACTTCTTTAGGAATTGCGCTTCTACTTAAGTTGGGTCAATTACACAAGATTGGCTCAATATAGATGGTCAACACTATCTTGATGGTCAGTAAAAACATGTTGGAAGTGGTGCATAATGAGTTTATGATAACCTAAAAATATATTCACTTGATTTGTGTTTATGATCTTGAACTTTAATGACACACCCAGATCTATAAATTATCCTCCTTTGCCTTAAAACCTTAGATGTGCTTTTTAGGCTAAAAATATGGAAAAATAAGGTAAGTATAATTGGGTAAGCTGAACCCAATCACCATTTCCTAATGATTAGTCACTTATTATGTATCTAATACTCAAAGGAGGGAAATTAAACCACACATAGTTATCCCACCTAGTGTGGTTGTGAAATTATGCTCTTGTGTTATGTATAGGCAACCAATGAGTGGATTTGTTACTTGAAAATGCTTGCTTTGACTTGTATTTTGAGTGCTACAGACTTGGATTATGACTAAAATTAGTGATAGGTATACATATGAGGGAGATTAGGGCAGATTTTATCAGTGTATAATAGTGTATTTTGCTCAAAACCATATGTCTTCTAATTTGGGCATGTTAGCTTGAAAAATAGGGGTTATTGGGATAAAGTGAATTTGATATAACATCATATACCTATTTTTAAATAATAATTACCTACATACTAATATGATCTAAATAAGGCCTCATACTGATGTATTTCACCTTATGTGGGCTTATGTGTGAATAATTGTGCAATATGATTGATGTAAGTACATCTAGTGATATAGCTTATAAATTGAATAACATTTCTCATGGACTACTAATTTAATGATTTATAACTATAAGAATATTTTTCTTATGATTTATTTTGAAATAGGGAAGGATATGTCAGTATAGCTCAATTGTGAAAATAATTTTCAGTAGTGTAGTGTGAGCTTGAGAGGTGTTTGCTAGCTATATAATGAATGAAATTTTATTTGTATTTATACCAATTTTTTTGAAATAATATCATGGGAGGTTAAAAAAATATAAATAGGTTAACCCTTACATATCAAGAGATTTTTAATTTTATCTTTTGGAAGGTAGGGACACTAGTGTTAGATTTGGGACATTAGCGTCGATCTTAATGTCCTAATCTAGATGTTAGTTTCTTATAGGATAAAAACATATTAATCATATATAATTATCTATGCAAGATGAACAATAGGTTATATATATATTAAAGTCTAAAAATGATCTACATCATCATAATGTTAGGGTTGGACTATAGGATAATTAACCAAGCATAGATAAATGATGAACATGAGCCTTTAAGCAATGAGGAGGTCATAAACTGAAGGGTTGAGTCATGATTGATATTTGTCAAGTTTAAAATATTTGTATGTCATATAAAATCAGATTTTAGTATCTACACATATAATACCATGTATCACTGTTGATAACTATCTAATGTATTGGGATGTGTCCAAGCTTGTCAAATACCATATCCACCATATTAAAATATCCACACATAATCTAAGACACATATACCAACTTTTAAATGATACAACACTAAAATACCAACCTTTATATCAAATTATTAGAGGCATAAATATTATTAATTCTAAAATATTAGTTTTTAATGCTAAGTATAACTTAAAGGATTTGATGAGAGGGGACACATACATGATCAACATAACTTGTCCACCATTTTGAATCAATAAAAGTAACTACTCATCGGTGACTAGGATCATGATTGCTAGTTATAAAAATACTGTCATACCAAAAAACTTATTGACATATGTGAGAAAAACACCAACGTTATTGATTTATTATAGACATGGAAAATATAGATCTATAAATTGCTATAAAAAATCACTCATAACATAGTTCTTAGGTGGGTTTGTGAAAGCCTATATATTCCATGTAAAAATTCATACTTCATTAGGATTTGTGACATATCCTTAGAACCTAAGCCTTGAATGAGAACATAACTATTCTATAAATAATGTTTTTAATTATTTTTCAAGTTATCATGAAGCTAAAAAAAATTGATTATCTATGATGCACTCTCTATTTTCTAACTAGTGAGGTAGACTATGATAATATAGAATAGACCCCTTACAAAGAAAAACAAACTAGACAACTAGATATAAATCTAGCATAACTTATTGACTAGTTTCTTGAGAAATAAAGATAATATTGAAAACTAAAGTTGTGCTTTAAAGCTTCAGTTTAAATGTAACTTTGTAGGATTAAAATTATTTGTGAAATTATCCAAAGATGATTGAGATTTTTGCATGATATACTTGGAAACTTCCTACATACTAGCACCTGAATGTAACTAAGTCTTGACACTATTGTTTTTCCATTTGGTGTACTCACATTATGGTTTGCACTCATACCCTTGATTCATCCATATTTTCAACTACCAAAAATGGTAAAACCATCCTCAAAACTAAATAAAAAAAAATTATATTTGAGGTTTTGAAACTAATTTAGTTTGGTTTACCAACTAAGGGTAATCTCTAATTTATACTCAAAATATTGACGAAAAAACAAATGTTGAGATGATTAACAAAAAACATTAACTAAACATGTCAGTTATTCCCTATTTTAATGTTTATGGTCTCCATAAGGTCATGTGAGAGGTAAATCTCAATGTATATTTATTTTTAGGATGGGACAAATATAATTTATTCATTTCATGGAAATATTCATTGTGTCAAGATGACCAATAAATTAACCACAAAACAAAGGAAGACCAAGGAATTCAACCTATATTGGAACCTCAAGGGCCATGATCCATGTGCAACCTTTCATCCACTTGAATTTGTATAATATTACTCACTCCTATTGCAAACTTGATCTCTTCACCCTTGAGAAATCTCACAAGTATAAAACCTTGTGATAATGCTTGACATAGACAAAACCCATAGTATTCCACATAACTCTCACTTAATTTTTAGTTCACCCATCACTTTGTGATCTTTTATAAGTAATGAGGTACCTTCTCATATTTACTCATGTATTTATAGGCATGACACTCTCTATTTTTTTAGTCTTGAAATGTTTGTAGCACCATACAATCACTTCACAATAGTCATAGCTTCTATAGTTTTCTACACCTCAAGTTACAATGCTTGTAACTTTTTTAGCCTTGCACTAAATTTCATGCATAGTGTTCACATCTTATATAATATTTAACATCACCTTGTAACATTGTAAAACACCATCCACCTAGTGGATTGCCTCTCTACATGTAATTTAGTAATGCAAATCCATGCATGACTGTATACATTAGTGTTTGCTTGATAATATTTCATTGCCATGTAACATGCCAAATGGAACACTCTACACCCACACCATGTTATAGAATCTTTATATCATGCCATGTGTGGATGACAACCATCACCCAGTCAGGTAAGATGAATCATATTTTTAATGTCTATTCCAATAACCCTTATCAGGTGTAACCATTATATTATAATTCATACATGTATATATAAGTATTATAAATATGCACATGAATAGTGAATATATGTTTTTGCTACCTATACATCCATATATTCAAGAGATCACACAAAAAAAAGGATTTTTTTCAAATTTTCCTTAGTACTCAAACACATGTAAAACACTATATTATTTCATACTAATCTAGGAAATCAACAAGTAAGTATTAATCTTCTAATACAATATCCCCCAGTCTTAGCCTTACCAGATCACTATACACATCTATATTTTTCCCTATTTTTTATATTGAATATAAGTTACATTTCGGATATCAATATTCTACTTATCTCAAATGTGTTTAGGAATATTAGTCTAGTTAATCTATCTTTTGCATTCTACAATCCACCACTCATCTCAAATTGTGGATTTTTCCACTGCACACCCAACCATGGGCATCTCCATGTGGTTTTTGTTGACTACGCAAATGGGAATATATATATATATATATATATATATATATATTAAAAAAAAGAATATAATTAGAGAGTTACAAACATACCAAGGGCCTTTTTTATAAAATAATAGAAACATGTTGACTATCAACAAAGTGAAATAAATATAAAACTTTGGTCATATTTTTGATTGCATCCAATTTAATCCCAAAAACCTTCCAATGATATTGCACCTAGGTTTTTTAGCATACTCTCAAAACAAATTCTCCTAATAAAATACCCTAATAAAGTAATTTTTTCTAACCATTTATAAGAATTATCAAAATTAGGAATATGTAAAATAAAATCAATCAAAGATTGAAAATAATTACCTCATATAATACTTTGGAATAACATTTTGAGGATTCTTAGCTAGAGGGATCATTTATAACAACTTTAAAGTCAAATATCGCAACTTGAAATATTGAATTATCTATGCAAGGTTCCCTTAAGTAGGCCAAAGGGCCATTAATATGCATAGAGATTTAAAAAATTAAAAAATAAATGCAAACAAATGATAAGAGTCTTATTTTTTAATGGAAATTCCATTTTAAACACCATTCCAATCTCAAAGTAAAATAATGGTGATAGGAATTAAACCTAAGAGATCTCATTCTCCCAAACATCCATTTTTTCCACCCTAAAAACTTTGGAAATATAGATTACCTCAAACTAGTATTATAAATGAACTTAAATTAAGGAGGTTAAATTGTCATCATCCTTTAACAAAAAAAATAAATATTTATCTAGATGCATCAAATAATATACCTTATTCAATGTAGTGACATGGACTAAGGGATATCCATTCTCCTGAATTCACTTGAGACTAGAACCCAGCCTTGTCCCTTTTATTTCATGTATCTACTAAGATGTTATCATCATTTTTACACTGATAGGCTTAACATATAGTGTGATAGACCTATGATTTATATATATCATCAATGGTTTTAGTTTGTTTTGGTGAATATAAAAATGACTAGATCTTGTTGGTGCTACCACATGGATATCATTGAAACCAACACACGGATATGATTTACATTTATAAATATTCATAAGTGAATTTGGTATGCATTGGTAATAAACATGTGTTAAATATGATACATGTTGGTAGATATGAAATAGTTTGATCTTAAATGTCATTAGTAGGATTTGTTGGTTGCCAATCCTCTAATGACACTCACATGTTGGTAAATATTAAATCTCACAATGATGATTTTTGTATAGGAATGGATGGTGTAATAACCCTATTTTAATAATTTTGAATATGGTCCTATGCAATAGTGACATTAATATTTTTATATTATAAATGTAAAAACCTTAACTATACTTATGAAATAATAACCATGAGAGAAAATAGACCAAAGCTTGTAAAAACTTTTAGTGTAGTAGTGTATATAATGTTGAAGCCATGTGGTATTTATTATTGAAATATATTATCATGATAAATTGGTAAAATTATTTTTATTTTTATATTTGTCTATATATTTAATAGAAAGGAACAATGTTGGAAAAGATTTTGTATAGGTTTTGACTGGATAACGTTTGATGGTTTTTTTAGTCCCTATAAAAATGACATTTTTTTGTTTTATGCCTAAAACAATCTTTATGCTTAGTGGTGCATGAAAAATTAAGGGATTAACATCAATTATAAAAATATAATAAACCCTATAAAATTATAAATATATGGTGTTTTCCTTTCTTCTTATGATAGTTATGGCTACAAAATAGTTGTGCGGTCTTAATTCTCAATTTTTATGATAAGGTTTAATATTTGATAGAATGCTTCCATATTTGTGTATATTTTTTGAATCCAAGGTTGAGAGGTAAGATTTTAATTTTTTATATTTTTATTATGACATATCTTAATGCTGATGAATTGTCTAACACTTTATTATTTTGAAAGTGGATGGATTCTTGTAGCTTTGTGTGATGAGCTAGAACATAACAATTCAGATGATATTTTTTAGACATAATTGATTGATATAAAGGCCTCTTTATATGCAGGTGAAATACATTTGGCTACTTAGTGTGTTGTGACATGGTATCATATCAAGAATAATCCATAACTTTTGACCTAGGACATTATTTGAACCTACTTTAAAAAAAAAACATCAAAGAGTTTCATGCAACTGTAAGTGGAATCATTCACTTAGTGAGTTTTTATACAAGTTTTAATCCTAAAAGGATCATCTAAATGATAAAAATTGCACTTTAAGTTTACTTTTTCTATTTTTTGATTTTTATAAATTTAGTTTTTTGACAACTAGACATGAACTTGTAGTTGTATGTCACTTTCTGACTTATTTTAAATATGTATAATAATATGCGAGCTCTATAGTCCCATCCGAGCTTACATGAAAAAGCTCCTAAAAATAAAAAGGTTTAAAAACTTCTAAAAATAGCAAGTTTAATTAACTCTACGATTATATTTTATGATAATGGTATTTGTGTTGTGAGTGACAAATATATCTTTGGGTTATGTAAAAATAAAATAAATTATGTATCCTAACTAAGAATTATAATTCTCTTTTGCCTATTCAATTTTATTATCTTTAATTTAGAATTTATGTGCTCTTGGCACTATCATCTAGTAACAGATTAGGTTTAGCTTTGGAAATAAAATTGAAGATAATATTGTGTGTAAATTTTTCCTATGTTTAAAATTTTAATTTGGAAAAATAAATTATTTTTGAAGAATACGTTTTTGAGAATAAATATGGAAATAATAGGAGGCTATGCTCAAATGAACATGACTCTACAATTTTTTTAGATCACAATAGAAAAATCTTATATTAAATATTGTAGGTCCAATAGTAAAACAAAGAGGAGATGAAAGTTATGAAGAAAGCGAACAAGAAGTGGAGACTTAATAAGAGGAGGAAGAACAAAAGGAGCCACATTAATTAGAATAAAAATTAGTTAGGGTGTAAGAATGAAAGAATAAAGGAATTAAGAATGATGTTTTAGAGTATGGAGGCTTTTAAAACTAGAGGAGTTGATAGAATAGTTGAATAGCATGGAAAATAATTTGGAGTTATAAAATATGGTGGAGGAGAAGAAGGTGACTTTTTAAATGCCAAATTGAAGGGTAACAACATGATATGGTGGGATAATTTATAGAAGGAAATACAAAGGAAGTGTAAGCAAAAATTCAAGACCTTAAATGGAGAATACATTGAGAGAAAAATTCTCATGTGGACTATTCATAAACCCTCTACAAAATATCTCAAAACCTGAGGCGAAAGGAGTATAATATATATGACTACATAGATGAATTTTACAAGCTACCCTTCGAGTGGAGTTTGAATAATTAGAGGAAAAAATTCATGCAAGGTATGCAAATGATTTGAAGTTTTATATTCAAGATGAGTTAATGATGCAGAGCATCATTCAAAACTATCACCCTTTATCAGAATGATGAGTTAATGATGCAAAGCATCATTCAAAACTATCACCCTTTATTAGAAATTTATGAATTTTCTCAAAATTCACACCTTTCCTCTCACTGTTAAGTGGTTGCTAATATGTTTCACAGGTTATTTAGGGTCTCATTGACCTCTACATCACACATCAAACCCTTCCATATCTCATCTCACAACTTTTTACAACTCTATCTATTCTCCATCTTACTCCCCTTTAATCATTCATACTCTTATTGATCTCCACTTTCCTTCAAGCTTCTTTAAGTCAAATGACTACAGATCTATTTAGGTACATACACATTATTGATTACTAACAACTTATACTAGATTTAACAACCTTAATTAAATACTCCTTATGGTATTTTTTAGACCATCGCCTCTACTCAATATTTTTGTAATTCTTTTGATCTCACTATGATCTCAGTTAATGTAGGCAGACCCAAGAAACTCATTCCTTTATATCTTCATAATTTGGCTATTAACTTTGACTGTTAGTGTGAAAACCTAATAAGGATAATTCCATGTAAACTTTATCTATGGGAATTAAACTCAATCTCTTAGAGAACTCAAAGTGCAAACAAAACTTGAATGCACCATTTCAAATAGTTATTGTTAAATTATGCATGCACTTACATAATACAAAAATGCCTTTTAAATCTTGGAATCCACTAAATAGCCTTTAATAACGTTAAAAAAAATGAAATTCCTAATAATATTATACTATATACTTTGAAGTCGACCGTATTACCACTGTAGAACTGTGTGCATAATGATCCACTGCCTCTCTAAAATGAGATGGTCAATATCAGTTTCCAAGATTTCTATGAGTTTTAAAAGATTTAACAAACTAATTTAGGTCTATGCTAATAAAGAAAAAATCTCAAAACATATATTGGTTCAAAAATAAATTTCATAAAGACATATCATGCCAAACACAAAATTTATGGTTCTTTAAGTCATTGCAAGATTCACATGCAATTTTTTCATTAGAATACATACACATAGAGTTTGGTTTTAGAACTCAACATAAATTCATGCATTATAATCATAATGGTAGTATTTTTTCTATCTTAATGATTAATTTACCTTACACACATTATTTATTCATTAGAATCTCCACTTCAGATCTCTGTTCTACCTTTTCCCTATGATTTGCATACTTTATGAACCTGCGTACTTTAAAAACAAATTGATACATAGATATGTAAGAAAGACTTAGACATATTTATAAAATGACCCTATAACTAACCAAAATATAATGTAGTATAGGTTATATCTATTCATGGTCCATCAAATTATAGAAACTAAATATACAACCTACCAATAGTGCAATTACACCAAAATTTGGGGGTTCGTAACTACAATTTCTAAACAGGGCCTTTCACTTATTTCACTAAACATGTATTCTCAAAACAAGAGTGAAATATATTTTAGAAACATTTAAAATAATTACTAATGTCATTCAATTAACAACAAGATGTATATAGTCAACATACCAAAGCAACAATACCTAGAATAAGAATTTGTATTCACTTATTTGATAGAGTCTGTATCATTATCCACCAAACAGGCATTTCTCTTTCTTACATTCTTTCAAAGTATTGTCTCAAACATACGTTAACTCCTAAACTTACTTGGGAATAATTCCACCTCAATATCTCATTCAAAAACATTACATATTCAATCTACTACAATAACAAATGACCACCATAGGGTCTACACATATCTTTTCATATATTTTCATTCAAAATAGGGGTTTTTCATATTCCAATCTCCCCTTTCACACAAAATTGAAAAATATTCTCCCATTAATGTATTCAATGGAATCACATGCTCACTAAAAACAAAACTAACTCCAAGACTCCTAATAAGAGGCATAATTGAATCTTGCCAACTTTCCCTTTGAATGGTCATTGAGTTACATGGCATGATTTGTGTCTTTTACACATGTTGACCTTTATATGACTTAAATATATGCTATAGATCATTTCAAAGACCTATTGTAATTACAAAACACATAAACACACTTATACATCTTAGAACCTCCATAAAATACATCAAAGTCCTTATATAAGGCTAACCAACATTTGAATTTTCAAATAGTGTTTTTGGTGGGAAATGCCATTATTCAAATTCTATGCATGTTTTAGATCATCTATACTTCACATATAGACTAATTAATACCTATAGTACTTATAAACCAACTATTAGACCATCTATATATAAAAATTAAATAATTTTGGGGTCCTCATGGGATGCCCTTGCATCATAATACGAAGCTTAGAAATATTTGTCATATGTGTTTGAGTAATCCACTTGGTATATGCTACTACTTGAATGCATTGAACCTCCTCATAGAAGGTATTTTCCTCCACTTACCTCTCATAGATGTGTACATGTTATTGGGCCCCACATTTAGGCCTTATTTGATTCATATTCATACCTACACAAGAAACAAAAATGTTAAGCAAAATATAGTTGTTGCCATCTTCAGCCTACCTTGATGGTGTACACCAATCTTCCTCTTCTTTAATATAATCCACCTTCTCCTTCTCTCCACCTTCAACTACAACTATAAGTATGGACTCTTAATCCTTTACCAATGCTTCTTTTATTACCCATTCCATTTCATGCACAACTAGTGCTTTATCCTTGCATACCTTATATTTGTTTACATGTTTATTTTGATGTTGTAGATCTTCAACATCTTGAATACCCTCAATATCATATATATGCATGGGCTGCATGCTCTCTTCCATTATCTAATCTCCTTGGTTAGCTAATTGTCTCTCAAAGGTCTGTTGTATATGACATAGTTTTTTGACATTATCTTCTTGTTCAAATTTATTCTTTAAACATCCAACCATTCCTTCTTTGTATGCCTCAATTACTTTATGTTGCATATGCTTCTTTGCCTTATCTTTTGCCTACTCCTTACCTGCATCTTCATTACAAAGCATCATATTAGAAACAATATTTGGAGCCTTCATGTCTTTCTCATGGGTTTCCTTCTCACACATTTTAACCTCTAACTTTCACTTCACTTGTTTGGTATTTATCCCAAAACACTGCTCATCTATCTCAGCTACAATATCCATCATTATACTACTATCCTCTTTCACATGAGATTGATTGCCCATCTTGTTCTGGTTATCTTCTTCCTTGAACACTCTCTTAGGTGATGTAACTTCCTTTATTTGAAAACTATTTGCTGCCACCTTACATTCTTCACTCCTCATATCAACCAAATCCAAACCACTTACCTTATTTTCTTCTTTCTTGGGTGCTTTGACTAAACCAAATATTTCCACTATTTGACTCCAATACTACCTTATTATCATCATCATGATCCTATTATCTCTTCTATCTTCTTCACCTTTTAATGAAATAAGAATATATTTATTTTCATGCTACTTAATAGTATATGTTTTAGCTTGATTATCATGTATGGCATGATTATCAAATTGACATGGCCTCCCTAACAATAAATGACACACATCTATAGGCAAAATATCACATAACACTTCATATTTATACCTTCCTATCTAAAACTCAACCCAACTCTATTCATTTACCAGTATTTGATGACCCTTATAAACCCATGCAACTTTATATGGTTTTGGATGTGGCATCCTCTTCAATCTCAAATTTTTCACCATCTCCAAATAAATAATGTTATTAGTAATACCTCCATCAAACACCAAATTACATACTTTACCTCTTGTCTTGCATCTACTTCTGAATATACTTCTCTTTTGGGTTGGTTCCTTAACTTGATTTTGATGCAATAAGACTCTTGACATGAGTAATGACTCATTCATATTATTCCTCCTAACCTCATTCTCTTTTATCTACTACTACATATCATTTCTCACATTTCTTGGACACTTTGCTACCCTATGTCCTTCTCTATGGCAATTCCAACATTACCCCTTAAATCTCTATCTTCATCCTTGTCTCATTGGACCTTAATCTTTCCTCATTCTACCATCTAAAAATATTCTAACCTACCTTGCATGGTGCTACCCCATGCCATTTTCTTCAACTGTTGCATGTGTTTGTGGTCTTTCTTGTACCAGCTCTCTATTATCTCTCTCATTCATCATTGCTTGTAAAGGTACTAATTAAACTTGTTGCTTATCATCACCTTCTCCTTATCTTTATATTCTTTATTCTCTCTCCTTGAGAACATATTTAATGGCCTCCATCCTCACCACTAATGGAGAAATCAATTGAGTTACCTAGTCTACCATCCACTTGACCAAACCGTCATCATCCCTATTAGCTCTCTCCATAGAGCATTATCTTTGATCATTTGTACTGAAATGTAATTTAAAACACATATTGTCAAATATTTTCCATTACTCTTAGAATTTTCCCTCACTTTGATACCAAAATGATGCAGATCATATACCAAGACTCGCTCACTCTTTTCCTTAACTAAATATGTACTCCTTGAGCAAATACTTAACTCTTCTTTCTAAGGTTCACTTCTTGTATCATGATCGTATGATGAAACTAAGATTCACTTGTTTTAATTCTAGTTTCAATGGTATTAAAAATTATTATATAGGTATTTGTAATCCTCTCTTTTCAATCACCAACTTTGACAACCTTTCTAGGTTTCAACCCCTTACTTTACTCAACCCTGTATACCCTCAACACACTCCTACTAGCCTTATTTTTGGACTTTTAGACCTTGTACAAAATTGTAACTTAATATATTTGAAAAATAAATATTTTTTAGATACCCTCTATCAATAACTATCTACCCATGCAATTTTAAGTCCCATCTTATTTTGATCACCTTTCTAACTCTATTTATACCTCTGTTTAGGCCTTTAGGTCTCCTAGGGCCCAATTTTTACTCAATCTTCAATATAGGTACCAAAAAATATATAAATATAAAATAAATGTTAAAATATATTCATAAACCTTATTCATAATATTTTCACAAATTTTAATCCAAAACTAATGATGAGAACTCACTAAACTGCCCAAACCCTAGATTAGGACTTTCTAGTGTTCTGCTACAGTCGAGAGCACAAGTAATTCACTTACCAATGTTTGTAGGGGTTTAAAATATTATAAATTGATTTATAATGTCTATATTAATATAATACAAGTTACCAAATCATTATGTGCACTCTATAATCCCATTGTTACAACTTTCCACACTAAGACACACTTGACTGTGTATGTAAATAGATGTCTACAGGTCTATAATGGGATTTTAACCTCCTATCACGTTATTTCCTTTTAAAAAAGTTAAAAAAACATAAAATGTATGTAAATATACTTAAAAAACATTCCAAGCACTCTATGATCAATTTAAAGTTTACTCTTTCCTTCAAACACATAATCATAGTCCATTCCATCGAACTCTTTGAAAATACTCTTTATTTCAAAATACTCTTTGTTTCAAACGAGTCTTATCACCCTAAGTCAATTTAAAACTTCAATCACATGAAATACAATCTACCAACCATTTCTTTAAACTATGTTGATAATGTGGGTCTGCAATTAAAGAATCTCACCATACACAGGGGACTACTTATGTCTACCTAAACTCCAAATGTATTTTATACAATTTTTGAAATCTTACCCTCACAATAGGAGAAAAACCTAACTTATATCTTTCCAAACATGTTATGAAACATTCACATAGTCATTCATGTAACAATATGACGAATATCATATATAACTTGATTGCAATACACAAATAGGGTTCTCAATACATTCTATAGAAGAAGGTTTATCTTTTCACTCTTTCTTAAAATATATCTCTCAATCATGAATTCATCTAACCTTAAATCACACATATAAACAAATTCATTTTACTTTTCATTCTTTCTTCAATCTCAATACATGCATTCATAAAAAACAATGCAAACAACAAGATTTCAAAGACCTTCAGCAGAGGTCTTTTTCTTCATTCTTTCAACAACAAGGTTTTACAAAACTTTCATCATGTATTTATTAAAAATATTATCAATAAATTTTCCATCCTCTACACTCAAATGGAATCATATATCTCCCTCAAAAAAAAATGACTTCAAGATCCCTATAGAAAATGCATAACTATTTCTTGTCTAGCTTTTCCACATAGTCTTGTGGTTACATTTTCATTTTCTTGATTTTGACACAATTTGACTATATTAAACATAACCATAGGCAAATGATTGCCTAGTGGAATTTCTATAGTGTCCAAAACCTCTATAAAATTTTAACACATCTACCACCTTTAATTTTTTTTCAAAAGTCCTTAGACAAGACTTTGACACATTCAAATTTTTAAATAGGAACTTTTGGTGGGAAAATGAGTAATTCAAATTTCATGCACTTTAAGATCATCTAGACTTCACATATATACTACATAGGACCTCTAGTACTTATAAAACAAATATTAGACCATCTATAGACAAAAATGAAACCATTTTGGGGTCCTCATGGGATGCCCTTGGATTAGTTAAGAATGCATATAATCAATAACATGGAATATGTCTATCAACTAGATTTGAAGATAAAAGAGAAACAAAGTAGGTATGATATTTGGAGATCACCAATTGTGAAGAAAATAATTTCATATCCATTAAGGGGACTTGGTGAGTTTAATCTCACATGATAATAATAATCTTGTAGTAGGGAGATGCAAGAAGATGCCAAATACAAGTTTCCAAATCATCAAAAAGGAATAAATTTTAAGAAAGACATAGGTTATGGTGGTTTTAGAGGATGGAATTACCCACAAGAACATTTTGTTTATTATAGATGTTGTGAACAAGTATAAAACATTTTAGTATCCTCATTATCATACATAAGAGAAGACGCAAGAGAGAAACCAAGAGTACATTTGTTTGAAGCTAAGATACAAGAGTGAAATGCAGAAGTTGTAATATATGTAGGAGAGAATACTATTATAATAAGGAAAATAATAGCTCCATGGAAATATAATGTGTAGGATAAAGACAATGGTGACTTGTGGCTTTGCAAAAAAAAAAATTGAAAAAGGTTCACTTCAAGTGGAAAGTTATGTAAATTTATAATTGATAGTTGAAGTTGTGAAAAAATGGTTTCTAAATATATGATAGATAAACTAGGTATGCATTGTTAAAAACATTCTCATTCTCACCATAATTCTTGGTCTAAAAATGTAAATGAAGTTATTGTTGATAATAGGTGTTTAATAATTTTTCCATAGGAAAGACTTATTGAGATGAAATATGGTATGATGTTTTTCCAATAGATGTATGCCATGTGTCATTAGAAGGCCATGCAATATGATAGGAAATTAATGTGTGATGGAGAGATGAACACATACACATTTTGGGATGATAGTTCTATTACCTCTTAAGGAAGAAGAGTAGGTATAAAATATGTTGTCTAGATATAAATTTATCAAGGAGATAAATATAACAATATTTTTTAATGAATTAATGGCAAAGAATAAAGAAGCAAAGGATGTGAAAATACCAACATAATTATAAAATTTTGTTGAAAGAGTATGCTTATGTTATAGCTGGTGAGTTATCAGATGTTTTACCTCCAAAGTGATATATTCATAACCATATTGATTTACTTATAGGATCATCCCTACCTAACCAAGAAACTTATATGATAAGCCCAACAAAGCATGCATAATTGAAAAATAAGGCTACTGTATTGGTGTGAAAGGGTGTAGTGAGGGAGATTTTGAGTCCATATGCAATTCATACATCACTATCTCTAAATAAGTACGGAACACGGAGTTTGTGTGTAGATAATAAGACAATCAACATGATCACCATTAACTATATATTTCTATACTCTACCCATATGAGATGATGGATTTATTTACTAATATTATATACTTCAATAAGATTGATTTACAGAGTAATTAATATCAAATTAATGTTCAATAAAGATACGAATAGAAGATATCATTTAAGAGTATGGATGGTATATATGAGTGGATGGTGATTCCATTTGGATTGTTTAATGCATCCAACACTTTGATGAGGCTGATGAGCATTCTGATATGAGATTATATTGGTATGTTTTTAGTAGTCTATTTTGATGATATTTTTAATCTTAAATAGAATAAATAAATAAAACTTATGGTTTTTAAGAATGATACTATAACTATTAAGGAAGTAAAAAATCTATGCAAATTTGAAGAAGTGTAAATTTATATAAAAGATTTTGTTGATTTTAGAAAATGGTGTAAGAGTGGATGCAAATAAGATGAAATATTTTTTTGGGTGGCTTAATCCAAGAAGTATAACTGAGGTTAGAAGCTTCCATGGTTTAGAATTTTTTTATATAAATTTCATTAAAAAATTTAGTAGTATTATTATACCAATAACAGATTGCACATAGGGAAAATAATTTGTTTGGATAAGGGAAACCATATAATTTTTATAGTTATTGAAGCAAAACGTGACAAAGTTCATTGTTTAACATTACCAAATTTAGCAAGGTGTTTGAGGTGTATTTTGATGCCTCACATATGGGTGTTGATGTAATATTGAGTAAGGAAGAAAAGTTGATAACATACTACAATGAGAGTTTGATAAGATAGAGAATACATAATATACATATTTTATTGAATTTTATTCCAATAGAAAAGCATTGAGATATTGGAGGCAGTACTTAGTTCCTAATAAATTTATTATAATTATATACCATCAGGCCTTGAGGTATGTGAACACTTAGAAGAAATGAAATAGAAGGCATGAAAAAGGGGCATCATTTTTGTAGGGCTATACTTTTGGTTTGAAGCATAAGTTAGGCCCAAGTATAATCAAGTAGTTGATGCATTCAGTAGGCATGCAATATTGTTAATCATAATGGTGAGTGAAGAAGTTATATTTGAATTTATTAAATATATAAATGATAATGATCTAGAATTTGGAAAAATTGTATAACAATGTAGGTGCAGTTACTAAAATTTGGTCATGAATACTTGATAATGCAAATTTTGGCCCACTTTAATTTTAATTTACTTGAGAACTTAATCTTGAATTATTTCACCACCTCATTGTATCTTAAGTACTTTTATGGACATATTCCTTTTTAAGTCTCTATCTTATGCATATATAAATGTTCTTAATCACTTAAAAACCCTCTAAACATCTATATGGACAACCTAGATTCTAATTTGGCATGTTACCCTTTAAGACAAAATTGACTAGTATGGATCAATAATGGTAGTTAGTCTTGACCCCTATGGGTTGACCATTTCGTTGACCTTAATAACAACTAATTTTCAAATTTAGGCCCTCCCATATAGGTTGGTCTAATGTTTTAGGATAAGTAGTGTGAGGTTTTCTCTTTTTGGATTGCTATAAAGGAACATTTAAGTCACCTATTCAACCATTTCATAATTCGAATATTGAAACATACTTAAATTATTGCACACTAAGCAAAGATTCTATATTCTTATCAAATATAATTCTAATGATTGTAAGTAGTCCTTAGCCAAGTCAGGATCCTATTATATCCAAGTCAAATTAAAACATTATCAACTATATAAGCCATATCTAGATAAATACATGTAGCAAAAGAAGCATAATAACACAAAACACTCTATGTTAGAGAACTACATGGGATTGATTTATGTCTTCAAAGTATTGTATATGTAAGTAGTGATTAATCATCATGTGGGTGGTTGGGGTTAGCTCAACCCATTATACCCTACCTTTTTATTTGTAGGTTTTCAACTATTGCAAGACCTATTAGGGTTTCAAATTTGAATAACAATAATTTATAGGTCATTCACACACATCCAAAGGACAAATTTATGCACACAAACATCTCTTAAGTAGACATAGGCACAAGTGATTTTAGTTTTCTAAGTTTTAGTAGAGGCCAATATTTATCCAACAGGACCTTACCAATTGGTTGGTCTTGTCCCCTTCTTGACAATCCCGATCCTGAGCTCTTGCAATCATAGTTCTTGTGGAATATTTAAAATTAGTTTAAGTTAATTATTTTAGCTACCTATAAATCATACATATTCAAATTATAGATATAAAACAACTAGGTCATCTTATGGTGTTCAAATTTAAATATTTTTTATTCACTTAATCTTTGTCAATTTCATTGCTTTGCTTTCATTCTTATAATTACAAGTTATCTTACAATTTTTCTATCTTTCAAATAATTTTATCTTAATTAGAGTTAATATACCAATTAATTACAAATTTTAATAAAACATAGTGGTGGACCCAAACATTTTATTTGAGCATTGATTCAAAAATTGTATCTTAGGGTTTAGATAAATTCATAAACATTTGACACTAAAAGAAAATCATTTCAATCTTAGATCTAGTATGTGACACTAGGAGAATTTTATTCTGTTGTAAGATATAATATTTAACACTAAAATAAATTTATTTTGACCTTATATCTTGTTGTCCCTCAAAAATATCACTCATTTTTGAGACAACATATGAGCTATTTTGGTCCTGCAAGACAAAATTATCTCTTCCCATTTCAAAAAATTGTTCTAAACTTTCAAAATTGGGAATTATTCAAGCTTTTTTAGTTAAAGGACTAACATGTTCAACAAGTTCAATGGCTTCAACACGTGAGTTTAATCAAAAGAATAAGTTTCCAACACTTAGTCATTTTTAGGATTGGTTCAATGCCTTGGTTCAAACAAAAGAATTTATCGGCAAGCCTCTATGCAGTGTTTGAACTATTGAACCGTTGAACCTTGAACCATTTTGGTTCAACGGGCTCAATGGGTTCAAAGGTTCAACGTCATCAAACAAGAATTAAGTGCTTTCATCAAGGTTAAAAGTTCAACTGCTTCAAGTTCAACAACTTCAAAACACTCATCAAAGAGAAGAAGGCTTGAACCATTGAACCACTCAAGTTCAAAGGTTCAACAGGTTCAAAGGTTCAACGACGGTTGGTTCAACATAGTTTATTTCAAAGATCTTGGTTCAAGTGGTCATTTGAATAAATAAAAATGAAGGAATGAACCATTGAACTGTTGAACCAAAGTTGGTTCAAACAATCGCTTCAAGTGGCAAGTTTAAAGGAGTGCCCTGAAATTCAAAGAGACAAGTGCCCTTGCAGAGGGAATTTCCATGGCAAAAGTGACTAAGGCAAGAAAAGCCTAAAACAAAAGCCCATCAGAGCCCAGCGAATGCTACCAAGTGTCATCATTTGAGAGAATCTGAATGAGTCTCGTTGATATCTATAGTGTTTCTCAAGCTCAGCGGAAGCCACCATGTGTTATCTTTTATGAGACTCTCAAAAGGCCTCTAAAGCCTCTATAAGTTAAGTGGATGTTGCCACGTGTTCTCGCCTATTTCACAGTGGATGCTACCACATGTCACTTGTTGAGATCAACAAAAATTTGACTAAGGCAAAGCCAAAGCAAAAAGTGCCCTTGTGGAGGACATTGAATCAAGCTGAGTACACTTGCAGAGGGAAATGAGCAAAATTGGATATAGGGAATTCCTTTGAAAAAGTTCTCGTGGAAAAATGGTAAAGGGAAAAATCCTTTAGACTTTTTGTCTAAAGGAATTCACCTAGGGAAAAATCTCAAAATAGAAAACTTGAAAAAAAGCTATGGTAAAGTGAAGGAAAATTTCCTTCAAAAAAATTGTCCAAAAGAATTCCTTCAGACTTTTTGTCTAAAGGAAAAGTCCCTCAAAACAGAAAACCCGTCGAGGAAATAAAAACCCAAAAATCTACCACGTGTCCCTCATAAAGTTGCATCAGAAGCCACCATGTGTCATCTACCGAGACAATTTATAGTGACTTTCAAAGCAGTGGAATGTGCCATGTGTCATTTACAAAAGTAGTGAAATGTGCCGCATGTCAACATCCATAGCTTCTTCCTTTTATTGAGTAAAGATTGTGGTGGGTCCTAAGTGATTGGCTAAATTCAAGAAAAACGTGCCAAGTGTCAACATTTGAGTGAATCTAAAATAAGTCCTGAATGTTTCTATAGTATAGACAAAGCTTAGTAGAAACTACCACGTGTTCTCTTCCATAGGACTTTCAAAAATGTTTCTAAAGCTTCTATAGACAAATAGAAACTGCCACATGTCCCGTTGTAACTCCACAGAGCATGACAAGTGTCTGCATCTGCATCTGCATCTAATGTTTCTTATATGTTTCAAAGCTTCTTTTAATAAGCATCTCTCAGAGTCCCGTGGATACTACCAAGTGTCTTGATCTATTTTCTCAGTGGAAATTGCCATGTGTCAATTGTTAAGACTAGTGGAAAGTGACCAAAGAACAGAGGATCGAATTGAACCAAGGACCCGATTTAATAGACAAAAAAGGAGGAACGATGAAGAAAACTAGAAATATCCATGCATGAAAAATGTTTCTAGAAGTAGACTGCCAAGTAGACATTGGAGGACACAAACATCAATGGCGTGACCCATTTCTCTGCATTGAGAAAAGCAAATGGGCAAATACGCCTGATTCCAGCATATCTTCTTAACAGAATTTAAAATATATTGAATGAAACATGATGTGTTACTACTCCCCAAGTCTTTCTTGGAGGGCTATATATTAGACTCTCTCTTATTGTTTTAGGGAGATCTTTTTCTGTTATCAGAAGCAAAACTCTACCCAAATTGAAAGGCATTATTGAGACTTTGAGCTCAGATTATTCATCATATTTCTTTGTTTGAATCAGAAAGTAGGTTACTTTTAGATTTTGTGCTTTTATACCTTGTATCATTCCAAGAAATCATTCTTATTTCTATTTCCTAAATGTATTCTTGTTTATGCAATTTAACAAGCAGAGCTAGTGGAGGTGACAAAGAAGGTGTCCTGAAGCCAGTTACTTTCAGAGTTTGTGCTGTCATAATTGTCTTCAGTGTGTGTTTATTTTCTATTTCTATGTAAAGAACCTTGGGATGACTTTGTGCCCTTATTGTTCTTTGTATTTCACTCTTTGGTAGTTGAGGTGGAGACTTTGTGCCTCATTTCATCTTGTTTTGTGACTATACCCTGTTACAATTACTTATCATCACCAAAAAGATTCCTTTTGTATGCTAAACAACACTTCTGAAAGAAGAGGAGTGTCTCTGTCATTTCATCTAGATTTCTCCTTTGATTTGTGCACATCATCTCTGAAAAAGAGAGATGGATGGTTTATCCTACCCTTGAATATTATTATATATATATATATATATATATATATATATATATATATATATATATATATAGCTCCTGCATATCTACAGGGAACCTCCCTATGATGAGAGGATAGATTAGTCCCATTTTGATGTGGTAAACCTACACATTTGGCCAACCAATCTTCCTGCTATGGTTGATCAGACCTATTTTGTTTATCAGTATGTTGATTGACAAAATATTCACCCAACAGTTTTTGGTGACTCTACTGGCGACACCAGTAATTTTGTGTAATTTGAAGCCTCAAGCTTCAGATTGAAACATCACCTATGTCTTACCCATTATCTTTATACCCTTATCCATTATAGATTTTGGTGACTCGATTCCACTTCTTACCCATTATCATTATGGCCTTACTATCTTTATATATTTCTGTTATATAATCTGGTCTACAAACTAGATTCACTAGGAAAGAATGCGTAGTTTAAAGCCTCAAGCTTCAAGCTGAAGTAGTGTCAATTATTTTCCATTTTTATTTCACAATCTAACAGATCCACAGTATACACGAAGCTGAAGGGCTAAAGTTATTGTTGACCCTATATTCAAGTTGGTAAATCAAAGTAATTTTGATTTGTCTCCTTCACCATCTTGCCTCTAATAAACTAGGAGCTTTCCCCCTACTAAAGTCAGGTCTCCATTACCAAGCAAAGCATCCACATCTACTGTTAATAAAGATTTGCCAATAATTACCCCTCTAAGATTTTTTATTCCTCCTTTTCAAAGTCATTTAATGGTAGTTCAAGGCCCCTGGGGTAATTCTTTTGGTCCTCTCAATCTTACTCCACCTCTACATTTATATAGTGATGGGAAAGTTCACCCTGATGAACATATTACAGCCTTTAGCATAGCCTGTGGTGTAATTAGAGTGGAATTTGAGGACGTGGTAGTCAGACTATTTGTAGAAACATTACAAGGTGTTGCTAAAGATTGGTTCTACCACTTGCAGGCTCAGTCAGTAACTGACTGGAACACCCTCAAAACCAAGTTTGAATCTAGATTCAAACCTGTAAAAGATGCAGATGCCCTTCTAGCTCAGCTCACATAGATGAAGAAGGAGCCTCATGAACCAATGAGGGACTTCATAGCCAAGTTTGACAAACTGAAGAATAGGATCCCTATAATTGCTTGACCTACAGCTGAGAATCTCAAATGTTTCTTCATTAATTCTTAGTTACCCGAAGTGAGTTTCTTGTTGAGACATGCTAGTAAAATAGACCTTGCTGCAGCTCAAGATTTGGCCACTAAGGTAGAAGATGATCTCATCTTGGCAGGGAAGATAAGGAGAGATCCTAATAGAAATAGACCCTCATCATCTTGTGAATATCCATCTACAGGCACCACTAATCTAATGGTGCAAAAGTTGGCAAATGAGTTGCTTGCTCTCAAAAAGCAAATAGCACAAGGAATGTCTTCTACTCCATACAGAGATATGCCAGGGAGGACATTTCCAAATGAGTCATACCAGGGCATTGCTACCAGGAATCAAGGGTAGCTAAATAATCTTCCTCCCCCACAAGGAAAACTTGCCATTGAAGCACCCCCAGCCAATTCAACAGTGGGATATCTTGAAGCAAAATCGGATTTCTCTTTCTAGCCTGAATTGAGTTAAGAAAATGATGTTGATCTCCTTGCAGAAGGCCAAGAAGAATTAGCTAGTGAATCCAACATTGGTTTCTTGAACTACCAAGATGAACCCAAAAGTAAAGGAGAAGTGTTTGATGGATCATATACTATGTTCACACGGTCCAAGAACCAGTCAGCCCAATAAGCTGATAAAGAGAAAATAGAAGAGCAACCTCAACCAGCAATTTCAATTGCTAAACGTGGAACCTCTCTACCTTTTCAGACAAAGGACCCAGTAATCACCTAAAAGGTAAGTACATCAATTTCACCTTCACCTTTAACTTCAATTTCACAAATTAGTCCTTCCCCACCTATAAACTAGAAGGTTGAATTACCTTTCTCTATTCTTAGTCCAATTCAATCATTTGACATAATTGATCATGTCAAGAAAACCAAAATTCAAATGACTAAGTTTGAATATTTACAATCCAATCTTAAGTAGTTGGATAGGTTAGTTGAGTGTGTGAAGAATAAGGCCATCCTTATAGAACAAGATGTTAAGAAGATAACTCATGATTCCTCAAAGAACATGTCCATCCCAAACAATCTTGTCATTACTCCTCTTGTTGCCCCGAGAGAAATAGAACCTTTCTATGTTTCTTTATTGATAAATGGTCACAAGTTGAGCAATTACATCATTAATTATAGAGCTTCAGACAATGTCATGCCTACCAAAGTAGCAAAATCTCTTGATCTCACACTAACCAAAACATTTGGTAGATGTTTCTCCATGGAGAATAAGCAAGTACCACTGATGGGGAAAATCAAAGATGCCCAATTTGCATTTGCAGCCTTTCCAGACAAAAGAATCAAGATGACAGTTCTAGTGGCTAATGTTCTAGCTTCATACAGTATTCTACTAGGGCAAATTTTTTGCAAGGATGTTGGTAGAGAATTGAGCATAGACCTGTCTGAAGTGAAGATCCCTGTCAAAGGCATCATGTAGAGGATGCTTCATAAAAAAGAATCAAAATATATTGTCACTTAGACATCAGCCCCTGAAGCTCAAATTTTGTTTGAGTCTTTATCAAAGTTGTTGCCAGAATTTGAATAATGCGAATGTAATGGAGACGTGATCACATGAGATGAAGCTAGTGCACATCACATAGAAGCTAAAGCAATTTGAACTCATACAAGAAGATAAATTGCACAAGACAAATAGGATCAAACTCAATATATGATTAACATGTGATGGCCAAAGTGAAAAATACATATAGGAGAGCCCATAAGTAACTCCTCCACAAAAGGTGTTCAAGGCACCCCAATAATAGACTGTAACTCGTCCATGAAAGGTGGTGACAAGGTGCTAAGAATAGAGAAGTAACTCCCATCAAGGGAGTTACTTATGACATTCTTATGACACCTATGACACATTTATGACACTCATCTCCACATAAGCTAGCCTATCTTACAAATGTAGGAAAACTCCATGTATGCAAAAATATAATTTCTCTAATTAAATAATAAGGAAAAATAAAAACCTACACTAATACCCCCCATAAGCATAGCTTAGGTGGGCAGTGTGGAAATATAAAATGGGTCCCGGTAACTAGGCTTGATGAGGTACCCATGTACAAATGCAATCTCCCATAAAATAGAGAAAAGGAGAAAACCCATAAGAAAAAACTCCCACACAAAAGAGAGACATAAAAGAAAGGAAGAGGCTAGTGGCCCCCCTGAAGATGATGCTACTACAGATGTGGACCGCACCCCAAGAAGAGCTCATAGATGAATGAACTTGCTCTCAGTGAAAGGTTTGGTGAAGATGTCTGTAACCTACTCTGAAGACTGGCAAAATATCAAGTCAACGACCTGACTATGAATAAGCTCTTGAATGAAATGCATGTGAATCTATATATGCTTGGTCTGCTGGTGCTGAACTAGATTCTTGAAAATATAAATGGTACTCTGGTTGTCACAATAAATGATGGTGGGCTGCCTAATAAGAATGCCAAACTCAAAAAGAATCTCTTAAAGCCAAATAGCCTCAGTAGTTGCATTAACAGCTCCCCTGTACTCTGCCTCTGTGGAGATATAGCAATAGCATTCTGCTTCTTGCTAGACCAACTGATAGAACCAGAACCTAGAGAACAACTGTAACCAAAAGTAGACTTATGAGTCTGTGAATTGCTAGCCTAGTCTGAATCTGTATATCTAACTAAGTCAACCTTTATGCCAAATCTGTAATGAATCTCGTATCTATGTGAACCCTATATGTAATGCAAGATCCTCTTAGCTACTTTCCAATGTAGCTCATGAGGTTCCTACAATAATCTGGAGACAAGTCCCACTATATATGATATGTCGAGCTTGGTGTGAGTCAAGTAGATGAGACTACCAACAAGTTTTTGATACTGAGTGGCATCAACCAATGGTGAAGAACAGTCAACCTCAAGCTTGACTCCTAATAGAAAGGGAGTCAGAGATGGCTTGCAATCAACCATGTGAAACTGAGCCAATAAGTCAAGAGCATACTTAGGTTGTGCAAGAGAAATCCTTGAATCTAACTTTGAGATCTCATTGCCAAGGAAGTAGTGCAACAAACCCAAGTCTGTCATGTCAAATCTATCCTGAAGAGATGCCTTCATCACGATAATAGCTGATGAGGAACTCCTGATGATCAAAAGGTCATCAACATATAGAACCAAAATTAGGAGCAAATCATCCTGTCGTAAGTAGACATTGGGGTTAGAATGACACCTAGTGAAACCCGCTATGAGAAGGAAGGAATCCATCTTGGCATACCATGCCCAAGGGGCCTGTTTGAGGCCATAGATAGATTTCCTAAGTCTACATACTAAGGAAGAATCTTGAACAAATCCTAGCAGTTGCTTCATGTAGATCTCCTCCTTTAGGTCTCTGTGAAGAAAGGCACTCTTCACATCCATTTGGTGCACATCCCAACCATGTGTTGCGATAATAGCCAAGGTGAGTTGGATAGAAGTCATCTTTGCAACGGGTTCAAAGGTCTCTGAGGAGTCAATTCCTACCACCTATGAGAAACCCTTGGTGACCAATTGCACCTTGTACTTATCAACTGACCCATCTGCTTTAAACTTGGTTTGATATATCCACCTACATTGAACCATCTTTCTTCCCTTAAGAAGTGAAGTCTAATCCCAAGTGTGATTTTTGATTAAGGAAGAATATGCTTCCTCCATAGCACTATCCCACTCAGGTATCCCTAATGCTTCTTGAAAAGTCTATGGATCAAAAACTGAAGCAAAGAAGGCATGTGGATCTCCCTAAAAATCCCCCTATTATGTTTGTCATCTATGGGATCTCGTGCCCAAGTGCCAGTACTCTCAAGTGTCTGTCTGGCCCAAAGTGGCCTGAAAGTGGGTGATTTAGGTGCTAACTCCTCATCCTCTGACTGACTAGAGGTGGATGCCTCTGCATCATTGTCCTCACTGTCTGAACTCGAAGAAGAAGAAGATGTCTCTGGCTCAAGAACCTACTATGGCTGATTTGAATCTGATGAGGAACCATCATGAAGAAGTAGATCTGATGAGGGAGAAGAAGTGTCAAGTGTTGAGTCTCTAAGACTCTCCTGAAAATAGACACTTCTCTCGATGAACAACTCATGAGTGACTGGATCTAGAAGGTGATACCCTTTAATACCATCCAGATATCCTACAAAGATGTAAGGCTTGGAATGATCTAAAAACCCTAAGATGCTCAACATCAGGTTTCCTTTTATGCCAAGCTTCAAAGGGTGTTATCCCTTTCAAAGCTTTGTGAGGAACCCTGTTTTGAATGTAGCAAGCACAATTGATGGCTTCAGCCTAGTACTATGGTGCTAAGGATTTGGAGTGAATCATACAGCTACACATTTCTTTCAAGAACCTATTTTTGCATTCTATAACCCCATTCTATGAAGGACTATAAGTGATTATATGCTACAAATCAATCCCCTCTATGGTGTAAAACTGCTCAAACCTATTGCTGACATACTCCCCTCCATTATCAGTTTGAAGAACCTTGATGGATTTCTCACTCTATTTCTCAACAAGAGCTTTGATGTCCAGAAAATTTTCAAACACTTTAGACTTTTGTTTGAGAAAATATATCCAAGTGTACCTAGAGAAATCATCAATGAAAGTGAGGATGTACTTGGCCCTTGTGAAAAATGGTTTGGGAAACAGTCCTGATACATCACTATGGACTAACTCCAAAGGTTGTGAAGCCCTCCAAGCTTTGCCTTTGTCAAATTTTGCTTTGGGATGCTTCCCAAGGGAGCACCCCTCGCAAAGTCCTTTTGAGAATTAGACACGAGGCAAACCAATGACCATGTTATTTTTGCAAAGTTGTTCAAGGTAGTGGTAGTTAAGGTGGCCAAACCACTCATGCCATAATTTGCTAACTCCATCTAAATGAGTCAGCAATGTTGTTGGAGAAGAATCTGGTGCAAAATGTGAGAAGGTGTATAACCTTGCTTGGTGATCTGCCCTACCAACCACCACTGTAGTATCACTATGCAACTCCTTGATAGCCACTGAATCTGGTGAAAACTCAACTCTCATGCCTTGACCAATGTGAGTGATTTGGTACACTGATAGGAGATTGGTTGAAAGAGAAGGAACACTTAAAACATTATTGAATGTTCTTCCTTCCATTTCAACTGACCCTCTCCCTGCAATAGAAAGTGATGTGTCATCGTCTAAACTAATTGAAGTCATGTTATAAGGCTCTAAAGATGAAAAATAAATTAGTGAAGAGCCCATGTGGTGAGAATCACCAAAATCAATGACCCATGATGTTGTAGATTCTGTAGTTGCTATAAGGGCCTTGCCCTTTTCTTTCTCCTTACCCTTGCCTTTTGCCTTGGTAGAATCTTGGGTAGATGAATTCTGCTTGATGGACTCAAGAACACTTATGTTGTGCTTCTCTAGAAGATGAGTTAGGTGATCTATTTGTTTCTTCTTGCATTTGTGTTCATCATGCCCTGTCTTTTTACAATAGGCACACTTAACCTTCTCCTTCTTAGGTTTAGCATTGGAGGAGGAAGACTCAGTGTTGTTTTTGGCAGGATTGTTGTTTTCTTTCTTCTTCTCCTGGTCCTTATTATTTTTCTTCTTCTCCTTTGTTGAAGTCCTATCCTTACCATTTATAGCTATCAAAGCTTGGGGTTGAGTAGACTTCATTGTGCCCATTTAAATTAGCTTATCTTGCTCCCTAGTCAAGTTGGCAATGAATGAATCCAAAGAAGGCATTTTCCATGTAGTGCCAAGGGCACTTTTTGTGGCATGGAAAGTGGAGACAAACACTGAATTGCTTGGACCTAACTTTGTGAGAATAGAAAGGATGAGTTGATCATCTTTCTTCTCTATCTTGCATTCTTTCAATTGCAATCTAAGGGCCTTAAACTTAGTGAAGAAGTCCTGTAAGGTGTCAAAGTTGCTAGGACTTAGACTTATGAGTTCGTTTTCGAGCTCATGACCTCTCATCTCATCAAGCTTCCTAAATAAGAGTTCTAAGGTGTCCCATATGTCTTTGGGAGTCTTGGAGGTTTCTAAATGGAAGAGAAGTTTTGGAGACACGGACAAGCTCAGTAATCCATAGGCTTCATCACTACGGTTGTACCACTTGACCTTTTTAGCATCAGTGTTGGGTTCTACTTCAGTACCCATGGTGATCCTATATAACCCTTTGCTTCTAAGAATGATTGACATTTTAACCTTCCATTCATGATAGTTTAAGGGTGTCAGGGGTTTAAGTTGAAAAGAATCCATTTTAAGTTGAATTTAGGTGAAGTTGTGTTGATTGCAAGTTGTGAAATTATGTAGAAAAGAAAATGAAACTAAAGATTTGAAAGTTGTGAAAATAAATCACACCCCCCCCAAAATGTTGAGCCCCCCCAAATATTCAAGTTCACGCTCAAAAGATGTCAGGATCAGCCGATAATACGTCTTAGAGCAATCAGTGCAAGAATTTAAGCAAACAGGACATCAGACTCAGCCGAAAATGCGTCTCGAGAGACCCAAATTTTAGGCACTTTATAAACTAGTAATTTTTTAACAAATAATAAGCCTATGCTTTAGATAATTTACAAACACTTTTTCAAAAAATGGCACGTGAATCCAAGCTACCATTTGCAAGATATTAAAGATTCAATTTTCCTGTAAACTAGTGTTTTTGCAAAAAAACACTAAAACATTAAAAAAATGCATGTTTTGAGAGAGAAAGTGGCATTCCAACCACTCATTGGACTCAAAACAGAGCAAGGAATCCAAATGAGGTCTTTGTGAGGGGCCAAATCAGGCCTCACCCTTCATCTTCATAGGTTGAAGATACAAGTTTTGAAAAACTTTAAACTGCTTTTTTGAATGCTAATTTCCAATTTGACTTTAATTCAAAAAATCAAATTACTGATTTATGAATATTAGAATAATTATTAGACAAAAACAAAATTACTAGTTTAACAGCAAGAGAGGGTGGGCCTACCACATGGGCATTGGAAACCAAAAAAAGGTCTGAACTCGGCGCCTGGGCGTGATTCTTCAGCGCATCCACAGTGAGCGTAATATCATATACCTTGGATTCGGAGGGGTAAATCAGCCTATTTGAGGCTTTGACTTGGGTTTGGTTGCCAATTTAGCAAAGTGTGAATAGATAAGTGTCCAGCATGGCCTTAGGTTGCAATAGATTGCCACGGTTGGAGAGTGCATGCCTCATAAGGTTACTATTGTGAGTGGGCAGTGCGTGGATTGGTATTCCTCAACCATTTCCTCACATTAGACATTGTGCAACACCACTACACCCTACTGGAGTCCTTCTCCACATACACCTCATCCTACTAGATGCTCCACATGGTCCTCCACATGCAGATGTGCTTCTTGGAGAGCTTCCCCAAGCTGAAAATGGCATCCAAGAAGAGAAACCAGATGTGTAGAGGTTTTTTCTTCTTGCAGAATGACCAACAAAAAAAATCTCATTGCCTTTGTTGAGCCACAACAGATCTATACAAGATGTCTTGGAAAATTTTAACTCAAATATCTAAAGGGAGATCTGAATGAAACTCAACAGAAGTAATCTTTTTTAACAGATTTCTATATGGATTTGCATGAGTTTTCAAGAAACTCTACCAAAACTCTCAAATGCAATAGAGTTAAACAAAAAACTACTAATAAAGCAAAGTAAGAATTTTAGAATAAACTAATAGCATAACCAGTCACATGATTACTGGGGTATCTCAGATACCATATCAGAGTTGTTGCCAGAATCTAGATAATGTGAACGCAATGGAGACGTGATCACACGAGATGAAGCTAGTGCACATCACATAGAAGTTAAAGCAATTTGAAATCATACAAAAAGATAAATTGCACAAGACAAATAGGAGAAAACTCAATATTTGATTAACATGAGATGGCCAAAGTGAAGAATACATATAGGAGAGCACATAAGTAACTCCTCTAAAAAAGGTGGTCAAGGCACCCCAAGAATAGACTGTAACTCCTCCATGAAAGGTGGTGACAAGGTGCTAAGAATAGAGAAGTAACTCCCATCAAGGGAGTTACTTATGACATTCTTATGACACCTATGACACATCTATGACACACATCTCCACATAAGCTAGCCTATCCCACAAATGTAGGAAAACTCCATGTATGCACAAATATAATTTCCCTAATTAAATAATAGGGAAAAATAAAACCTACATTAATAGTCTTCAGGAATGGATAACTATTTTCTATCTACAGATGAAGTTCATGAAGCATCTAATAAAGCTCTTAAAAGTGTCAATCTAAAAACTATTTCAGCTGGAACATTAGAAGAATTGGTAAGTTGCAATACAAATGGAGAAGGATCTTCCCTCTCTAATGAAGGAAAATCTAAAGAAAAATCAATGTCAAATGAGATATGGATTCTTGAATTTGATGGCAACTAATCCTCTACCAGTTCAAGATTCGAGATTGTATTGATATCTCCTCAAGGAGATATTTTTCCCTACTCATATAAGTTATAGTTCAGAAACACCAATAACATAGCTAAGTACAAATCTCTATTACTTAGATTGAAGGTAGCTCGAGATAGGAGCATCAAACTCCTTCATGCCAAAGGGGATGTTGAACTGGTGGTTTGTCAAGTAAGGAACTTGTACCAAACCAAGAATGAAAGATTGCACCACTAATGGAATCTAGTATGAGACCAAATTGAAAGCTTTGATGCTTTCAACATCTCTGCCATACCTAGGGAATCCAATGATAGAGTTGATGCACTTGTTATTTCAACAACTCTCTTAGTCCCTCACTTAGATTTCAAAGAAGACAGGTATACCATTGAGTTGGTCTTCAGACTAAGTGTGCCTGACAATACTGATCATTGGCAATTATTCAATGATGATCACCAAATCATTGCCTTCTTGGAATGAAAAGATAGCTTTGAACAATTGCATTTTGAAGGCAGTGAACCTCAGAAGTTTGAACCAGCCCTTGAATTAAGTTTAGATGCAAATAAAGAATTTTTACAACTCAAAGGGAATAAAATTCCCAAAGGCCTGGTTTCCTTTTAAAAGCTATTTGACAAGCATGATAGGTTCATCAAACAGCAAAAAATAGATTGAAGCTCCTCTCAGGGATTTGATCAAATAAATCTGACTACCAAGGAAGGTCTTAAAATGGTAAATATTGGGAAATGCTGCATTCCTGAGGAGAGATTCAAGTTCACTACTCTACTCTGCCAATACATGGATGTCTTAACATATTCCTATGATGACCTAAAATCTCTCAAGCCTAATGAAATCTGCCATGACATTCCTCTCAAGGCTGATTCAGTGCCTTACAAGCAAAAATCCTTGCAGTATAATCCAAAGATATCAGGTACTATTTTGTCTGAGATACAAAAATGTTAAATTCTAGAATCATTTTTCTAATCTATCATTCCACATGGATTGCAAACATAGTGCATGTAAGGAAGAAGAATGGTGAAATTTGCATCTATGTGGATTTCAAGAATCTAAATCAGTCATTTTTAAAGGATAACTATCCTTTTCCAATCATGGATCAAGTGCTTCAGACAATGACTGGTTCAAAGATGTTATCAATGCTAGACGACTTCTCAGGATATAATCAGGTTGAAGTTGGTGAAGTAGACCAACACAAGACTTCTTTCACCACACCTTGGGGCACATTTGGATATAAAAAGATGCCTTTTGGCTTAATAAATGTTGGTGCCACCTTTTAGAGAGAAATGGGCCTTGCTTTCAAGGATGAGATGGGTAAGCTCATTGTGGTATACCTTGATGACTTGACCATCTTTTCTAAGCATCGCTCTGATCATATACACCACCTACAAGTGCTAGAGCGCTACTACCAAAATGGCATTTCCTTGAACCCCAAAAAGTCTATTTTTGGAGTGGTAGAGGGGAAAATTCTCAAACACATTGTGTCCAAAAAAGGCATAAAGATTGATTCAGATAGAGTCAAGTCTATCCAAGATCTTACCTTGCCTATAAGTAAAAATTTTGTTCACTCTTTCTTCTTAAAGGTGAACTTTGTACGAAGGTTCATTCTTGAGTTTGATGAGAAGACTTGACACATTGTAAACATGATGAAAGGGAAGTCCACCTTTAGCTGGACTAAAGAAGGTAAATCAACATTTGAGGATATCAAGACTGCCATTACCCACGCCCTAACTCTGGTTTGTCCAGACTATAATAAAGAGTTCATCATATATAGTTATGCTTCTGAACACACACTTTCAACAATTCTATTTCAACATAATAAAGAAGGTATGTAATCTCCCATTTCTTTCATGAGTTTCCCTCTCAAAGCTCATGAGCTAAAGTATTCAAATATGGAGAAGCATGCTTATGTAGTGGTGAAGGCAGTCAAGCATTTTCGCTTCTACATCTTGAATTCACACACTACTGCCTTGGTTCCTAACACCACAATCAAGTCCATATTAACTCAGTAGGATTTTGGGAAGAAAAGAGGTAATTAGATTGCAAAGATCTAGGAGTTTGATCTAGACATCAAGCCAACAAAGTTGGTATGGGGAAAAGGCCTATGTTAATTAATTACTGATAACAAGCTAGAAGAAATAGAGCATAAAGAAGTAGAGGTGGAAGATACACTGACAGTCCTTTTTGTCTCCACTATGAATGAGTGGTATTTAGGTATTGCTCATTTCTTTACTTATGGTGAGTGTCTTGCTCACTTGTCTTACAAAGAAAAGATGACTATCAAGTTGAAAGCTGCCAATTTTGTTCTTTGAGACAATGGCCTATACAAGAGGATCCTTGATGGAGTATTCCTTTGCTATGTAGATAAAGAGTAGCAAAGCCAACTTTTGAAATCTTTCCACAATATAGCCTATGGAGGACATTTTTCTGCTCCTATGACTACCCATAAAATTCTGTGAGCCAGGTATTACTGTCCAACTCTTTTCCAAGATGCATATAAGTGGATGAAAAAATGTGAAATCTACCATTAGTTTGTTGGAAGACCCAAGTTAGCTACCCTGCCTCTCAAGCTAGTGGTCATAGAGGAACCATTACAGCAATGAGGAATTAATTTTATTGGAGCTATAAACTAATCTTCAAGTGCTGGACATGATTATGTCCTTACAACAACTGACTATTTCACCAAGTGGGTAGAAGCTATCCCAACCAAACATGCTACTTCAAAAGTAGTGTGAAATTTCTTCAAGGAGAGTATCATTTCTAGGTTTGGAGTCCCAACCAAGATTGTTACTGACAATGCAGCTTGTTTCACTTCCCAAGGGATTACACAATTCTATTTCTATTATGGGATTACACTATCCCACTCTTTTGATTACTTTCCACAAGGGAATGGATAAGCTGAATCAAGCAATAAGAACTGGTGACTATCATCAAAAAGCTGGTAGATGACAACCAAAGGACATGGCATAATGCATCAGTTGATGCTTTATGGGCAAACAAATTTACACCGAAGAGAGCAATTGGTATGTCTCCTTTTCAACTTCTTTATGGTATCAATGATTAAATACTAATCACTTTGGAATTGCTAGCCTTGAAATTGGCTAAGGCAATTGAAGATCATACATATGAAAGCCCCCTTGATAAGAGGATCATGTGCCTGAATGAGTTGGATGAGCAGAGAACTATGGTGGTGGACCGAATTGCTGCCCATCAAAGTCTAGTGAAGAAACTCTTCAACCAGAAGGAAAAAAAATGTGATTTTCAAGTTGGAGATCAAGTCCTATTATGGTACAAAAGGAGAGAACCAAAGGGAATGTATGGAAAGTTTGACTCCCTTTGGAGGGGCCCGTTTATTATCCATCAGCACAATGGTGAAAACAACTTCCTGCTGAAGTATCAAGATGGCACGCTCTTCTCTCTACCTCACAGTGGGCAGCATCTAAAACACTTCACTTCTTGAAGTACTAGATCATTTCATCTTTACATATGTATATTTGTATAGTTTTTAGTTCCATTTTGTTTTGTTTGCTTTCATTTTTGACACCTTTCATTTTTGAGTAACATGACTCTGTAGCCCAATGGCACACATGAAGACACTACATATTTTGGATTTTAATCCCTTCAATTCTTTTTACAATGGATGGAAATTCCCCAACTAGAGCCAGTTGTTGTCCCTCAAAAATATCACGCATTTTTGAGACAATATATGAGCTATTTTGGTCCTGCAAGACAAAATTATCTCTTCCCATTTCAAAAAATTGTTCTAAACTTTCAAAATTGGCAATTATTCAAGAATTTTTAGTTAAAGGACTAATAGGTTCAACAAGTTCAATGGCTTCAATAGGCGAGTTCAATCAAAAGAACAAGTTTCCAACACTTAGTCCTTTTTAGGATTGGTTCAATGCCTTGGTTCAACCAAAAGAATTTATCGGCAAGCCTCTATGTAGTGTTTGAACTATTGAACTGTTGAACCTTGAACCATTTTGGTTCAACAGGTTCAATGGGTTCAAATGTTCAAAGTCATCAAACAAGAATTAAGCACTTTCATCAAGGTTCAAAGTTCAACCGCTTCAGGTTCAACGGCTTCAAAACACTCATCAAAGAGAAGAAGGCTTGAACCATTGAACCATTGAACCACTCAAGTTCAAAGGTTCAATGGGTTCAAAGGTTCAAAAAGTTTAATGGCGGTTGGTTCAACACAGTTTGTTTCAAAGAGCTTGGTTTAAGTGGTCAATTGAATAAATAGAAATGAAGGAATGAACCATTGAACCGGTGAACCAAAGTTGGTTCAAATAGTTGTTTCAAGTGGTAGGTTCAAAGGAGTGCCCCAAAAGTCAAAGAGACAAGTGCCCTTACAGAGAGAATTTCCATGGCAAAAGTGACTAAGGCAAGAAAAGCTTGAAATAAAAGCCCGTCAGAGCCCAGCAAATGCTGCCAAGTGTCATCATCCAAGAGAATCTGAATGAGTCCCATTGATCTCTATAGTGTTTCTCAAGCTCAGTGGAAGCTACCATGTGTCATCTTCTACGAGACTCTCAAAAGGCCTCCAAAGCCTCTATAAGTTAAGCAGATGCTACCACATGTCCTCACCTATTTCACAGTGGATGATGCCACGTGTCACTTGTTGAGATCAATAGAAAATCGACTAAGGCAAAGCTAAAGCAAAAGGTGCCCTTGTGGAGGACATTAAATCAAGTTGAGTACCCTTATGGAGGGCAATGAGCAAAGGCGAACATAGGGAATTCCTTTGGAAAAGCTCCCACAATAAAATGGTCAAGGCAAAAATCCTTTAGACTTTTTGTCTGAAGGAATTCACCCAAGAAAAAAGCCCAAAATAGAAAACCCAACGAAAAGCTAAGGAAAAGCAAAGGAAGATTTCCTCTAGACAAATTTTTTGAAAGAATTCCTTCAGACTTTTTGTTTGAAGGAAAAGTCCCCTGAAATAAAAAACTTGTCGAGGAAATAAATATTAGGTTGTGGAGCTAAAAGCTTCACTAGGATGTAAATAGGAGGAGTTATGGAGGTTACAGAGGTTGCGGAGAGTTGCAGGGCAACTAACGTCAGTCTGATCCACTGACGTCGATTAGATAGTAGTGAAGAAGCAACCGATGTCGGTTACTAGTCGACCGACATTGGTCAGGGAGGAGCCGACGTCGACAGCCTGTACATGAACATGCAGTTTACATATTGATTCCAGAGAGTCTTTTTTTTTACTGTTAGTTTGCATGTTGAAGGCTAGTCATAGTCTTGAGTTGCACATCTAATTATTGTAATTAAGATAGTCTAATTATTGTAATCATGAGATCTATATATAGACTCATGGGTTGTATTGTAAACTTGTGCTAGAGAGTAAGAGAGCAAAATAAGCTCCTTCTGAGAGATGAGAGCAATGGTGTGTTCCTCCTAGTGCCACAGTACCAAGGTGGGTGCTGGTTTGGAGAATTAGAAGGGTTCTTCGTATTTGTATGATCTTGGTCAGCAGGTGTGCATGGCTTCTTTTGGAGATCTACAATGGTGAGTAAGGTTTAGTGATTTGCAGGTAGCAGCAGAGAGCAGGAGATCTACTTGGAGTATGGATGTGTACTTGGTGTATTGGTAGCATTGTTTCTGACTGGTGGAGGTGAACATCAATTCTGTATTGGAGTTGATTGTTGGGACCGAGAGAGAGAGGGAAGAAGGTCTTGAGGTGTGGCGAGCCTTTGAGGTAGAAGAAGAAGTGGCATCTTCTTTATTGTATATTCTTCTGAGTGATTACTAATACAATTGTGTATTGTCTCTCATATTCTTGTGTTGTTTCATATTTCTAGTTACTTATCATTCTGGTTAAATTCTGTGTTTAGTTGCTAATACAAGAAGTAATCATATGTGCTCTTATTGGGGAGGAAGATCCTGACAATAAAAACCCAAAAAGTTGTCATGTGTCACCCATAAAGTTGTAGTAGAAGCCACCACATGTCATTTGCCAAGACAGTTTCTAATGACTTTCAAAGCAGTGGAATGTGCCACATGTCATTTACAAAAGCAGTGGAATGTGCCAAGTGTCAACATCCATGGCTTCTTCCTTTTATTGAGTAAAGACTGTGGTGGGTCCCAGGTGACTGACTAAATTCAAGTAGAATGTGCCAAGTGTCGACATTCGAGTGAATATAAAATAAGTCCCAAATGTTTCTATAGTATAGACAAAGCTTAGCAGAAACTGCCATGTGTTCTCTTCCACAGGATTTTCAAAAATGTTTTTAAAGCTTCTATAGATAAACAAAAACTGCCACATGTCCCGTTGTAACTCTGTGGAGCACGACAAGTGTCTGCATCCACATCTCGTGTTTCTTATAGGTTTCAAAGCTTCTTTAAATAAGCATCTCTCAGAGTCCCGTGGATATTGCCAAGTGTCTTGATCTATTTTCTCAATGGAAACTGCCACATGTCAATTATTAAGACCAGTGGAAAGTGACCAAAGAATAGAGGATCGAATTAAACCAAGGACCCGATTCAATAGCCAAAAAAGGAGGAATGATGAAGAAGACCAAAAATATCCATGCATGAAAAATGTTTCTAGAAGTAGACCTCCAAGTAGACATTAGAGGACACAAAAATTCAATGGTGTGACCCATTTCTCTGCATTGAGAAAAGCAAATGGGCAAATACACCTGATTCCAGCATATCTTCTTAATAGAATTTAAAATATATTGAATGCAACATGATGTGTTACTACTCCCCAAGTCTTTCTTAGAGGGATATATATTGGACTCTCTCTTATTATTTTAGGGAGATCTTTTTTTATTATCAGAAACAAAACTCTGCCCAAATTGAAAGGCATTACTGAGACTTTGAGCTCAGATTGTTCATCATATTTCTTTATTTGAATCAGAAAGCAGGTTACTTTTAGACTTTGTGCTGTTATAGCTTGTATCATTCTAGGAAATCATTCTTATGTCTATTTCCTAAATATAATCTTGTTTATGCAATTTAACAAGTAGAGCTAGTGGAGGTGACAAAGAAGGTGTCCTGAAGCTAGTTACTTTCAAACTTTGTGCTGTCATAATTGTCTTCAGTGTGTGTTTATTTTTTGTTTCTATGTAAATAACCTTGGGATGACTTTGTGCCCTCATTATTATTCGTATTTCACTCTTTGGCAGTTGAGGTGGAGACTTTGTGCCTCATTTCATCCTGATGTGTTACTATACCCTATTACAGTTACTTATCATCACCAGAAAGATTTCTTTTGTCTACTAAACAACACTTCTGAAAGAAGAGGAGTGCCTTTTGTCATTTCATCTAAATTTCTCCTTTGATTTGTGCACATCATCTCTAAAAAAGAGAGATGGATGGTTTATCCTACCCTTGAATGTTATTTATATATATATATATATATATATATATATATATATATATATATATATATATATATATATATATATATATATATAGCTCATGCATATCTACAGGGAACCTCCCCTTGATGAGAGGATAGATTAGTCCCCTTTTGATGTGGTAAACCTACACATTTGGCTGACCAATCTTCCTGCTATGGTTAATCAGACCTATTTTGTTTATCACTATGCTGATTGACAAAATATTCACCCAACATATCTGATATCTAACACTCAAATAACTTTATTTTAACCTTGTATTTTAGTGGAATTCACTATTCTCCATACATTTTTTTCCTTTTTCTAGGGTCTAAATTTTAGTTTTGTGTTACTTGATTTTCAATTTTCAAACAATATATGGCTATCATGGATGAGCATATTATTATTATTATTATTATTATTATTATTATTTCAAGCTTTCCTAGTCTTCATTACCAATTTCCTTCCCCTAATAAGGAACATCATTAATAATTATGTAATAAAATGAATCAAATCTAATAAGGTTAAACCAACTAATGAAAAATCTCAAGACTGTAGCTCCAAGAATTTGAACAAAACCACTAATGTTTGGTAGGAAGTACATAGGTTACATGAACAAACAACTAGGAAGCTAGAAGGCTCAAGGCTTCTATGGGCTACAAGAGATCTATAATGGCTATTCAGTTTGCAAACTTGCACCAAGCTATAGATAGACTTGTAAACTAGGTTAGGAATAGAATGATTAAGTGCACAAAGTACATAGGTATCTCTAGTGGGTATAACCACATTAAAGTAAGTAGCTAAGAATAAAAGACTATTGAAAATAAATTATAGAAATAAAAATGTTGAGTAATAAGAGATAACAAGTAATGCATAAACTTAGAAGCAAAGGCACTTTCAGGCCAAATGAAAGATGTTTTAGGAAGTAAATATATTTTCAATCAAGGGTTTAAGAGCATGCCTAATCTAATTTTAAGCTAATTATTTAGTTTCAACACTATTGTTTCTTAATAATGTAATTTTTTGGGTTTAATAAGAGAGTAGATTATTCATGCAAATTGTATAGATTGTTTTGAGCATTTAGAATTATACTTAGTAATGAGAAATGTTTTTAACATAATCATGACATATAATAGAATATATTTCAAGCAAAAAAGATATTATTAACCGCATACACATGAAATAAACTTCAGAAACTATCCTAAATAATGCCCTAAATAATCTAAATCACTAAAACAATCAAACCATAACATGCATACTATTAAAAAAAACAAGAATTTCACTTTACATAACAAATTAACCTCATATAAAACTCAAAGTAAGTGTGAATGCTTTCTACCAACTGATTATCCAAGCTAAGAAGAAAAAAGGAAGAGGATTAGGCTGTATGTGAGCTGAGTCTAGACTAAGAGCCAAAATCTATGGAAAAAGTGAAGGAGAATATAAAAACTCAGATAAATATAATGTAAGGAGCATAATAATAGGTTCAATGGATTCTTTAGGGAGCTAAGATCAACCCACAAGCTTTAGGACACTATAGAGAGCAATGTGAGTCACCAAGATAAGTTGTAGAACTGTAGGGCATCCCCTGTCATAATGAAAGCTAAGTATGCCATGCAATAACCAGGTGAGATTCAAGAAGGTAATTGAGATTTTAGTGTGATTATCAAGTGGGAAGATTAGATTAAAAATTTAGGAGAGAGAGAGGCTTAAATGAATGATAAAGTGACATATATCTCACCCTTAATCTGCCAAAAGGTCAAAAACTAGCCATTTGGGCCCAAATAGGGGCCTTTTTTCATGTTCTACCCAAGTTACAACCTATATCATGGATTTCATGAATTAAATATGTGGCCTAGGCCATATATTTACTTCCTAAGCTATGTATTGGGTTAAATGGCCACTCTAAGTGGTCGACATGCCTCCAAAAGGGCCTCAAAAAGCGTCTAAAGAGCCTATCTAACATGAAAAAGGTCTAAGATGTGCTAAGGATGGATGGGGGATGAGACTATGACATAAGAAAGGTCAAATCAAGTAGTATATGCCTTGAATTAGGATAAATAAGGTCGATAGTCTTTATGTGAGCTGATGTGTAATCATAGGGAGGAGTAGGGTGATGAGAAATATGATTACATATGCCCTTGAGGTACAAGTAATCGATGTTTAAATGAATAAGGAGTGTTGTAAAGTACCTAAAAACCACACAAAATTAAAATAAAGAAAGAATTGAAAAGATAAAAGAGAATATTACTTGCACTTACCAAATAAGGAAGGTGGTAAAAAAAGTTGGTGATGTGATCCATGGGTGAGAGTGCAAGTGTTGCATAATCCAAAATCTAACTCTAGATCTAGCTCCTACTCCTACAAAAAAGGGACACAAGTGATGTCAAATAAAATTTCATAATCAAGAATGACACTCACTAAGGTGTTAGCCCTCATGTTATCTCTATGAGGGATATTGGTGACCTGGATGTCTTTGAAGAAGGAGAGTAAATCATGCACCACCTCAAAGAGGGGGAAAAACTCAGAACTAAGGATGGCCCAAGAACTAGTGAGATGAGACATGGATAAGAATGATTCAAAGAACAACTACATATAGAATGCACTTAACACATGAGCATTAGATAAAGCATTGATGATTACATGATACTTGATTACATTATCTGTCTCATTGGTAAGGATATAACTAGTTGTAATAAGCTTGTAATTCCATGGTTCATCAATAATCCAAGTGACAATAGTGGATCCTAGGTTACCTCAACTACCACCATCAGTGTAAATTACAACTTAGAGGTACACTATAATGGGGGTTAGGGATGTAAGAGGATGTTATGAAAGGATCATCTTGACATGGATTGGTATAAACAAGTTGCATAAGGGAGACAAAGAACACAATTAAGTCATAATTGAGAGGTGAATACCAATACTGACTATGGGACAAGGTGATGAAGGGTGGTAGGATGTCTATGAAGGGATAAATACTGGTCAGTGAAGACTAAAGCAAGCCCTAGAACAACCACAACCATGAACCCACACCTACAAGAATCATAGTGAAAGAGGGAGAGGAAGTCAATAGGTATCAGCTATGAATGAGCTAAGAAACTACTAACTAAAATAAGAGAGATCAAGTTTTATCCCAGGGTGTATCTGATAAGGAGTACATAGCCTTGATAGGCCAAAGGACCTAGGGGTCTAAGAGACTAGAATGGTCCTAAAACACACCCAAAGAGGCAATAAAGAGAGAAACATGCCTTGCTATTACATCAAGAATGGGCCAAAACCCTTAAGATGAAGGTTTGGCAGTTTTAAGAGAAATATCAAAATAAAATGGAGGTCAAGAGAGGGAAAAAATAAGGATTATAGCCTAGGATATGGCCTACCTAGGTAAAGAAATTACATGGACCACTGCTAAGCCATGGGGTCCATGACTTGTCTTAATACCAGGCCATGGCTTACCCCAAAAACCCATGGCCTGGGCTATAAAGGGCCAAATACAAGCTTGGGGAGCCTATCAAGGCCCAAAACTTGCCCAAAAAGGACCAAGAGGAGGGAAAACAAGAAAAACATGTTGGTTAAACACATTTATCTCATTCCAATACATGCATGAATGATCCAAGGTCACATTTCTTTACTATGTAAACACAAGGAGATGTCAAGGTGTTAGAGGCAGGAAAGGCACCTCAACTGGTAGAACCATCATCACTATATGAGGGCTAACCATGAGAGAGTGTCTCAATGCTAACCATAATGAGAGGTAATTAAGTTTTATAAGAGGCCTATGATATATGAATACCATATAGGGAATGCCATATCAAGTCATAAGTAACCATAACCACTAACCCACACCACCTACAGGAATTACAGAAAAAGAGAGAGGGAGTTGGTAGAGGGCTAGCTACTAGTAAGAAATAGCTTAACCAACTAAAAGAATCAAGAAACTTTGATTCTATCCTGAAGTGCATCCAAAGAGGAGTGAACAAGATAAATGGATATAAAGACCTAAAAGGTCTGATGATGGATTCCATGAGAGGGGAAATCTATTTAAAGGGGGCCTGGGGAAGGTGTTTTGGTAAGTTCTAAGGCTCATCAAAGCACCACAGGCCTAGGCCTAGTCTTGCCCCTAAGGAAAAGACACCACTTCACCTTAACTAGAGGCTTACCCCTAAGATAGGCCACTACTTAGCCTAAGAAGAGGCCAAATAATATGGAAAAGGTGGGAAGAATGAGATGGAGAATCCATATCCTTAGGTTCACCAGTCATGACCCAAAACATAAGAGTGTTGAAGGTGGGGTCAATGGGTGAATGAGACCTCTAAACCTAAAGAAGTAAGATGATGGAAATTCATATGATGCATGATCATGAGCTTATTATAAGCTCTCCTCTCATTAATTGGGTTATGTGTTATACTATGGATGGAATAACACTCAAGATCATACTCAGTAACTGTAGAAATCTCTATAAGAGATACATTTAGAGAGATGATACTCTAATGTGAGAAGTACGATGAGAGGGGAAGCTTAATGTTTAGAAAAATATCTTTAAAGAGGTCTCATATAAGGGAAGATCCATCCTAGCATCACAATGTTGGAGAGGGAGTTGGCTGATATATGACAAACTTTGAAAGAGTGAACTCTGCTTGATACTTAGTTGGTTCATAATGTTTATCCTTAAGAAAATGAGACTCAAAAGTGGGGGGTTTGTGGGAGTCCATAGAGCCCCATGATGAGATAGCTAAAACCTCACTTGAGGGCTTTGTCTTTGCATAAACCAATGCCCAAGGATCTAGGTCAGCCTCCATGGTATGAACCTCACCTTCGTGCATGAATTAGACCATGCAAAATATAACCAACATGATGGATTGCATGGTAGAGGTCTAAGGATTTCCAAGGATCATGTTGTATGAGAGATCCATTTCTAATACACAAAACTCAATCCTAACTATCTTGGGGCCAAACTTGACCTAGAGCTTCATGTTTCCCATCAATGCAACTATGTCATTATTGAAACCAACACAGTCATGGCAAGAATCAGAGAGATTCTTTTAACTAATCATAATCTCATTGAACACACACATGGGCATGATATTCAATGCAACTCCTTCATCAATGATGCATCTCTTAACCCAACAATCATCAATAGAAGTCTTAATATAGAGGAGTAATCGATCCCTATCTATGAGAATTGAAGCATCTAGTAAAGATGTGGGCTCAAAAGATAAGATGGGAGGATGAGGATGTTCAGATGCATCAAAATTTAACAAGACTTTGACATCATCCTATGATGGACCCTCACAAGAGAGACCAAGCTTGTCAAAGACGATCCCCCTTTGCTCAAGGTAAAGTTGAAGAAGGTCCCAAATGGATATCCTAATTAAGAGGCCATGTAACTCCTCTATGAAGGAATAAAGATGTTGTCTATCCTAGGGAGGAATATTACACCAAAATTAAAATTATGACTTTGGGGTTCCCTACCCCCATGGGTTAGACTAGAGGCCCAACACCACTAGTCTCTCCAATAGGTTTGGTGACCTAACTTGAGCACATGTTGACAAAACATTCATATCTAGTAGAGGTGATGTCAATAATAGCAATTACCTTGCTACTCTTACACTTGAATTACCCTCCTGGGTCATCCTAGGAAGAGGAGTCAAAAGAGGTAGAAGATCAAGAAGGGGAATGAGGGGCCTTAGCCTTTGATTTCTTCTTCTTCTTCTCCTTGTCATGGTTAGGCAGAGGTTCCTTGAACACATTCAATTTTTAGTTGGGTTTCATAAGTGGTGAACTCTGAGATAAAGGTGAGGCTTGCACACTAGAATTTTGGGTAGCATAATTAGCATCATCATTCCCCTTCATTTGATTGAAATTACAAAACTTGGTGGGTCATAAGGAAACACCATCTATTATTTTAATATGATTGATTTGAAAGACTTATTTTTAGCTAGATTTTTTCTCAAATCATTTACCTCATAGTTGTCCTTCTTTTCCTTTTTCTTAGGAAGAGAATCAGTGATACCATCACCAATTATGTTACAATTATAATCACATGAAGAGGATGATTTTTTGGGTTTTCATAAGATGCGTGACCATATGCACCTTATAGACTGCAATCTTTAAACACTTGTTAACAACTTCATCATATGAGGTAGGTTCATGCTTGAGGACCTTAAGATGAACCTCCTACCTTAATGTTCATGTGAACATGTCATAGATTTGATCATCTGAGAACTTTATTTTAAATGTATGGATTATTGAACCTCACCTATGTACAAAATCAAAGTTTGACTTACCCTTAGCTTGAACCATGGAGGTGAGTGATTGGATGTCAATGTTGAATGGTTTGGAGATATCAAAGTACTAGAGGAAGTCATCCAAAAGGATTTGGAAAATAGAGAAATAATCTGAAGGCAAATTTAAGAACCAAACAAGAACTTTGATTCATAAAGAATGAGTGAAGATCTTAAACATCATGCCTTCATCCTATTCCCAATCCATACACACCATCATAAATGCCACGATATGCTCCATAGGACTAGAGTCTTGAGTCCCATTGATCTTAAGAAGCTCAAGGATAGAAGTAATAAGGGTGATAACACGTACCCAAGGGGCTATAGGATTCCTATAGATATCCTCATAGTCATATTTTATAGCAGGTTGGTCATGAGCTCCAAGAGGGGGCTCATGATGGTGATGATGTCTCTTATGCCAATAGACATCATCACAACCCTGATTGCAGTGAGGATGATGTCAAGGTGAATCCTAATATGGAAGATGCTCATGCTAAAAAACATCTCTACCATGGGGTGGGGAATGACCATAAGAAGGATACCATTCCCTATGGGGATGATGGGATGATGTGGCATACTCATGGAAATGGTCATGGTGACCTAGTCTCCATGATGCTTGTCACATGCTATTAGACGAGGGTCAAACTAAGGGTATTGATGCTTAGGATAGGCATCCCATGGATCTATAGTCTATAGGTGGTGATAAAAATCAACACACTCATCTAAAACTCTCAATAATGGACTAGGAGGATTGGAGGACTCCTCATGATGAAGATGCCTCATAAATTTGGAATATATATGACCCATAACATGGACATGAGGGAGTTATTTTTATAGAGTCTCATACTAAGAGAGAGGTAGAGAACTCACATTAGAATACGTTAAGGCACTCAAAATTGAATGGGTGCATGCTTTATCTCCAGAGGAAGCATGCCAACTACTCTTAAGGGGAGAGGGGTGCACTTCATTCACCTTAAGGTGTCTACGAAAATCATAAATGATCACATGTATCTCATCAGGTCTTAGTCATGTAAGTGGATCCTCATCACCTAGAATGGGTGAATGAGTCACAACATGGGGTCAAGGGGAAACATCCTCAAATGAATGAAGTTTAGACTAGTGAAAAGGGGATCAAATCTATTGGTTATAAACCTAACAATCTTATTCCCTTTGGAATGCGAGAGGGTCTAAATCACCATATTGGGTTGAGGGAACCTCTTGGATCCTATGTTGTCTATGGCATTCGATTGCATCTATGGCTTGCTCATGAGTGAGCTTAGGGATGAGGTCCTAAATTTGATGAGATTGGCATCCCAAAGGTGGGAGTTCAGCCATGGATGCAATAAAATAAGATCAATATGAGAGACAATAGGAAAGGCAAATAGATGGATAACTAACTGGGATAATGACATAAAACCAAAGTACAAGATAAAAACCAAGACAAGAACTAAAACATAATTGAAAATAAAGCCTAATAACTAATAGAGGGGAGTTGCCTATGAGAGCTCTAAAATAGGATATAACTATCATGAGACCATATGTGGGGTCCCATTGAGAATACCATAATGTAGCTCTAATAATTTGAATAGAACCACTAGTCTTTGGTAGGGGGATACATAGGGTACTTAAATAAATAACTAGGAGGATAGAAGGATCAAGGCTTTTATGGGCTACATCAGATCTATAACGGCAATCTGGTTTGCTATCTTACACCAATATATAGATAGACTTGTAAACTAGGTTAGGGATAACACGATCAAGCACACAAAAGATGTACGTATTTATAGTGAGCATAACCATAGTAAAGCAATTGGATAAGACTAGAAGACTAATTGTAAAAATAATAATGTTGAGTAAAGAGAGATAACAAGTAATGTGTAAACTTAGAAACAAAGGCACTTTTAGGCCAAATGAAACATGTTTTAAGAACTAAAGATGTTTTCAATCAAGGGTTCAAGAGAATTCCTAATCTAAGTTTGAGATAACTCTTTACTTTTAACACCATTATTTCTTAATAATGTAATTTTTTGGTTTAGCAAGAGAGTAGATTATTTATGCAAATTGTATAGACTAGTTTGAGCATTTAGAATTCTACTATGTAATAAGAAATGTTTCCAATGCAAGCATGGCGTATAATGGAAGATATTTCAAAAAATTAAGATATTATTAACCACATAAAAAACTTCAAAAACTATCCTAGATAATGCCCTAAACAAGATAAATCACTAAAATAATCAAACCTTAGCATGCATACTATTGTAAACAAACAAGAATTTCACTTTCTATAGAAAAGTGATCTCATATCAAACTCAAATTAAGTGTGTATAATTTCTACCAACCAATTACCCAAGTTAGGAGGTAAGATAAGAAGTGTTTCAGGTTGTGTGAGATGAGTTCAAACCAAAAGCCAAAGCTGTGGAAGAGGTGAAGGAGAATCTATCAACTAAGAGAGAGCTAATTCAAAGAGCACAATAACAGGTGAAATGGAGTCTTAAGGGATTTGGAAGTAACCTAAAAACTTTAGGAACATTGTAGAGAGCCATGTGAATCACCAAGATAAGCTATATAATATTAAGACATCCCCTATGATAATGAAACCTAAGTGTGCCAAACAACAACTAGGTGAAATTTAAGAAGGCAACCAAGATTTTAGTTTGATGATCAAGTGGGAAGATCATATCAAAACTACATGAGAGAGAGGCTCAAATGAATGAGAAAGTGACATATATCTCAATTGTAATCCACCAAAAGGCTAAAAACTAGCCATTTCTAGTTGTTTAGGCCCAAACAAAGGATTGTTTTACGTGTTCTACCAAGGCTATGGACTAGGTCATGGTTTTCATGAAGGAAACATGCAACCTAGGCTACACGTTTCCTTCCTAAGATGTGGCCTAGGTCAAATGGCCACTTCAGGAGGTCAACAGGCCTTCAGAAGGCCCCAGGAGGCATCTAGATAACCTATCTAGCATGCAAAAGGTCTAAAATGAGCTAAGGATGTTTATGGGATGAAAGTATGATGCAAGAAAGGTAAAAGTGAGTAGATGCCTCAAATTGGGATAACTAGGATTGGTAGTCTGCATGTGAGTTGATGTGTAATCATAGGGAGGAGTAGGGTCATGAGAAGTATGATTACAAAGTCATTTTAATTTATGATTATAAATTAAAAGGTATGTATGAATACCTTAAAGTTTTAATATCTACCATTTCACTCCCATTATTCATCCACAACTTATACTAAATTATGTAGTTCATGCTATTAAAAATTGAATAGGCAGGTCACCATAACATGTAATTCCTCAACCCCATCCACCTCTCACATATCCTTTAAATGGTTTTTATATGCATATTCAATCATAAGTACCTAGTTATTGTGGTTTTTAAACCTTTGAATATCAAACTACACTATGAGAAAACCAATAGAAGAATTACAAAATTGAAATCAACATTTCAATTCAAGGATCACATCATTTGAAAATAAGATCACATGCACAAATGATCTACAACATGTTAATGTTAATTATATATCTACATCTCTATCTATCTATTTTATGCCTCAAAATATATCATATCAAGCATGGGTTCAAAATCAACATACATCTACAAATATTGACTCAAAAATTATACAAAAGGTTAATAAGAGTTCAACTAAGATTCTAAGAGAAATGAATCAAAACAAGTTGATCACATTACCTCTTATGCATCTTATAAGGAGATTAAAATACTATTGTGCATATAATAGGATACATGGGCATAATACAAATAGTTATGTAGCTTTGAAAAATAAAATATAAAGTATCATTGATAATGGTAATCCTATAATAGATAAATCTATCAATAAATGTACCTACAACATGAATGCATTTCCTAAGGAAAAATTGCAAAAGAATATATGGAAAATTTAGAGAAATAAAGGATTAAAAAAACAAAATTAGATAAATTAAGGTTACAAAAGGAAAAGGATGAAAAATAAAGGCTACAAAAAGAAAAAATACAAAGGGAACAAATAAAAAAGAAGTTACTAAAAGATCATTTTGAGAAATTGTAAAAACAAATTCAAGATAAGTATGAAGACATTATTAAGAAAGTGTTTCTCACAAAGAAAGTTAAAAAATAAGACATAACAAATAAGGTTGATGTGGTTCCAAAAAAGCTAACTAAAAAATGTTCTTCATATCTAGAGCCTTTGATTCTTAGTCTTCACATTGATGGCAAGAAATATACCAAAGTTGAGATTACTTTTATTCATGAAGAGAATTTATATATCATGACACTTATCCAACATATTGGGTATGACACTAAACACTTGGGAAATAATATTGGGCCTCAGTGTTGCATTGGATCCATTGAACTTCAAGTAACACTTGGGTCAAAAACATATTACGTTATATTTCACATTGATCCTACTTTAGATTAATAAAATGCAACCTAGGCAGTCATGGATGAGAGTAATGAGGTAAAATTTGGGTAATGATCATGACCATGTCACATAAAGAGGATGAAAGTTCAATGATTACTATTTCAAGATTTGACAAATCTATAGATCAAGATCAGACAAAGGAAAATATTTTTTTGTTAACATTCTAGCATAAAAAACTAGTACTATCATAACAAAGGCACATGATAAAATACATATAAAAAATCAAAATGAATAAAAAAATTCAATACCACAATATCGGGTAGTTGGTTTCATACATACAAATACAAACGATGACAAGAGTGTCATACCATAATTTTAGGTCCAAAATGATGATTATGATTATATAAAAGATGATTTGAATGACATGTCTAACATGCAAGATGAATATGGTAGTATAATTTATGGTTATGATACATATGTTACAACATCTACACATCATCATCCCAATCTGATTAGTGGCTAAAAAAATATATAATGTAATTATATATGTTATGCAAGAAATCCATAGGAACATTATGTGGATCAAGTTATTGGTTAATTTAAAATATTAAAATAATAAAAAAGTAAAATATTATTGTAAATAGTTTCTTGTTTGCTTCATCATTCTATTCTTCTAATTCTTACATATGTGATAGATTTTATCAATCTTCTATCCCTTGGCTCTTTGTGAAATTTCAACCACTTGGCTCTTCATTTCTCACTTTTTCATATTTGAATAATCCAACATAGTGAGCTATATTACCATCATTTTCCATTTAACTTCCTATTTTCATAGCTAAAAAAGATCAAACTACATATTTTTTCATTAAAAACAATATCTTTCATTAGTAGTTAGAACTGACTACCATTACTATCTTGAGCCAACAAAGTATGTTCGATCGCATTTTCACAGCCAAATCAGAAATTGAGCACATAGAGCCTTAATACTTCCAATTTTTGATACTACATTCAGTTCCAATTTACACAAAAATATTTATTCATGCAAAATCTTTCTTTTGTGTGTTATTTTGCTCATACATGTGTGTTACATACTTTGATAAGTGTACCTTCTATGACATTAGAATGTACAATCATTCATCCACATATCTATTTTATCTCTCACATGGTTTTTAATTATAATGTATTAATAGTGGGGGAATATTTATCATACATGGCCATGCCATCATATTTAGTTTATACTTTACATTGACACATGTTGCATATTATTCAAATCATTCCCATTTATTCTATTTTTGAACCCATTGTTTAATTACCAATTTATTTTATTCTAATTCCAAAAAATTCAAAAAAGTACAAAAAAAATTCAAATTTTTAGAAACACAAAAAACATTATAAATATTCCAAAAAACTAAAATCAGGACTAAGCATGATTAGACATTCAATTTACATCATTATAATATGTTATTTATCTCATTATTGGTGCATAAAATACTCTTTTTCTATTATACATGCATTTCATTGATATTTATGAGTGTTATGTAGAACATACATATTTCATATTGACTAAGATGGTTGACTTGCTTCTACCTAATGGCCAAGCTAAATTAGGGTAATTTTATCCAAATATTACAATATTTACAGGTGTTACCATTCTATAGCTCATATACTATTAATTTATATACTTTTTACAAATGCCTTACTAAGTCTTTATCTTATATTGTGTACATGGATATGATATTTTCTATGATACGACCATATTACATATACATGATGTATACTATCTTTCTAGTTATATGCTTCATTAATATTATTACTTGTATATAGTAGATTATACTTTGAGTTTTTATTGTGTATGACCTTTGGCCATTGTGTAAAATTGCTTGAACATCTCTATGAGATCATTTATTTGTTTGTACAACATTTGAATATCTCCCTTATTTGTTACATTATTAATGTCCTTTGTGTGTATCCCTCGGCCTTGTGTGTGGAAACTTTACTTATGTGACATTTGAACATGTTTATTGTGCCTTACACTTGGTATTTTTGTATGACATTATATTTGTTATATTTTTGTGCTTGTTGAGTTTGTTTAGTTTGATGAGTGACATAATAAAAATCATGAAAAAATTATTTTGTGTGCTTATATTACAACTATTGCTATGACGTTCATTGATATATTTATCTACATTTAATATTTTAGGGTTTGCCTCATGTGTTATATACATGATTTAAATGGTACATATATTACTATGTTGACACACATTTTCACATATGCTACAATATTTAATGATTACATATTAATACACATGATATAGTTAAATTTTATTTTGATATGAGTAAATTTCAAGATACATCCCTTAACTTAAAATGGGGGCATTTTGGTGGGTTTTTCATACATGAGATAAGATTCTATGAGAAATATAGTTTTGAGTCCAACAGAAATCTCAAATAAATTAGAATGGTTCAAAATTTAATCACTGGTATAATTTATGGGGGCATATGCCCTGAATATGCACTCATATTACAAGAACAATTATAAATTCATATAATTTTGGGTGCATGATACATATTCATGCACAAGCTTCAAACAAAATTTACAAATTTTCATCTACTTACAATTATAGATTTTTACCTTTATCAATGGGCGCATGATATAGATTCATGCCATGTTTTCAATACTATTTGTTATTTTTAGTCATGGTAGGAGCATGGATGTACTCCATTCTCTTTTGATCATGCATATAGGAACTAAGGAGTAAAGTGAAAATTGGATCTAAATTCCATCTACAATGGTTGATTCAGTTAAAGTGCATATTGCATAACTTAGAGGTTCAATACCATCTAGCATTATTTCCTCCAAATCTATTATGGATTACAACCCATTTTTATATTGGGATTGTAAATATCCATAACACAAATTGAGGTTTTTGTGTACCTCAATGGGTTCAATTTTTTTTACATGCTCAATTAAATTTAGGGATTGATCATATTCAATTTTCCATTGGTTTAACTAAGGAACTAAATATCTCCAAGTGTTTCATGGGAAGTACCAATTCTCCAATACTTCAAGGAAGCATCATTTTCAAGTAAAGTTATAATATCAACATTAGTTCACACATACATTTGTACTCAATTCCTTGTTCTTTTCAATCTTTTCAAATTTAAGTTACATTTTATTTTTTAATTTCATATATAAACATTAACTACTTTTACATCATCGCAAGATTTTTCATGAAACACCTTGGATGATTAGAGTTTTCTTCCAAAGGCAAAGTGTGTTGTACACACTCAAGTATATCTTTCCTTTTACTCTATTAATTTCATTTCTATTATAAAGAGGGGGGTGGTCATTGTAGTCACTCAAATTTGGTCATGAATACTTGATAATGTCAATTTTGTTCCACTTTTACTTAAATTGGATTGAATACTTAATTTGGACCTATTTCACCTCCTCACTTTATTATAAGTACTTATATAGACCTATTCCCTTATAATTTGATATCCTAAACCTAAAAAAATATTCTTAATCACTAAAAACCCATCTAAACATATATATATATATATATATATATATAGACATCCCATATCCTAAATTTCACATGTTACCCTTTAGGACAAAATCAATCAGTATGGGTCAATAGTGGCAATTGGTCTTGACCCCTATGGGTTGATCCTATCCTTCACCTTAGAAACAAATAATTTTCAAATTTATAATCTTATTTACATGTTGGTTCATTTTTTAAGGCTAGGTAGAATGAGGTCTTACCATTTTGGATTGCTATAAAGACACATATAAGTCACCTATTCTACCACTTGGCAATTCTAATATTGAGACACACTTACACTATTTCACATTGATAAAAGCTTCCCTTTTATTCCAAAATTAGATTATAATCATTGGAATTATTCCTTATACAAGTCAAGAGCCTATTCTATCCAAGTTAAACTAAATAATTATCAACTATAAAAACTATTTCTAGATGCATACATGTCATAAAAGGAGCACGATTACAAAAATCACTATCAGTGAGAGAACTATGTGGGATTGATTTTCATATTTAGAGTATTAGATACATAAGTAACAATTATTAATTTTAGGGGTGATTGGGTTCATATTATTATATTACATTACCCCTTTTTTATTTGCAAGTTTTTAGTTATTTCAAGCCTTATTAGGGTTTAAACATTGAAAAAGTAATTTGCAAGTCATCTGTGCACATCTGAAGACCAATTTTTTTTACACATGTGTTTCAAGTAGACACAGGTGATAGTGATTTAAATTTTCGTAATTTTTAGTATATCTCATTATTTAACTATAAGGATAGTACCAACTAGTTGGTCATGTCCCTTTCTCATCAATACTAACCCTATGTATTTATAGTCACAATTATTATAGTATTTACAAAATCAATTTGAGTTAATTATTTCTAGTTGCCTCTCAATCTTACACAGTTAGATTATACATATAAAAAAAACCAAGTCTTTTTGTGTTGTTCATAGTTAAATTTATTTCATTATTTTAAACTTTTTTTTATTTAACTGCTTTGGTTTCATTATGCTAGTTACAAGTTATCTTATAACATTTTTTTTTATCTTTTTAAACATTTTATCTTCTTTTTTATTGGTAATAGCTTTTAACTGGAGATAAGAATTAGTTTGGGACACAATAGGGCCCCAGATCCACAAGTCATTAATCATCAATGGCCACAACTAGCCTCTAAAATAGTACTGACAACCACTACCAACCTTGAAAATACCACCGATAACCTCATCCAGCTTCGCATGTCTTAGTGAGATTTAAACCTATGTTAGGATTGAAAAAACTAAGACACTTTAAAAAATCACAAACATCTCATCAAAAACAAATAATTTTATCTTAATTAGATTTAATATACTAATCAATTCCAAATTCTAATCAAACAAAAAATTATTCATTAGTAGGAGAGATAGATTCTATTCATGCTAAATATCTCATGTAGGATGGTTATCTCTTTAATGAAAATCCAAGTTTGGCCTAAGAGAGATAATATTATCAAATAAATTTAGAGTGATGGTTTAGGTGAAAATTTTGGTAAAACAAATATTATAGCTTTGGTGGAAAATAAGTATATTTGGTCGAAGATGAAGTGATATGTAACATGATATGTGTCAAGATGTAGAATATGTTAAGTGGATACAACCATGTACATGCCATTAATAGTACCAAAGTACCATGAAAATATTTGAGCATTGATTTTATTTTTGGGTTTCCAAACATGAAGTAAGGTAATGATTATATATTCGTTGTTATAGACATGTTTTCTAAGAAGGTTCATTTTATTACATGCAAGAAAACCAATGATGTCTCTAGAATTTTTTTTTCAAAGATGATGTTAAGTTGTAGGGTGTTCCAATGACCACTGCTTATGATAATAATAATAAATATATAATTCATTTATGGATAACTCTATGGAATATATTGGGAGATAAATTACAATTTAGTAGTGCATACCATCTTCAGATAGATAGATAAACATAATTATGAAATAGGTGCTTAAAAAACCTGCTAAGATACTTTTTTAAAGAGAATACCAAGCATAAATACTTCTAATTACCATGACTAAGTTGAATTATAATAGTTCAATGAAAAGGCCAACAATAAAATTAAAATTTCAAATTTTTATGATATAATTTTTTAGCATGTTTTAGACTTTGTGCAGTTACCAATTGTAGAGCAGGTTAATGACAATGTAGAGGAATTTGTAGAGCATATATAATAATTATAAAATGAAGCAAGGAGGAAGCTACATGAAATTACTGACAAGTATAAGGAAATAACATATGTAGCCAAAAGGCCAAAGGTATTTTAAGGAGAGTTAGTAATGGTGTGTCTAAGAAACTAAATATTTACCAAATGGCCATACAACAAGCTAATGGATAAGAAGATTCTGAAGAAAATAAATGATAATGCTTATGAGATAAATTTCTCACAAAATTTGATATTTATCCAATGTTTAATGTTTTTAATTTATATGAATTTCATATAGATAATTATTTTACTGATTTTTTTTTATAAAACAATAAATGTGTTTTACTAATACATGTAAAACTAGATAGATTTAAAAATGGTAGAGTTGTACAATAATTAACAATTTTGATTTTAGAAATTGATAAATATGGAAAAAAAAATTAAAACTAATAATAAATGTTCTTTTCTCAACTTAGGATTTATGTTAATTATTTTAGGTATATAAATGTGTATATCAACAAAAAATGTGATTATGTATGCTCAAGATGAGGAACATAATAAGAAACTACTCTTGGATAGAACTAATGTTTCTAGATTGTAGCATAGGCTACTCAAGTTCAATGACTATAGGTTGGTCCCAGTTAACTATGACTAATAATTAAAAATAAATAGATAGATAGAAAAATAAAAACTATGATAGTGATAAACCAGAAGTAAAATATAAAGATGTTGTTGTACAGGTCTGTTGTATCTAGAAAACATCATAAGCCACATAATTCCATTGATGATGGACTTATCTACATTGATTGTGATTAAAATATGACAAATGCACATTCTACACATGTGCCTTTTAAGTAGGCTAAGATATTATGATTCATATTATGCCACATAAAATTTTATGTTTTCTTTATTTTTTATTTGAGATTATAAGGGCACCTAAAAATATTGAAACCTAAAAAATGAGGAGAATGTAATGGGCTAAGATGATTTCAATATCCCCATTTGATGATTGACCACTACCTATATATCCAACACTCTAAAAAGGGAAGTCAAGTCTGCATGGTTCTCACACCTAGAGTTATTGTACAATTGTGTTACTTGAATATGTGTGTCCAGCTGGAAAAATGGCTTTGATACTTAATAATGATGGCTCTTGACTTGATTTGAGATTCTTTAGACTTGGCTTATAGTTAATCCTTATGAATATTATTAAATTTGGAAAGAATTTGGGAAGATTTTCTCAATGTGTTAGCTATGAAAAAAGTGATAGCAAGTGGGGAAAATAAAATACCTTTGATGTGTATTATAGGAAAACCTTTTGAAATTTTCCTTTAGTCAACCTTGTGAACCATGTGGAAAAACCAAAAAAAAATTCAAAATTTGGAAATTAGACATTATTTATAATGGTACATAGCCAATATAGGTGGATAGGCTCACAAAAAATTCATATCTACCTAGCACAGAACCATCTAATAAAGTTAGGGAGAACTACCCTTAGCTAGGGATGGTTTAAGGATAATATGAAGTAGTTTGAACATTTGACTTGGGAAGTTTTGTGTAGTAATCACAATAAACAAAGAGTTAAGCTCACATGTAGATAAATAGATTAGAGGAATGGTGAATAAGAGGCATGTATTTTGGCAAAAGTCATGTAGTTTAATTTATGTTGATAATTAATTTTTTCAAGTACCTGTGATCAAATTTATTTATTTGTATTTCCCTTGGTTTTATTCTAGTAATGAAATTACTAGAGTAAAGGAGAAAGAATTGAGCCTAAGTGTGTATAACTCTTTCTGTCTTTGATAAAATAATCCAATTTAAAGGGCACTCTAGTTTATCAAACCCTTGTAATAACACATGAAGTAAACATTTGTCCATATTTTAAATTTGAAAAAAAACTTGGACTTTTAAAATTGAAAAAATGAAATGAAAGAAAGGAAGGAATAAACCTAAATGTAGGGGAAACCAATTTATCATGTAACCTAAAAGTAATTATGGGTAACTAAAAGTCCTTGATGAATCACTTGGATAATTTGAACTAATGGTGAATTGAGAGTGATCAAATCTAAATTTTGAATAATTAAGTAAGCCCTTGAGTTGGAAATATGCAAATTACAACTCTCATGATTAGAGAATAATACCCAATGTACTACTTCACACAAAGGTATAACCACAATGGGATCGCTAAAAGTGATGCCAAGGGCACTGAGACTCACTGAACTCAAACATAGATCACCCATAATAGAATATGGAACCACATAATGGGTTCATTAAAATTAATTCTAAGGCCATTGAGTGTTACTAGGATTGAATGCACATTAATCATAAAATATTCAAATCACACAGTTGTAGATAGATTTAGATTATATTTTCATGATTGAAAGATAATGAAGAATATTCATACACCCATCATGGCCACATTTATCATAGGGTTTAATTGAAAAAAAAAACATTTTCCTTTGAAATTGTAGTTTTAAACTTTAAAAATTCACATGAACAAGTATCATGTATTTGAAACTTTATTTTTTTTTACAAATGTGCTTAAAAAGGAATCATGCCTTTGAACTCTATAAATTTGAAATATGTACATGGACAAGGATAATGCCATTTTAATTATAAATTTGAGCTTTGAAAATGTGCATGAACAAGTATCATTCCCCTCAAAATCTATACCAATGATATAGAATTCCATGCACCTATATGTTACGATCAATTTTAATGATAATTACAACTTATAACTTTGATCTTGTAACTATTTTTCATATGCCCATGCATATGCATTCAAGTGAGTATGATTTTGTACTTTGAGTTTTTGAAAATTGAATTATTATACATGTCACATACCACCATAATTTGTATCAATGTGCCAATATCTATCATGAAATCTAATTTTTGAATTCTTTTAAATCTTTAAAAACCTATATTTTTTATCTTTGAACTTGTATTATGTCCCAAACATGATCTTTGTATTTTCATGGAGGCTAGATCTCTAAAACAAGCCCACTATGATTCCACCCTTTTGAGATGATGGACATAGCCTCCAAGTCAGTCTTCTAAAAATAAAAGTTAATTGTATCATGAGACAAAGATACAATAATCTATAGTCTTACCATCATGTGAAGAGTATATCATCAAAATTTAAATGTCATTGAAACATGTATGTAGCATATTGAATATGAGTTTTATGAGTGTCATGTATAGATATATATAGAAATGAAGCATGTATTAAAGTAACCATCTATGAATTTTGACTATGAAATAAAAATGCATGATATAAATTAGGGCACCACTATTCAAGATTAACAAGCAAAACACACAATGTCATACATACAATATACATTAATATATCATAATTAAAAAAAACTATTGGAAACACATAAATGACATTAAGAATGGTGCATATAAGGGACATGTTTAAATGTTGCATAGATAAAAGGGCCAAGGGCCACAATCAATGGACATGTTCAAATGTCATGCATATAAAGCAAAAATATCATAAAGATGTTCAAACCTTTTGCACACAAGGGAAAAGGGCCACACACAATAATAAAGAAATGTTTAGCTTATTATGTAAGAAAGTAACATCATTGAAGGATTATAGAATAAGTGAAAACTAGTCTATTCCATCCATATTTATCAATGTCATATCACAAAAAGGTATCATATTCATGTAGCATAATGTAAGATATGAGTAACTTTGAAGGAAATTGTAAGATATGTAGCTTGACCTAGTAGAGAGGTCATATAAATATATAACTTTTTGATAATATAACATATAAAATTAGATTCCCCAAGCATAAGCATGGCCACTAGGTATAAGGGAATTTGACATCTATGAATCAATGTAAATATGTATGCCCTGGATCACACTCATACACCTCATGAAATGCATGTGTGTTTGAAAAATAATATGCTATCACTAAAATATGTGATAATAAACTTATGTAAATAAGTAAATTGGAAAATCATGGTATACTCAGGGCTTGATTTTTATTTTTTGAGAACATTTTGATTTTTTTAATGCTTTTGACATATTTTATTATTTTATGGTATTTTTGAAATATTAGATTTCTATGTTTTTTTTTTAATTTTTTTATATATTTGATGTAAGGATTTGAAAATATAAGAATGGGAGGGGTTCAAACAATCCATAACATGTGTCAAGGCATAGTGTGCACTAGATTTGATATCATGGCCATGTGTAGAAAGTGCAAGAAAATAATATGCCCCCACTATATATGTGCAAATAAGAATATATATGCCCCAATAGGGAAAGGATCAATGTATACTCATTCAGTATGTATAAGTAAGATTATGTAATCATGAAAGCTAAAAGTATGTGAAAATAATTGATAATCAGTAATGCTCAAATAGCATGCCAAAAAAGATATGCATTATAGTCATTATTGTATGTCACAGATGTTTTGGATTGGGATAGACAATCAAAAGGTGAGGGTCAAATGAAATAAAACCAAGGGATAAAAGAACAAATTAATTAAAAACATAATTAGGTATGTAAAAGCTTGTGTATAGTGGAAATTATTGTGTATTAGCCAAAGTCTTGGCCCATAGGATGTTTCCATGGAGTTCTTTCATAACATATATAATCATCATCTAAATTATATGTTAAACCACAAATTGGGATGGGATGTCACTATGTAAGTTTTGTGTTGTCAATAATGTCATACCAATATTCTACATAATCATGAGCATAATCATTTTATTGGTCCTATAATTGTGGAATATCACTCTAATCACTATTTGTATCTGTATAGGTAAATCCAACTACACTATATTGTGTTATTAAAATTTATGATGTCTTTTATTTTTTAAAATGTGTCATTTCATGTTCTTATGTTGTGATTATATTAGTTATCTTTGATATAATGATAATTGAAGAAGTATTTTCTTTTGTCTGTTCTTGCTCGATGGATTCATTTTATCTTGAAATTATAACCATTGTAGCTTCATGCTCAAATGTGATAGAGTCATGGTCTTTGACCAATATTTCTCCCATTTATCTTATCCATGATTTTATCAAATTTTCATTACATTGATCCAAAGCAGGGTTAATGTGAAATATAACACATGTTTTTAACCCAAGTGTTAATAGGAACTCAATGGATCTAATGCAACATTGAGGCCCAATAATACTACTCAAATGTTGTTTGTCATACCCCAGAAATTGAAAAAGTGCCATGATACATATATTAGCCTCATGAAAAGAGGTTATTTTGACCTTGAGGCATTTATTTCCATCGATGTGTATTCTAAGAACCAAATTCTCTAAATACAAAGAATGTCTTTTAGATGATGTTTTTGGAACCATATTAGCCTATTTGGTGTGTTTTTAGTTTGAATGTCCTTTGTGAGAAACCATTTTTTGAATATGTTATCTTACATAGCTTGATTTTGTTTTTGTAACTTCTCTTTTTGTGTTTGATAATTAGATAATCATCTTTTTCAATTTTCCCTTCATATTTTCTCTCTATGTAACCTTTCTCTTTCATTATGTTCTTTTTTAAACCTATCTCATTCTAAATTTTTTGTTTGCAGCCTTTACTTTTTGATATGATTATTTGATGATTCCCTTTATTTTTATTGTGTTTGTTCCTTTAAAGATTATATATTGACTATAACATGTTGAGGGTTGTTCATATGTTATTTGTACAACTCCCTTAGGTGTGAGATCAGTATTATATTGGATTGACAAGATTAAAATTGAGCTTGCACAACTTGGCATATATTTGATTTTGCATATAATCATCATCATCATCATCATCATCATCATCATCATTGTTATACCAATTTGTAACCATTCAATTAGGATTTTTGGAATTAACCAAAAGAGGGATATATGGTATTTACTCCTCTTGTTGTATAATAACTAGTAATACTTTTTGTGTTTCTTCTTGAATGCTTGTTATAAATTATCATTCTATTATGACACCTACACAACCCATCACACTTCCAAGAAATTACACACAATCTGGTTCAAAATCTTTTGTTCATCTAATATATGTAATCAAATTCACTTTGAGGCATATATAGGTGGGATAATTCACCATATTAGATCTATTCAATTATCATTCTAGTCAATTATTCTATTATTAACAATTCATTAATCCACCTTCACTGATTAATTAATGCAATTAAATCCCTCTTATATAAATCATTCTTCTAAATTATATTTCTATTACAAATAGAATTATAGTTTCTCTTTATGTAATTAATTATTATTTTCCTCCAAGGGGGCATCTTCTCTTATATACCCCCAGAAGTTCCTCGATTTAGATGGTCGACACTACTCTCTAACATTGGGATTAAATTCTCAACACCCTAGAGGGCAATCCCTATCTAGAACAATACTAAATGAAGTAGCAAGCTGATCGTCATCATTCTGAGTGCAGCTTTCAACCTGATGATATGGTTTTTCTTCATCTAAAGCCATATAAACAATCATCTCTAAACTAAAAGGGCATCATAATCTTACTCTAAAGTTTTATGCACCATATAAGGTTCTCAACACATTGGGTTTATTGTTTACAAATTGGAGCTTCCACCTTCCTCCTGAGTTCACCCAATCTTTCATGTCCCTGTTTGAAGAAAGTTTTGGAATTAATATCAAAGTGTAAATATTTTTATCAAAAATTGATAATGAAAGATCCATCCTTCTTAAACTAGAATTAGTCTTGGATAAGTGCACCCACCAACTTCTCTCCCGCTCAATCACATAAGTCTTAATCCAGTGGCAAGGCATGCAACTAGAAATTGCCACATGGGAACCACTATTCTAATTTCATTAATGATTCCCACATTTTATTTGAGGATAAATATTTTTCTAATGGGTAGGGGATGTTAGGAACCCATGTCCTACCCTTCTCTTTGCATTATTAGTGTATTAATTGCTACTGATGCATATACTTTTTAAGCCATCCCTTTAGCATATTTGAATTATTCCACATACATGGGAAGTATTAGTTATTAGAATAGATTTAGTATATAAGTGTTGAGACCCAATGAAGGCATCCATGAATATTATTATATGGATATTTATCAAATCCAGTTTCCCCCTTAAAGTGTCTAACGATATAAAGGTTATTTTGGGTTATTTTCAAAAGTTTATTTCATTATTCATTTATTTTTTTGTATTTTATAAATCTATGTATAAAGATCCTCACAATCAGAATACCTCTTAGAGGTAAGCTATACCTATATCTCACACATTCAAATCACCTATGATGTTAGTTTTTATATCTCTATCTGATCTACACTAATCTAACTATGATCTATAGATAACTACTAAGATTGATGATCTATTCATTCCTGTAAACCTATGATCTTAGTATCCCAGGCACTGATCTCCTACCTCAATCTATCAATTAGATCCTGATCTTTAGAAGATACTAATGGTCTAGATGGGTACTCCTACCCCACACCCCTTTTCATCCATGTACCCTAATCCAACCTACCACAATTACCTCTACCATATCCTCATTTATGCCAATATTTACCTCCTCCTCCACATACTCCATCTTAACATCATCTCCCTCCTCTACTTCATAAACTTCATCTCTTTCCTTTCCCTCATTTACCTCCTCCTCTCCAACCTCCTCCTTTGATCCAATATCTACTACCCCCATTATAGGAATAGGTCATTGAACATGTAATGGAACATATCTATAATAAGTTCCCTGATTCTATCCTTGATCTCCACCTAGTGAAGTACTCAATCTCACTATATGATGCTCAACACACCATGTTATGTATGCCTTAGTAACACATACATATTATGGCCATCTCATATACACCCATACTACCTATGGCACCAACCCAAATCTCACTCCAGTTTTAGCTTGATCAAGTTTTGTCCCTCATATCATGTCTCTCTAACTACATGATCAAATCAATGAGGTTTCATAGGTACATCCTATTGTAACGCAAACTATCATTTTAATGTATCTGACCTATAACACTCAGTGGTGTAATCCTACTAACCAAAAATGTATCACATAATGTTTAGATAAAACATGTACTTTACATCCTCTAGTAACTGAAACTAAATATTTAAATATGGACTCCATGTCAAATATACATTAGTCATCTCATCTATAACTCACCTATAGTATCTAAGATCCCCTCTATGCCTCTTATTCCTAAGCCCCACTTGATACCATCTATATGCCATAGGATCCTTTATCCATCTTTGATGTCATCTACCCATAAGTCACTCAATAGATATATGCTCCCATACCCAGACCTAGAGTAGTGTCATTAGACCAATGTTACATCCTCCCCAATGTACAACACAATGAACATCATGGTATAACTAAGCTAATAATATTTGTTCCCCACGCAAAAATCATTTTATATGTTATCATATATCTCACAATTTCTCCCAATCCCATATGAAATAACAAGATATTATTATTAGGCATTAGAATGTCATTGACAACAACCATGAGAACTATCGCTACTCTATCAAAAAAACCTATATTAGAACATTTTCCTCTATATCTCCATCTCATGATATATCCATAAATTCTTAATCTCATCAATGTTAACATACCCACCATAGACCATATCAATGTCAATAGGTCCTATCAAATCCTCTAATGTTATCTATTTATGAGCTAAGGTAAGACAATATAAGGGACGTCTTATGATTGATACCCTCAAAATATCCCAAATATCCTCTAAGGTGATGATAACCTCACCTACAGGTAACCAAAAGGTTAAACTATTTGATCTCCATCACTCTATTAGGGCACTAAGTAGTGCCCAATCCATTCGAATAGTAGGGATCCTTACTATGTTCAAGAGGCTATTTGTATCAGATTAGTCATGCATGTTATATGTCCACACTGATGGTTGTCCTAGAATATGTGAAAGTATATCATGAGAATCAACACACCCACTCACTCATACAATCTAGTTAACATCACTACAATCACTCATTTGTTACTAATTCAATCATATTTTTACTTACTAATCACATCTATTTCTCTAATAGAACCATTTCATCTAGTCTTATTTAACTTCGATAATCATTTTTCTCTTTCTTTCTATTTAATTTCTATTCCTCTATGTCATTAGGATGCTTTCATCATTCTTAGGTAAATTCATCATTTAATAGGCTTATTTCACCATTTATATGATGATTTCACTATTAAATAGGTTTTTTACCATTTCACCATTTTCATGACAATTTTGATGATTTTATATACCATTTCACTATTCCTATCATCCATTTTGTTGATTTGAGAATTTGATTTTTTGCTTATTAATTTCACCATTACAATGGACCATATCACCATTTTCTTGGCCAAATCAAGATTTTATAATTTAATTGTACCTTTTGGATGACATCAAAAGTATTTCAACTTCTTCATCATTTTGATTACATGTTCACCATTTAGATATACTAATTTGTCATTTTGAGTAGACCACTTCATAGTTTTAATGAAATTTCTTTGTTCCATTTCAACTTTTTATGATTTCACCAATTTTTAGGACTAATTCATCATTTCATCAGATGAATTTGTTAATATTTTAAATAATTCATCATTTTCATAGATGAATTCACCATTTGCATGGTCAAATTTTCCATTTGAAAATGGCAAATTCATCATTTTTTATTGCTTCTACACATAATAAATACAATTAAATGATAAATTCATGAAGAAAAAATTGTACTAATGTGTGGTCATGTACTCATGGTCATTTTTGCTCTCGAATGCAGTCAAGAAGCACCCTTAGTCATGGTTTATGAGTCATTTTTTCCAAGTCACTTTAGCGTGAAATCTCAACAGTATATTTTGAAATGAGAGGGTAAAAATTAACTAAAACTCCACCCCAGGGTGGATCTATAGCCTTTTATTTCAAAAACTTCCCCCTATGTGCTATTATTATCTATAGAGGCTCATTTTAACCTTAGTATCCATTTTTAATCTTATTTTCACTTATACCTTTCATTTTTTATCCCCTTCTATCATTTCTAAATTATCCTTTCATCATTTCAAGGGTTCAATCATTTAAAATTTTATTGAGTCTCTCATCGAGGGGGCATCTAAGGCTTACTAAGTGCTATTTTGGGACACATTTGAACATGTTTACTAGTAATTTTAGAAAATTTGTCAAAACTAACATCCCTTAATTTTTTTTACGATCAGTTTCATGAATTTTTAATTCTTTGAAAAGTCATTTATTTATCTACATCTCACAATGCCTTCTCAAACATGGTCCAATGTAGACACTCCACTTTTATCACTTATGTGTCAAAATTGAAAAATGGAACAATTCCAAGCAATTACACATAATCTGGTCTAAAATATTCTATTCATATAATATACATGTTTGACTTCACTTTGGGCATCTCTAGGCGGGACAATTCACCATATTAGATATGATCAATTATCATTCTAGTCAATTTATCTCGTGAAATATTCTATTTTGGTCAATTCACTAATTCCCCTTTACTGATCAATTAATGCAATTAATTCCCTCTTTTATAAATCATACTTCTAAATTATATTTTTATTATAAATATAAATATAATTTCTTTTCATTTAATTAATTATTCTTTTCCTAAAATGGGGCATATTCATTCAAGAGAGGATCTTGAGATTATTTGGAATATGCTTTTGTGAGCTAAATCAATTTGATAAGTGAATTAATATACAATATTATTCTCCACCCATCATCTTAGAGACAAGATGATGTGACCTTAATGAATCTTATGGGATATTTTAGGACCATTCTTAACCCTTCATCTTGAAAACAAGAAGAAGGGCCCACATGAGTGATCAATGTGCCTTTTGGGAATGATTCTCCTCCCTTAATCTTGGAAATAATATGACGGGTCTAAATAGACTCTCATAAGGATCTTAGAAGGATAATTCTCCACTCTTTATCTTAGAAACAAGATGAAAGGCTTATATTTGTTAGGTTGTGGAGCTAAAAGCTTCACTGATGCAAATAGGTGAGGAGGTTGCTGAGGGTTGCTGAGTTGCAGAGAAACCAGCGTCGGTCTGATCAGCCGACATCGGTAGGATTGTGAAGAGAAGCAACCGACGTCGGTCAGGGATCGGCTGACGTCGGTCACCTCCAGGCGGACAGGGACCGACGTCAGTCGCCTATGTGGTTCGGACTGCGAATGTTACGGGCAGTTAGCTAATGAACCAAGTGTTTGCATGTCAAGAGCTAATTTTAGACTGAGAGCTGTAGATCTAATTATTGTAATTGGATGTCTAATTATTGTTTGGATGAGATCTATATAATAGACTCATGGTTGTATTGTAAAGTTGTTCTAGTTTGAGTTGAGCAAAGTTAGCTCCTTCTATGTGTGAGGTGAGCAAGGGTGTTCCTCCTAGTTCCACAGTAGTACCAAGGTGGGTGCTGGATTGGAGAGTTAGCTGGATTCTTTAGGTATGTATGATCTTGGTCATCAAGTGAGCATGGCTACGATAGGAGATCTACATGGTAAGTAAGATCGTTGATCTGTAGGTGTGTGTGTGTGCAAGGTCAAGGTTCATAGGTGTGCAGAATCAGATTGATATGTAGGTTGGAGATCATAGGATAGCAACACAACAGGGAGTAGGATCAGGCAGGATCTACTTGGAGTACGATGTGTACTCATTGGTATGTACGTGGAGTACATGGAGAGCTAAGAGGAAGGCAAGGTAGTTCCTTCCATAAGTATGGTCTATTGAATTGCAGGTTGTTGCAGGTTCATGGGAGATCTACTTGAAGTACCTTGAGTACTTGTGGAGTGCGTGGATCACTTGTGGTGTGGGTGGAGCACAGGTGTAAGGTGAACACCAACTCTGTGTTTAAGTTGGGTGTTGGGACCTAAGAGAGAGAGCTTTGAGGGAAGATTTACTGTTTATGTCCTAGAGGTGTGGGAGCCCTAGAGGTGTGTAAGGAAGAAGATCTGTGGCAATCTTCTTTGTTGTATTTCCTTCTGAAAGAGTTTTAATACAAGTTGTGTATTGTCTCTCATATTCTGTGTTATTCTGAATTCTAGTTACTTGTTGATTCTGGTTAATTCCACATTTTAAGTTGCTTGGTTTGGTAATCAATTGTGTGCTTCCGGTTGTTAATATCCCAACAATATTAATCCTCATTTAATATTTTAAAATATCATCCTCCATCTTCATCTTGAGTAAGATGAAGGGATCACATTAATGATCCATGTGTCGATCCATGAGCACTCTTGAGGACTCTTTTGAAACTATTCATCTTAATTTTAGGATCAAGTGTCCTCACTAATACAAGATAATTATAAGTAGACCTCATTATATTACAATTCAACATGGTCAAAATATATAATGAAGTGTTGATAATTTATTGAGTCCCCTTGTGCATCATATTTTCAAATTCATAATCAACTTTAGCTAGTCCATATCTTCAATGGAGATGTCTCCACATAAATTAGCATTGACAAAGATCATTTGATGCTACTTTCAAGTTTAATCCTATATAAAAATGTTTCTAATTAAGTTTTGCACACTTTTAATTGAAATCTAATTCATTATTCGCTAATCTTTGTATGCTCACAAGGTCTTAGGCTCAAGAATTTTTCATTTTTTTGGGATTTTATAGCCTTAACTAATATTTGTAAAAATATTGATTGTGAAGTTTCCTAATGACACAATTATGTTGATTATCTTAAATTATAGCTTTTCTTTTATCCTTGGAATATTTTGTCTCCATAATAGTTTTTGATTTATTCCTTTATACTGTATGTGAATCATCTCAATATGTTCTATCTCCCATAGGTGTGAATAGAGTATGAGATAGAATATTATGTCTCCATAATAATTTATGATTTATCCCTTTTATTGTATATGAATCATTTAGATATGTTATAACTCACATAAGTGTGAATATATTATGAGATAAATATTTTATTGGATTGACAAGATTGAAATTTATCTTGTGCAAGCTATCATATGTTAGATATTACATATCATCATCATCACTATTATACCAATTTATAACTATTCAATTAGGATCTTTGGAATTAGCCAAAAGAGTGAGATCTGGTATTTACTCCTCTTGTTGTATAGTATGTTGGGCCCTCAATTTTGTTTCTAATTTTCCTAAATACTTTATGAGGATTGTGGCATGGAAAAGACATGACACATAATATAGTGGCATGGAAGAGACATGATGTAGAAGAGGTAAGTCACATGGAATAAGGAAACATGAAACATGAAGGAACCAAGAGCAAAGGACTCAAATAATAGAAAAATACTTGGGAAAGGGCACATAAAGTGGAGATGATTAGGGAACATTTAAAATGAATATAGGATATGAATAGTCAAGCATGAATCCAACACCAGTCCATGAGAAGATAGGCACATGATGATGATAGATCTACCATAGAGAGATCATATAAGGGTAGTTAAGCCCAGGTCCTTATGATTTTAATGTGACACCTTCCCACTACTCATTACTTTTAATGGTCATTGGAAAGACTTCATTTTGTAATTGCTTTTGTAATTAAATGGTTGGTGTAGACCCATGTATAAATACCCCCTAGTTTTCCTTGGTAAGTTGGTTGAGAAAATTAATCTTTAAACTATCATAATTCTGGGTATGGCATATGTATGCAATTGAGAGGATGATTTTGTGTTTATGAAATCCTTATGTTATTTTTTTATGAATATAATAGAATTATTACTATTTTTTTCTCAGTTTGCACCCAACTTATTTTTCTATGATTAATTAAATAAGAAATGAATAGTTAAGAGTTAAGAGTTAAACATGGAACTAAGTATGAATTTTGAACTAAGTGCTTGTTTGATCACCCTATCTTAAGAATCTATGGGAATACACCACTATACAAGAAAACCAATAAGAACCACTTTTAGGCTACATGCTCTGGGTGAGCACACAAAAACCTTTTCTTATGTGATATGCCAATATGCTAGCTTGTTGGAACTCTTATTCTCTTAGTCACATGACTCGGGAAGGACATTCTAGACTAAAGGAAAAGATCCAAACATTTTGGTTATATTATCAAGACCCATTGCACTTATTTTCATGATGGTGAGAGAATGTTTGAATGGTTATCTATGGAAAATGTTGAGCATTAGGTTACCATTTTAGAAGATAATTTTTCACTTTAGTATTTTCACCTAGGAGTTTATACACATGCATGGGTATAAAAACAGCTTTATGACTCACTTGATAAAGCTTTATTTATATAATTTCCCATTCACTTACATGCCTAGATTTCGACATACATGCATGATCATTCAAGGAATTACATAAGTAAGGTCTCATAGATAGTAGAGCATTGGTTGGCCTTAGCAAGATTGGGAGTGCCCTAGACATGTGTGGTGAATATTTAGTGGCAAGGAATACTTAATAGATATATTTTAGACTATGCAGTCTTTACATACTCTTATCTAGAAGAAGCCTAGTTTAACATCCATTGAGAGCTACATGAAAGGTATCTCAAGTAGTTTTTGTTAGAAATTAAGAATCTTATAGTTTAATCAAGACTTAAAGACTTCTACATGGATAGATAAACTCTCCATCATATGAGAAGTTTATTTGGTGGGGAAATGAAGGGGCACATATTGATATAATATTATTTATTTACATTGGTAGCCATTTAGTAGGAGTTGTGTAAGTGAAAGTATGATGAGGCTAGGCAAAGGGCTATGATTAGAAATAATCCCACGAGGGGCTGAGAGGACTCTGAAAGTTCTGTGAGGATATGCATGGAGGAAAAAAGGCATAATGAGGAGTGTCAAGCCATAGGATTGAACCCTATACTATCATAGGTACAGATGGGAGAAATAAGTCAAGCATTGGAGACTATAAAACCCAATCTAGATAGGCCCAATTCCCCATCCATAGTGCATGTTCATTCCTTTGAGTTGGATGAATTTCTTGTAAGAAATTAGGGTACATATATTGTAGAATCAGAGTCTAAACTTGTATAATAAACTTTTGAAATATAAAATCAAGTTAATAGTTTGTTAAAAAAATTCTTTTCCATTACAATTCAACCCTATGGCTCACTTTGGAATTCTTGGTGGACCAAATATATCTACTAGGCATAGTACCTACCCTTTCACAGTTAGTCAACCTAATTATATGCCCAACATATTAGGTGCTCCTATTTATATAGGAGGCATGGGAGGTGGTATCAATGGTGGTTTAGCTAGAGGATCTAGAGGTTGTGTAGGAGGAATTGGTGGACCTCCCTTACAAAGTATAGGAAGAACTAGAGGTGCATCACAATAGGATCCAATGCCAACACCTAGTTTGCCTATAGTCTACTATGAGATGACACTTCATCTCCCTAAATATTATAGTGTCTAAAATGTAGCAGAACATGTTCATAAGTGTGAACTCATTTGGTAAGTGTGAGGCATTACTTTTACTGATGGAAGGTAATAGTTTGCCACTACCCTTTTAAACCATGTGCATAAATAATACCATAAGTTTGATCTATAACAAGTAGTGGTAAACTATGAGTAGTTTAAGGTAATTTTTTATAAGAATTTGACATTCTAGAGTTTGAATGATAGATTATTGCTGCCCTAAAGTATATTAAACAAGAACTCACTGAGAGTGTATGCAAGTATGATGCACATTTTAAAATGATTCTTTCCAATTTATCATTTGAGATAAATGCCACACAAAATGCCCAATGGTTTGTATCAGTCTTGTTACTTCCTTTATGATGTACATTGTCTCATAATACCTTCATTGACCTACATGAGGCATTAGAAGCTACCCATTTCAATGAAGCCTTTAGAAGTATAGATATAGGGATTAGTCCCTTTACGGCAGCCTAGATTGTTATTATGGCACCTTAGTTAGAGAAGCTCACTGTGAACAGTACTTAAGATACTCAAAATGTTTTATGGTATTTTGACTATGAATTAAAAGGTCATAATATAAATAATTCTCCCAAGAAGAGTATTCATGCTATGGTAAATTTATCTTGTGAGATATGCTAAGAAGACCATGATGTGAGAGATTGCCTCGTGCTTCAAAAATATACTCACTAAAAGTATCATCATATTGTAAAATATGTAATGCATATACACATGGTAAAAATGATTGCCAAGTTATTAGTGAGATTAAAGAGGTGTGTGCATGAGGTACTCACTAAACCTATGTAGCTAACAATTGGGATAATGGTTGAATATGGTCCTATAGATGTTATAGTTTTAGATGTGGAGGTGTTCATTTTATGCCTAGAACCTACTATAAGTGTAGATATCCATAGAATTACCAATGTGAATGCCCAATTTATCCAACTTGTGCCTTTTGTAAAAATGAGCATCATCTGGAGGAATGCCCAGATTTGTATGTTACCATCACTGAAGAGTAGAATGATAATGATTAAAAAAATCTAACTACTCAATGCAAACAACACCCTAATAATCTAGCTGGTCATAAGGTAAATATTACTACACAAAGTAATGCTATTTCCCAGTCTATTTCAAATCCACTCATTAACAAGGTTTAAAAAGAAGATCTTTGTGTGGATCATTATGTGATGTTTAACAATAAAAATAAGTATTATAATACACAATGAATTTAATTTGGTAACTACAAGGTGAAATTGAATTTCTTAAGGATAGAGATGATTCTACATGCAATAAAATGTAGAAATCTTCAACTCTTTAAGTCTTTGTGCATGATGAGTTTCGTTAATTATGAAAATAGATCCTTGAAGAATACATCATCCCCATATTAAGGAATTGGCTAAGTCATCAAGCACTAAAGCCTAATTATGATCTATATGAACCTAAAAATTACATAGTGCTACATTTTTTATACAAATCTGATGATTTAGACCCTAGTATTTGCATGTCAACTACATAGTTACAAAGGAAAAAGTGTCATTGGTGAGAGTATCATATACCTTGAAAGATAAGAAATTATCCAACCTCAGTTCATTTTATCTTATTTTTTTTGATTATGTCTTCTCCCCTTTTTATCTCTTTTTCTAGAGTTTTTGCATCCCTCAGCTAGAGAGTTTCCTAAATTTACATAAGAGCAAATAGAGCTAGTATGTTGAGGATTCTTCTATCAACACACTACTTGCACTTCATCTAATTTATTATAGAATCAAGGTGGAGTTATTTTAATTTATACTATTTGTTAGATTATATTTAATATATATTTTTATTGTGTTTAAATTATTTTCCTATTTAAAAGATAAAATAAATAAATTTAATAGTGAAATAGATCTAGCTATTTCATTTATCTTTGCTACCAAAAACATAATTAGTTTTGATTTATGCATTCATTCAATATATTATATTCATTTGAGATTAGAAACACCTCTTGTAAATCATTCTAAAAATATACCTTAGTAAACATTCAATTCATTTCCATCCAAGAAAACTTTTCTTCATTCAAGATCTAGACAAATTTCTTGCACTTAAAACAATCACGTAGGTAAACATAGAAACATAGGAAACTATAGGTGAATGTATTAAGGTTTTGAATTGATGATTTTATTTATTTTAAAGGGTTAAAATCATTATAATTTATATCTTTAAAAACATAAAATATTAACTTATATCTTTTTTTTCATTCTACCAATTCATTAGAAAAAATAATTGTTTGTAGCAAATGAGAAAGGTTAAGAATCCAAACCTAGTTTGCTTACAAGGAAAGTTAATGTAAGGTGTTTCATTGATTCTATTTTAGTTTATATATCTTATAATATTACTTGTGCATAATATACTTAATTCACTCATATATTCTATTCTACATAAACTAACCAAAAACAAACAAAAATATTGCATATAGTTTACATGCAAACAAATCTAGGAGAAATCAACATCTTGCATAATAGTATAAGTTTATTCCCTCTCTCATTTATATCCATCCCAAATGTTGAAAATGATAATAAAAAAAGATTTTTGATTTTATTTTTTTCAGTTTTATTATTCTTTACCTTTTACACTTTATTTTCAGAAAGTATTCATTTTTTAAAAACCTAGAAAATCCCCAAAATAATCAACAACAAAAGCCTTGTCATTCAAGACAATAATCACATAACAACAAAATCCTTTCCATTCATGAAAAAAATCACATCACATAAAAATAATTACTTATGTGTTCAAGCAAACATACCATATACAAGCCTTAGCATTTGTGTAAGTAATACATATCAAATCCTTGCTTCAAAATTTCAACAAGCATACCTCATAAGCCATTAACCAAACAAGCTCATACACTTTTCCATATCTTATTCATAGTATCTTTTGGATGACACTTTTTGAGACATTATATATTAATTAGCATGGCATATTCCCTAGAGTTAGAGCACCTAGTCCTAACATTATCACATAGTACTATTGAGTTGAGATGTGAGGTCTTTCAATCCACTCCAATTTCCCACCTCATTGTAGAGTCCTTAGTCAATTTAGAATAACAAGATTGCATCCTTGATCCACCTATCCTTATTCTCCCATAGAACAAGAGACATAAATACAATATTATCCTAGCTTAATCACTCATCCATCTCATTCTTTTTGGGTATAGCCTCATCTTATATCACTCACACTTAGTGGATGACATTGGTCGGGTAAAGTAAACCCGACATATAAAATCTTATAGTATTAGTCATTCAACCCAATCTTCATCATTTACTTAAGCCTAGCATTGACTAAGAAATATACCTCCTTATGATATCAGATATAGAAGGGCCTTGGAGATCCATCTCCACATATCTCAATGCTCTCAATGAACATCATGACATTATTGAGGTATTATAATTCTAAGAGAATCCATTACCACCACCTATCCCAAATCCCATTCCACTCAAAAACCATCCAAACCCTTAGTCCTTTCATTATGTCATCTACCTCGGCTAAACCTCAGGGAGTCAAGTGCATAAATTAGCATGTGTTAATTTACGTGCATACAAATTAGTGAACCCAACATGAAGGACTTCATCCTTTATGTATCCTCTTTTTCTTTTTATTCTCATTTTCTTTTCCTTTCTCCATCTTTTCTCCTTCCACTTATTTTGTAGGTATCCATATATTCCCATAATATGTCTGAATAGGACATCGACATACCTCTTAACCTAAAGTGTTATAAGAGAAGCTAGTTTAGATCTAGTAAATAATCATTAATGAGTTTAAACAACTTGACCTTAGACACTAATATAGAACACCAATCTTATGACTACTCTCTTCCTAACATTCAGGCAAGGAGTGGGATTATAATTCAAGAGATACATGATGTATCAAAAACTATAAGTAACAACCTCAACTCTAATATCATGACTCTTATAAGAGGAGGCCATGTCACACCTCACATTGCCACTAGGCCATATATTAGCTTGAAAATCATAGACACATAAAGCGTCACCAAATATGATCACTATTTAAGAAGGATCTGTTATTTAGAGGATAAGGTCAATTGCATGCAAGCCATTGTGTATCCTCCCAATAAGAATCAAGATGCATACCACCCATCAACAACCACTACTAATGCCACTCCCATAGCTCCTATCTCAAGCTAACCACCTCATGTGGCCTCATCTTAGGCATCTAACCTCCATACACTAGAGGATTAGGGCCCCAATACTAAAATGAGGTAAAATCAACTCATTATCACTCTGGTAGGTCATATATACAACCTAAAAAACAATAAAAAATCTCTAATCCAAGGGATAAGATGAAACCTCCTTACACCAACTCATCCCTCATCCTTTTGAATTCCAAAAATAACTCACCCCACATCACAACAACAAGCTTACATGCTCCTGCCATTACAAGAGAAAATACCACAAAAAAACACATATCTCGTCAACTTATTGGTGACATTCTCACCCACAAGGTTCCCAACCCTAATTTATCAAAAGCTTATTCATATTACCAACCGCCCAATAAAACTCTAGTAAGAAGTATATACACATATGTTCCACCATTACCAAAGAATATAGTAGCAAATAATCTATCATTCCCTACACCTCTAGATTACACACCTCCCACATATGATCACCCTCCATAGATAGGATACATCCCCACCCACACCTCACCAGTCCACACATAGAAAACCCATATACAATCACAATAAACACCATACACTTTTTCAAAATAAGGCATGATACCTCCCATGTCTTGTAGTTTCCCCTTATACTTCCACATGTATTAAAAGTCCACTCAACCAAAAAATTATTACTTGGCCTACTTTGTGTTGCCCTTTCAATTTTCATCCACACCTAATACCTCACCTCCTCCTACTAACATCAACATAGTGATGATAGATTTTAACAACATGGGAACCTTTGCTAAATACCTTAAAAAAGCCCTTGACTCTAGCATATAGGGAGTTTTTCTCTAATATTCCCTACCAAATCTTCCCAAACTCAAAGGGGAAAGGGATCCCAATACACATGGAAAAGCCTATTCCACCATAGTCAAGCATCTCCTACATCGGGATGGGGTTATAGAAAATTTCTTCCCCAAGACACTTGAATGCATAACCATTGACTATTACTATGACATTCCTGAAGGTTCCATTGATAGTTACTAGTTCATGGCTAAGTTTTTCAAATTTTTTGACTTGAACAAACTCTTAAAGACTAGCATATGAGAGTTATTACATATCAAACAAAAATAGAACAAATTAGCTACCTATTTTATTATGAGATGGTGAGAGGTCCTATATTCCTCTATCAACACATCGAACATGGACTAGTATGAGTTATGAAATATTTTCCTCTATTCCCTTAATAAAATAATGAGGGAAGATGTGCAAAAGTTCCCATACTGATCATATGAGGAGGTATTGAAATTCCATATTGACCAAGCGACCATCGATAGTGGATGAGGAACTTATGGAACTAATGGACATATCATCACTGAAAATAATGGGGGATCTCAAACTATGAACCAAAGCCTGAACAAAATGAAAAACTAAGGTCCTAAGATCCCTAACTATAGTAAAATGCTAATATTGATGGTTTCACTAACCAAGCTAAGAAACATATCCCTAAAAACAACATTCAATACCTAGCTTTGAATACCACCAACACTAACATAAATAACACAAGAGGTAGGAATAAAAGTCCTCCTACCATACATGAAATTTTAACCAATAGAAAAAGATACCAATGATGGCCTTCCTTAGGGTGGGGATCATTGATATCTCCACTTGATAAATCCTCACACTTCACTTCACACCCAAGTTACGTGTGTCAACATTTACAAAATGTTTCACCCATCCATGAACCTCATGTTACCTATCAACATCATGATTAGACACTAAATGCCCAATCATAGGAAGACTAATGGTACAATATACATCCATAAGAGTGATATTCCACTCTCCTAGGGTTAGAGGGGAAAACAAAGGTGTTCCTATTAGGGTCCTAATATGTGAAAAGATCATAGAATAACCAGTTGGAATAAGGGGTGATCCCCTCCTATGAAATATAAAGAATACCTACTCAATCAAGCAAAGCCAACTCATTAAGCATCAAAAGTGCTAAAACTTGAGGGAACCACTCTTAATCCCAGTATCTACTCCATCAGATATAGGCCCCATGAAATAATCAAAGAGACCCCACATCATTAAATCAACCACTACAACCTATCTTCAAATCCAAATAAGTCCAAAAAAATATTAACTTCCTTCTCCACTTTTGAAACTAGCCATGTTTGTAGGGGTGGTTTTGAAAGCACCCTATGGCGATTAAGAAACCAACCCATGGAAGAAACATAACTACCATAGGTGGTTTTGCAATCACCCAATAGTGACAACACCATAATAAACCTACAATAGTTTAGAACCCACCATAACTGTTATGTAACCACCAACTATGATAGGTGATAGTTCCATAACCAGAGTGGTAGTTTTACTAGCCACCCGTAAGTTCCCCAAAATCATTAAAAAACCCTTTGAATCCTAGTAAATATGGTAAAATACTAATCTACCCTCCCCTATGGTGGGCACAAAGCAAATTTTTCTAATTTTGACTACAAATTAGCTCAATTTTAAATGAACTTCTAAAATTAGGGTAAAAATGAAAAGTTAGCAAAACTGACTTGATTATGCCTGGCTACACCTCCTATAATTACATTCACTATATTCATGTTGTCCTCTCTCCAATTATTGTTTTCACACTCTAAATGGTCATTGGCAATCCAAAGCTCAAAAATCTTCTTCAATGTAAATGACACAAATGAATTATTTTTAGCAAGTTTTTGAATATATTGAGCCCCAAATTAGTCATTGTATTTCAAAAAATTTCCTTTTATAGAATAATATCACACATTTAAATTTATTTTTATGTACATATGTGTTATTTTTCTATATATTTCAATTTAATGATTTATCATTGATACTTTAACAACACTTCTCTCTTTTGTAGAATGTCTTTATGGTTTTATAAGAGTACACATAGCTCCACACCAAGTTTAGTCCCCTGATAGGACAATCCAAATAGTATAATTTTATACATGAACATGATATGTATTATCCCCTTATTTTGATTATATAACCTAGTTCCATTCTTATTTTAAAGTCAGACTTGAATATCATCTTTTGTCTATAAATTGCACAGGGTCTTGATAGGCTTCATTCCTCTATATAGGTAAGTAAGGTAAGTAAATCTAAACTTCCATTTCCTTTTAGTACACCTTAATTGAAACTATACCTTACCAATTCATAATAATATGCCCTCTTGATGGGGAAATATGTATGCACCTAAAAATTACATAGTACTACATTTCTGATACAAATATGATGATGATGCAATGACCTCTTATTTTGTGTTTCAAAAGGAACTCCCTAGTTATAACCCCTCTCTATGCTCCTAATTTCCTCTTTTGACCCCTTCTAACCCCTTTGATCATGACCTTCCTAGTCATTTATTCATTGTTTTGAAAACTAACCTTGAGTATCAAAACTACATCCTAAGGTGATAGAACTACCCCATCCAATTGCAAAATTGCTCCTTAGTTTACACAACCATCATGATGGTTGTGTAAAATAAGAGGTAATTTTTCCATAAAAGGGTATTTAGGCATTAAATTAGGGATAATTTATTTATATTATAGATTTATTTTGAATCAATAATTGATAGTTCTGAAATTGCCTCATGTATAAAGTGACGATTTCATCATAGTGGAAATGCCTCCCAAAATTAGCTCTCATTTTCACACATTTTCACAATTAGATTTGAATTTATTATTCATAACACTTTTATTCACTTCAAATAATACCCAACTCACTCACTCTTTTAATTTTATCCTTCTTTAGTTCATCTCAAGTTAAATCATTGTCACACTTTGGTGAACTCTCCCATGTAAACTCCTTTATCTTCCTGCAAGAAGGCCAATTTTGGCCTAATTTTAGATCAAAAAATTACCATTAGATATTTTTATTGATAATATTTTGAAACCATAGCCTTTATATAATTTTTAGGAGATTCAACCCCTAGTATTTTCAAGTTGACTACACAGTTACAAAGGAAGAAGTGTCATTAGTGAGATCAACACAGACCTTACAAGCCAAGACATTAGCCAACCTCAGTTAAATTACTCCTATTTTTGTAGACTGTGTCTTCTACCCTTTTTTATCTTATTATAAAGTTTGTGCACCCCTCATCTAGAGAGTTTCCTAAATTTGTATAAGATCATACAAAGCTATCATGTTGAGAATTCTTCTATCAACACGTTGTTTGCACTTCAACTGATTTATTATAGAATCAGATTAGGGTTATTTTGATTTCCAGTATTTTTTCTTTGCTATATTATATTTAATATATATTTTTATTGTTCTTAAACTAGTTTCCAATTTAAAATAAAAAATAAGTGAATTTGATAGTGAAATAGATCTACCTCTTTCATTTGTCTTTGCTACCAAAAATATAATTAGTTTTGATTTATGCTTGAATTCAAAAGATTAAATTCATTGTAATTAACAAAATCTTCTTTAAATCACTACAAAAATAAATCTTAGTAAATCTTCAATTCATTTCTAGTCAAGACAACTTTTGTATATTCAAGATCTAGATAAAAATTTTGAACTTCAAACAATAACGTGGGTAAACACATAAAGATAGGCAACTGTAGGTGAATGTATGAAGGTCATGGATAGCTTATTTTTTGTGTTTTAAAGGGTTAAAATAATTTCCATTTATCTCTTTCAAAATGTAAAATCATAACTTATATCTTTTGTTTTCATCCTACCAATTCATTTGAAAGAATCATTGTTTGTATCAAATTATAAAGGTTGAGAAGCCAAACCTAGTTTGATTACAAGGAAAGTTAATAGAAAGAGTTTCATTAATGCTATTTTAGATTAGATATCTTATCATATTAATTATACACAATATATTTAATTCATGAATTTAGTCTATGCTACATAAACTAATAAAAACAAACAAAAACATTTGATCTAGTTTGAATGCAAATAGATCTAAGAGAAATCAACATCTTGCATAATAGTATAATTTACTTGCCTCTCTTATTTGTATGCATCCCAAATATTGAAAAGGATAAGATAAAATATTTTTTATAATTTTTTTTAGTTCTATTATTCTTTACCTTTGGAAATTTATTTTTAGCAAGTATTCATTTGTTAAAAACATAGAAAATCCCAAAAATAATCAACAATAAAAGCCTTACCATTCATGAAAGTAATCACATAATAATAAAATCCTTGCCATTCATGAAATAAATTACATCACATTGAAATCCTTGCCTATCCGTTTAAGCAAACATACCATACACAAGCCTTGATATTCATGTAAGCAATATATATCAAAGCCTTGCTTTAACATATCAACAAGCATACCTCACAAGCCATTGACTAAGAAAGCTCATATGATTTTCCTTGTCTTATACCTAGTCTATTTTAGATAACCCTTCCCAAGACACCAGATTTTGTTTAGCATAACATATTCCCTAAAATTAGAGCACCTGGTCCCAACATTATCACATAGTTAGATATTAATATTGAGTTGAGATGTGACGTCTTTCGATCCACTCCAATTCCCCACCTCATCATAGAATCCTTATTCACTTTAGAAGAACAAGAGATTATCCTTGATCCACCTATCATTATTCTCACATAGAACAAGAGATGCCAATACAATGTTATCCTAGATTAGACACTCATCCATCTCATTCTTTTTCTCCTAAGGTCTAGCCTCATATTATATGAATCACACTTAGTGGATGGCATTGGTTGGGCAAAGCCAACTTGATAGAAAAAATATTCTTCCATAAGCTATTAAGCCCAATATCCCTCATGTATCTGAGTCTTGCATTGACTAAGAACTCTACTTTTTTAGGATATCAGAGACTGGATGGCCTTGGAGCTTTACCTCTACACATCTTGACATTGTCAACAAGCATCAAGACGCTACTGAGGCCTTCTGGTTCCATCACAAGAATCCATTACCACCACCTACCTTGAATCCCATTCTACTCAATAACCAACCAAACCCCTAGTCCTTTGATTACATTGGCTACCTCGACCAAACTTCAGGGAGTTGAGTACATAGATTATCATGTGCTAATTTTCATGCATACATGATCGTCGCTTAAACCATGCATGATGATAAGACACTCATGCCCAACTTAGTATGGAGTGAGATAAATAAATCTTAGTAAATGCAGTTATTGATGGTTAGATCATTTAGGATATGCTAGTCAACACTAACATGGAGGTAAATGTACTAACAAAATATTTTTAGAGAAATATGGAGAGCTCTCCTTTATAACCTTCTCCTCATGTATTATTCATGGATAATTAGACTCGAGTACTACCCATTTTATTTCTTAAGCATGCCATCATTGACATTCTGTTGTCACTTTAAAGGTTAAATTTGAGGTGATTGAATTGGCTGAAGCTAATGAGTTTATAGCTCTTTTGGGTCATCCATGGTGTTATGCAAATAATGCTAACTTGAGATTTAAAACGTATTACATCAATTTTTAAAATGATGATCAATAAGTTGTGATACCCCATGGAAATGCCTAGGGACCTCGTTTTATTGAACCAATTAATTTTGATGAGGATCTCAATCATATCTATAATGTCACATCTCAGGATCTTGATCCTAGTCTAGATGAAATATTATAGTGGGTAGATACACAGTCAATTTAAGACACTACCATCAATGCCTACAAATATTGGGATCATTAGGAATATGATCTTACTAGATGAATTTGTGGCACAGTTGGTAGTTGAGAGGATGTTCACAAATTTTTAAGTGACATAAGTTTCTTCATCTTATTAGTGGATATTTGATGGTTAAAACACCCCTATAATTAAATCAAGCACATAAGTTTCACAGTAAAATGGAAGGCTGGGAGTATGTGAAACATTTATAAAAAAATTAAGTGTTTAAACATGAATAGATGCACTCACTTATTCATGTTATTCAAGGGACAACTAATCAATGGTGGGTAACTCACCATCATAATTTACTCACTTGGGACTGAGTGTGTACTACCATGCACTATCATTTCCATCATGATAACTACCTTAAAGACACTCTAAGTTATGATGGTATTAATGCCTCATAATCTCATCTTGAGTCCTACAAAAGCCTTTAGAATTTTGATGAGATATCTTTGCATGACTATTTATGGGTTCATACATTTTATGGTACTCTATGCACCTGGGCTAGAGCATGGTATATTCATCAAGAACAATGCCTAAACATGGGTTCCTAGAATAATATTTAAATTAATATGATTTTATCACTATTTTACTCATCACCTCACATGGATTGATGTTTTCCCTTACAACAATTGATCCATCAAGTTATTTTAGGCAATCCAACACCAATTGAAGACCACATATAACATATACATGGTGCACATGAGGATAGCTTATCCATCTTCCAAGAATCTGATACTCTTTCCTCATCTTCTTCACAAATTGACTCTCAACCATACCATGAATTGAGGGAACAAATATGGAAGGGAAAAAAAGAGGTTGCATACCAAGTTGAGGAAGGTACCAATTCTGACTTGGAAGATCCATCCATTAACCAATTAGCTTTCCATACTGAATATGAAGTGCACAATATCTGAGACACCATACAAATTGACCAACAACTATATTCTAATCCACTCTAGATGGTTTAACATAATATTGAAATGGAGGATGTGCCTGAGATGGACATTATGGGTAATTATTGGTTTAATACTAAGATCACCAAGGTTTTTGAACTTTTATAGGAATATCAAGACATTTCCCCATGCTATTACATAGAGATGAATGGTGTGCATCTACCATTGTCCAAGATGCACATCAATTTAGTTGAAGGTGCTCACCCAATTAAAAAAAGACTTTATTGAATGAATCCTAATCTATATGTTTGGGTTAAAGAGGAGATTGATAATATGTTGCATGTTAGAGTTATCACTCCTATTAATGAATTTGAATGTGTAAGCTCTATGGTGATCAATATTAATAAGGATTATTGCATTCACATTTGTGTAGACTATAGGGCACTCAATTGTTGCTTGCATGACTAACCCTTTTCCAACACCTTTCACTGAGGAAATTTTAGAAAGAATTTATAGGTGAAAGATTTATACCTTCATCGATGGTTTTTTCAACTATCATCAGGTCCAAATTGTAGGATAAGATAAACTAAAAACCACCTTTGCAATTGAATGGGGTTCATTTGCCTACAATGGGATACCATTTAGTTTGAAGAAACTCTATTCATGTCCTCACATATTGCATTAGAATATTTTAAGGATTTTATTCATAAGTTACTTCAAGTATAATTGGATGATTGGACCATCTATGGTTTAGTGCATGATCATTATGATAATATTTTCCTCATGTTTGAGTGATGCCATTAAATTCAAATTTATTTGAATATAAATAAGTGTGTCTTTACTATTCCTTTTGACATTTTGTTGGGTCACATTATTTTCATGATGGATTTTTGGTAGATCTGGCTAAGATTGCATTTATCGATGGAATTTTCTCTTTCAATAATTTCAATTTTTTGTGATGGTGAAAGCTAGAAAGGCTAATTTTGGAACACATCACTTATCACACATTAAATTTAGGGAACTAATGCACATCATCAAGGATGACTTACCTGATGTGCAACTTTTTAAATTCATGCACATACCTAAGGAATTAGAATTTATCATAAATTTTCTTAACAGAGGTTCAACACCAACCTACCTTAGCACTCAATAGAAAAAATAATTGGTTATTTGTGTTGCTCCTTTTTAGCTAATTGAATGTGACCTTTATAAACTTAGATGGGATGAAGTATTATGATGATGCATGATACAACATGAACATGATAGATTCATTTAATAGGTTAATAAAGGTTTGACCAAAGGATATTATGTTGGTGATGCTATAGTGTAGAAAGTTTTATTAGCATGGTTGTGGTGGCCCAATTTATTTAAGGATGCCAAAGCTTATGCACACTAATGTGATATATCTCAACATGTGGGTAAACCAAATTAGAGGGATGTTATGCCCCTTCATCTTATCCTTGCTCATGAACCCTTTGAGAAATGGATTATTGATTTTTTTGGACTCATTATTCTTATAGTAAGGTGTATTGGCATGTACTATATCATTACCACCATTGATTACCTCACTTGTTGGGCTAAAGCCATGTTAACCTGGGATTGTGCTGCCACAACTACCACCATGTTTATTTTGGAGAGTAGTATCACAAGGTATAGATGTCCTTTAAGCTTGAATAGTGATTATGGAACTCATTTCCTTAATGATACAATCCACATATTTTTGGTTGAATTCATGATTATGAACCACAAGACTACACCATATCACCCTCAAGCCAATGTTACAACTGAAACTTTCAATAAAATCTTAGGTTATACATTGATGAAGATTTGTAATATTGGTCGCACTAAATGGGATGATCATGTTTCTACAATATAATGGGAATATTAGACCACATATAAATGGTCAAATGAGAGTACTCATTTTGACCTTGTCTTTTGTACCAAAATTTTTCTCCCAATTAAGTTCCTTGTACCTTCTTTACAAATTATGCATGTTGGTTGGTTAGATGATGAAGAATATATGAGAATGCAGCTAGATGTTTTACTCCATCTAAATGAAACATGTTTCCTCATGCATTGGATTCAAGTAGTGGAGAAATAGAAAGAAAAGGCCTAACATGATAGACTTCTTAAGAATAGGACTTTTTCTCTTGGTATGCATGTGTTGGTTTGTGACTCCAAGTTCACATGCCATTCAGGGAAACTTCACATCTATTGGGATGATTTTTTCATTATTCATAGCATTCATCCCACATGCATATGCAAGTTGAATAAGTTAGATGACTAGTTACTTCTAGGCCTTTTCAATGGTATTCAACTTCAACCCTACAATTTTGAGTGATATTTCCCTTTTTGTTAATAAGGCATCTCTGAGTAGATTAGTCAAGGATTTTGGTTTATTTTTTAATAAAGCATGGAATTATTTGTGCACCTTTTATTTAGGTTTAGATTAGCACTTGGTTTTCTCTTATTTTCTTTGTCATGTTGTGGAGGACCACATACATATTTTAGTGTGGGTTAAGTATGAATGAATTGAAGCTAGAAATCATAAAGGAAACAATCGAAGGAAATGTGGGAAATGTGCACAAAAAAAGGGGAATGTAAGTGAAAGAGCATAAGGATAAGAAGATATGAAAGATGTGATATGTAACCACTATGATGAATCAAGATGGAAAAAAGTAGTTTCCCACCTTGGAAATAGAAATTTTTAAATTCTTTTACAATTATCATGCACTTGGAGAAAAGCATAGGATGGGACAGATGCATTAAACATGATAAAAGTAATGTGTAATGTAAAGTGTGCCAAATTGACATCATGCTAATATTATTAGAAGTATTAATGAGTGAAATGATGAATGATGTTATGAATAAATAAATATGGGCTAGACCTTGAAGCTATAAAAGGTTAACTAGCATTCATTTTAACACTTTACGATTACAAATTCACAAATTTATAGAGCTAAGCAAAGCATTTTTAAGCTATCAGAAGAAAATTTATCAACTTTTTTGTGACAAATTAATAATTGTGAAGTAAGGCAATCACCATAAATAGATAAATTAGTGATTAAAGGGATGTATTTGAAAGAGTTATAGGTTACAAGTGTCAACCTTTGCCATTGGAGGATGTTGAAGCAGGAGAGCCAAGGGAATTATAAATAGTAATCATATATTATTTCAAGAGGATTGTATGGACACACCTTAACCTTAGATATCCTTAGAGGGTGATGCTTCCCAACAATAAGGCCCATATCAATGAGACCTTGCCTATGATCCATGAAGAAGAAGAGTTTGAGGGCACAAAAGTAAGATAAGATGTACTTGGTGAATTCAACATGTAAGAGGAAAGATTGACACAAAAGATAGAGGAAACACACATTAAGGAATATAAGATGGCATATGAGGCAAAGAATAAAATCATATCACCACCCCCACCCCTATAGTAATCAAATAAATACAATACCTTGAATCAATGTTGCATACAAAGAAATGGGAGTCCAATGTGTCGACCTATCAAGTATTTGATTATAATCACCATCAACCTAAGAATGAAGTAGAATTATAACATAACTACAAGGTTGGGTGGCATAACATTATAAATGAACTTATTTATGATCTTACTATTTTTAATCATCTCAATGATGTCAGAGTGTTTTAGCTATTCAATTTACCTTATTTTATCAAGCCCATGGAGGTCATGAGGTTTCTTATCTCATGCATTCATGAAGATTACTTTTACTTCATGGGGCACAAAATGAGGATCATTGCCTAGAGAATTAACAAAGTCACAGTCTATAATGCTTAGGTGTTGACCTGAATGGATATTTGGAAGATTAGGAAAAAATTAAGAAAATGGTGATGGTGCTTGATTACAAGAAACAAGGCCATGCCATGTACATATCTAGTCTCCAGGTTCCCTCCCTCTAGGGAGCTACATATTTGGATATGATCAAGATTAGAGGAGTTGATAGGTGGAAAGAAGTTGATATGGTGAACTTGTATATATCCAACTAAATGGCCCAAGGGTTCCAATATAATTATTCTTATTATTTTACCAAGTGGATTATTGCATAGGTGGAGAAGGCCCATGACCTGTCCAATGAAAAGTTTTCTTATGTCATAATTATTTTTTTATTAGTATTTTATGAGATTAGTGTGATATGGTACAATGGAAATTATTTTAAGTGGGCCTACCCACCTAGAAATAAGTCTCTAGTTGAGTATTTTAAACCATTCACATGGCTTGACACTATTACCCCCACTCACAAGTTTAGAATGAAGGGCTAGTATGATGGAATGAAAGAAGATTTTGGGAAAAAGTGGTACATCCCAAGGAATTACCAACATAGATGGGGGACCAATCCCAATATATGGTGAAGCAACACT